>CM053030.1:317152853-317427853 GCA_028564925.1 Lithobates sylvaticus
CCCCCCCCCCCCCCCCCCCCCCCCCCCCCCCCCCCCCCCCCCCCCCCCCCCCCCCCCCCCCCCCCCCCCCCCCCCCCCCCCCCCCCCCCCCCCCCCCCCCCCCCCCCCCCCCCCCCCCCCCCCCCCCCCCCCCCCCCCCCCCCCCCTCCCCCCCCCCCCCCCCCCCCCCCCCCCCCCCCCCCCCCCCCCCCCCCCCCCCCCCCCCCCCCCCCCCTCCCTCCCCCCCCCCCCCCCCCCCCCCCCCCCCCCCCCCCCCCCCCCCCCCCCCCCCCCCCCCCCCCCCCCCCCCCCCCCCCCCCCCCCCCCCCCCCCCCCCCCCCCCCCCCCCCCCCCCCCCCCCCCCCCCCCCCCCCCCTCCCCCCCCCTCCCCCCTCCCCCCCCCCCCCCCCCCCCCCCCCCCCCCCCCCCCCCCCCCCCCCCCCCCCCCCCCCCCCCCCCCCCCCCCCCCCCCCCCCCCCCCCCCCCCCCCCCCCCCCCCCCCCCCCCCCCCCCCCCCCCCCCCCCCCCCCCCCCCCCCCCCCCCCCCCCCCTCCCTCCCCCCCCCCCCCCCCCCCCCCCCCCCCCCCCCCCCCCCCCCCCCCCCCCCCCCCCCCCCCCCCCCCCCCCCCCCCCCCCCCCCCCCCCCCCCCCCCCCTCCCCCCCCCCCCCCCCCCCCCCCCCCCCCCCCCTCCCCCCCCCCCCCCCCCCCCCCCCCCCCCCCCCCCCCCTCCCCCCCCCCCCCCCCCCTCCCCCTCCCCCCATCATTGCTATGACGAGTTTCCAGGTCTGCAGACCAGCTCTGCCCATTATGAGGGGTTCCCACCAACCCTGTGCCAAGTTCCCAGGTCTGTACCCCAGCTATGCCCATTATGAGGGGTTCCCACGAGCCCTGTTCTGAGTTCCCAGGTTTCTACACCCACTCATCCCTTTATGAGGGGTTCCCATCAACCTGTGCTGAGTTCCTGGGTATGTACACCCAATCATCCCATTATAAGGGGTTCCCATCATTCCTGTGCCGAGTTCATGGGTCTGTACACCAACTCATGCAATTACGAGGGGTTCCCACCAACCCTGTATTAAGTTCCCAGGTCTGTACAACTGCTGGGCCCATTATGAGGCTTTTCAACAATCCCTGTGCTGAGTTCCCAAGTCTGTACACCCACTCTGCCCATTATGAGGGGTTCCTACAATCCCTGAGCAGAGATTCAGGGTCTGTACACCCACTCTGCCCATTATGAGGGGTTCCCACCAACCATGTGCTGAGTTACCGGGTATGTACATCCAATAATCCCATTATGAGGGGTTTCCACCACCCATGTGCTGAGTTCACGGATATGTACACCCACTCAACCCATTATGACTGGTTCCCATCATTCCTATGATGAGTTCCCAGGTCTGTAGACCAGCTCTGCCCATTATGAGCGGTTCCCACCAACCCTGTGCCAAGTTCCCAGGTCTGTACCCCAGCTCTGCCCATTATGAGGGGTTCCTAACAAACCTGTGCCAAGTTCCCAGGTCTGTACACCAGTTCTGCCCATTATAAGGGGTTCCCACAAGCCCTATGCTGAGTTCCCAGGTCTGTACACCCACTCTGCCCATTATGAGGGGTTCCCACCAACCCTAGGCTGAGTTCCCAGGTCTGTATACCTGCTGGGCCCAATATGAGGGGTTCCCACCAGCCCTGTGCTGAGTTCCCGGGTCTGTACACCCACTCTGCCCATTATGAGGGGTTCCCACCAACCCTAGGCTGAGTTTCCAGGTCTGTAAACCTGCTGGGCCCATTATGAGGAGTTCCTACAATCCCTGAGCAGAGATTCGGGCTCTTTACATCCACTCTGCCCATTATGAGGGGTTCCCACCAACCATGTGCTGAGTTACCAGGTATGTACATCGAATAATCCCATTATGAGGGGTTCCCCCCACCCATGTTCTGTGTTCACGGGTATGTACACCCACTCAACCCATTATGACTGGTTCCCATCATTCCTTTGGTTCCTCTGGTTCCCAGGTCTGTAGACCAGCTCTGCCCATTATGAGCGGTTCCCACCAACCCTGTGCCAAGTTCCCAGGTCTGTACCCCAGCTCTGCCCATTATGAGGGGTTCCTAACAAACCTGTGCCAAGTTCCCAGGTCTGTACACCAGTTCTGCCCATTATAAGGGGTTCCCACAAGCCCTATGCTGAGTTCCCAGGTTTCTATATATTGTAGGTAGTATGTAGATGAGAGGAGTTCTGAGTGTATTGTGGGCAGTATGTAGATGAGAGGGGTACTGAGTGTATGGTGGGTAGTATGTAGATGAAAGGGGTGCGGTGAGTGTGGTGGGTAGTATGTAGATTAGAGGGATGCGGAGTGTATGGTGGGTAGTATGTAGATGAGAGGGGTGCGGAGTGTATCCTGGGCAGTATGTAGATGAGAGGGAAGCGGAGTGTATCCTGGGTAGTATGTAGATGAGAGGGGTGCTAAGTGTATGGTGGGTAGTATGTAGATGAAAGGGGTGCGGTGTGTGTGGTGGGTAGTATGTAGATGAAAGGGGTGCGGTGTGTGTGGTGGGTAGTATGTAGATTAGAGGGGTGCGGAGTGTATCTTGGGTAGTATGTAGATGAGAGGGGTGTGGAGTGTATCCTGGGTAGTATGTAGATGAGAAGGGAGCGGAGTGTATCCTGGGTAGTATGTAGATCCCATTATTTTTTTTGCCGTTTCCCATACTCTTGCCAGTAGGTCCTGAGTAGGTACCCCCTTATGAAAGGTCCCAGCTTCTAAGACTTCAATCAAGGAACTATGAGTCGATTTATAAAGCAAGCTCCTCCACTCCTGCCCGTCTCACGTAGCCTCACATCCCCCAATATGCTGGAGCTGGGCTGCCACAAAATATCTCCAAGGGTGTGGAAGAGCCACTCCCCCAGCATTCTTTGGGAGTTGCAGGGTACTCAGACGAATACGTGCGATACCCCCTTTCCATATTAAATCTCTGAATAAGGTGTCTATCTTCTTAAACCATTTTTTATAAATCCAAATTAGGGAGTTATGAAGTATATATAATAACTGAGGCATAAGTACCCTTTTAATTAGGTTACACGACCTGCTACTGACAAGGGAAGTTTTTTCCAGATTTGAATTTTGCCTTTAAATTTATACAATAGTGGGACTAGATTATCAAGAACAAATTGTTTGTGGTCTCTTGATATAATTATACCTAAGTACTTTAACTGCTGGGCTAGTTGGAGCTGCACTGCCTCCTGAGGTAAAGGATTGTCCAGTGGGTCAATAGGGAATAAGTTTGATTTATCCCAATTAATCCTAAGACCTGACAGGGATCCAAAACTTTCAGTCCTACACATGGCCTCCCGTAGTGAGCCCTGTGTATCGTTAAGCAGTATAAGAAGATCGTCTGCGTATAAAATCACTTTTTCTTCTATTTCGCCGCGTTTAAAGCCTTTAATATCTGGAGATAATCTAAGGGAAAGGGCCAAAGGTTCGATTGCGAGGGCAAAAAGGAGGGGGGACAACGGGCACCCCTGCCTTGTCCCCCTCAGCAATCGAAACCTGGTGGAGTATTCCTTATTGACTTTCACTCTTGCCCCTGGCACACCATATAGGAGTCTCACCCAATTGATAAAGTTCGGTCCAATATGAAATTGGGTTAGAGTTTTCCACAGATACTTCCAGTGTATCAAATGCCTTGGCAGCATCCAAGAAAAGCACGGCCCGATTTCCCTGATCCTCCGTTGAAATTTGGAGGTTCAAAAAGAGCCATCTAATATTTACGCTGGCGGACCTTCCTGGGATGAATCCCGACTGGTCCGAGTGTACCAATTTGCAAATAACTTTATTGAGTCTAGCTGCCAAGACCTTTGCTAAAACCTTCATGTCAGAATTCAATAGCGAGATAGGCCTAAATGAAGCAGGGGAGAGTAAGTTCTTGTTCTCCTTGGGGATCACAATTATAGTGGACTCCATCATCGACAGGGGGAGCTCTCCCTCCACTGTCGAAGCGTTAAACACCTTCAGCAGCTCAGGGAGGAGCACCTCTCCATAACGACGGTATATTTCAATAGGAAGACCGTCTGGTCCCGGGGACTTCTGACCCGCCATTTCCCGGACTGTCCGCTGTATCTCCTCCAGGGTGACGGGGCTGTCAAGGGCAGCCCTGTCCTCCTCAGAGAGACAGGGGACCACCATCGCATCAAAAAATTTGTCCAGCTCCTCGTTCTTATCCTCCTGATTAGAGTAATATAAATTCTCATAGTAGTCTCTAAAAGTTTCCACAATCTCTGGCGTATATGTAGATGTCTTCCCCCCTCCAGTATCAATCATCGTTCCCCTGTAGCCCCTGTCGGATCTCTGCGTATAAAATCACTTTTTCTTCTATTTCGCCGCGTTTAAAGCCTTTAATATCTGGAGATAATCTAAGGGAGAGGGCCAAAGGTTCGATTGCGAGGGCGAAAAAGGAGGGGGGACAACGGGCACCCCTGCCTTGTCCCCCTCAGCAATCGAAACCTGGTGGAGTATTCATTATTGACTTTCACTCTTGTGGGGGGGGGGGTGGGGGTGGGGGTGTTCTTGGGGGGGGGTGGGGGGGGGGGGTGTTGGGGGGTGGGGGGTGGGGGGGGGGCTGGGGGGGGGGGGGGGGGGGGGGGTGTGTTGGGGGGGGGTGGGTGGTGGGGGGTTGGGTTGGGGTGGGGGGGGTGTGGGGGGGGTTGGGGTGGGTGGGGGGGGGGTGGGGGGGGGGGGGTGGGGTCTGGGGGGGGGGGGTGGGGGGGGGTTGGGGTGTGGGGGGGGGGTTGTGGTGGGGGGGGTGGGTGGGGGGGGGGGGGGGGGCTGGGGGGGTTGGGGGTGTTGGGGGGGGGTTGGGTGGGGGGGGTTGGGGGGGGGCTGGGGGGGGGTGGGGGGGGGGGGGGGGGGGGGGGGGGGGGGGGGGTGGGGTGGGGGTGGTGGGGGGGGTGGGGGGGGGGGGTGGGGGCTGGGGGGGGGGGGGGGGGGGGGGGGGGGGGGGGGGGGGGGGGGGGGGGGGGGGGGTGGGGGGTGGGGGGGCTGGGGGGGGGGTGTGGGGGGGTGGTGGTGGGGTTGGGGGGGGGGGGGGGGGGGGGGGGGTGGGGGGGGGGTGGGGGGGGGGGGGGGGGGGGGGGGGGGGGTGGGGGTGGGTGGGGGGGTGGGGGGTGTGGGTGGGGGGTCTGGGGGGGTGGGGGGGGGTGGGCTGGGGGTGGGGGGGTGGGGGGGGGTGGGTGGCTTGGGGCTGGGTGGGGGGGGGGGGGGGGGGGGGGGGCTGGGGGGTGGGGGGGGGGTGGGGTGGGGGGGGCTGGGGGGGGGGGGTGGGGGGGGGGGGGGGGGGGGGGGGGGGGGGGGGGGGGGGGGGGGTGGGGGGGGGGGGTGGGGGGGGGGGGTGTGGTGGGGTGGGGGGGGGGGGGGGGGGGGGGGGGGGGGGGGGTGGGGGGGGGGGGGGTGGGGGGGGGGCTGGGGGGGGTGTGGGGCTGGGGGGGGGGCTGGGGGGGGGGGGGGGGGGGGGGGGGGGGGGTGGGGGGTTGGGGTGGGGGGGGGGGGGGGGGGGGGGGGGGGGGGGGTGGGGGGGGGGGGGGGGGGGGGGGTGGGGGGGGGGGGGGGGGGGGGGGGGGGTGGGGGGGGGGGGGGGGGGGGGGGGGGGGGGGGGGGGGGGGGGTTTGGGGGGGGTGGGGTGGGGTGGGGGGGGGGGGGGTGTGGGGGGGGGGGGGGGGGGGGGGGGTGGGTTGGGCTGGGGGGGGGGGGGGGGGGGGGGGGGGGGGGGGGGGGGGGGGGGGGTGGGGGGTGGGTGGTTGGGGGTGGGGGGGGTGGGGGGGGGGGGGGGGGGGGGGGGGGGGGGGGGGGGGGGGGGGGGTGGGGGTGGGGGGTGGTGGGGGGGGGGGGGGGGGGGGGGGGGGGGGGGGGGGGGGGGGGGGGGGGGGGTGGGGGGGGGGGGGGGGGGGGTGTGGTGGGGGGGGGGTGGGGGGGGGGGGGGGGGGGGGGGGGGGGGGTGGGTGGGGGTGGGGGTTGGGTGGCTGGGGGGTGGGTGGTGTGGGGGGGGGGGTGGGGGGGGGGGTGGTGGGTGGGGGGTGTGTTGGGGGGGTGGGGGGGGGGGGGGGGGGGGGGGGGGGGGTGGGGGGGGGGTGGGGTGGGGGGGGGGGGGGGGGGGGGGGGGGTGGGGGGGGGGGGGGGGGGTTGGGGTGGGGGTGGGGGGGGGGGGGGGGGGGGGGGGGGGGGGGGGGGGGGGGGGGGGGGGGGGGGGGTGGGGGGGGGGGGGGGGCTGGGGGGGGGGGGTTGGGGGGGGGGTGGGGGGGGGGGGGGGGGGGTTGGGGGGGGGGTGGGGGGGGGGGGGGGTGGGGTGGGGGTGGGGGGGTTGTGGGGGGGGGGGGGCTGGGGGGGGGGGGGGGGGGGGTTGTTTGTGGGGTGGGGGGCTGGGGGGGGGTGGGGGGTGGGGGGGTGGGGGGGGGTGGGGGGTTGGTGGGGGGGTGGGGGTGGGGGGGGGCTTGTGGGGTGGGGGGGGGCTGGTGGGGGGGGGGGGGGGCTGGTGGGGCTGGGGCTGGGTGGGGGGGGGGGTGGGGGGGTCGGGTGGGGGGGGGGGGCTGTGGTGGGGGGGGGGGGGGGGGGCTGGGGGTGGTGGGTGGGGGCTTGTGTGGGGGGGGGGGGGTGGGGGGGGGGTGGGGGGGGTGGGGGGGTGTGGGGGGGGCTGTCTGGGGGTGGGGGGGGGGGGGGGGGGTGGGGGGTGGTGTGGATGGGAGGGGGGGGGCCTCTGTGTGGGGGGGGGGGGTGCCTTGGGGTGGGGTGGGTGGGGGGGGTGGGGGTTGGGGGGGGGGGGGGGGGGGGTGGGGGGGGGGGGGGGGGGGGGTGGGGGGGGGGTTGGGGGGGGGGGGGGGGGGGGGGGGGTGGGGGGGGGCTGGGGGGTGGGGGGGGGGGGGGGGGGGGGGGGGGGGTGCCCCTGGCACACCATATAGGAGTCTCACCCAATTGATAAAGTTCGGTCCAATATGAAATTGGGTTAGAGTTTTCCACAGATACTTCCAGTGTATCAAATGCCTTGGCAGCATCCAAGAAAAGCACGGCCCGATTTCCCTGATCCTCCGTTGAGGGTTCCCATCGATGATGGAGAGTTAGTCCTGACCAAGTGGGCAAGCATCCGGCTTTTTCCCTCCGTCTCCCCAAAGGAGACTTGCTTCTGGAAGATATATTTTTGTTCTGCTTTACCCAGCAGGGTCAAACGATAATCTTTTTGTGCCTCTGTCCATTCCTTAAGATTTACCAATGATGGGTTTTCTATATATTTCGCCTCCACCAGGGTTACTTTTCTCGCTGCTCTATCTTCTCCCTCCCTTGACTGTTTTTTATTCTTGAAATTTGCTGTATCAGCAAACCCCTAAGAATGGCCTTGACTTTTTTTTTTTCTCTTTTCTCTTTTCCCAGGGGGTAATCTGGGAGATTACCCCCTGGGAAAAGAGAAAAGAGAAAAAAAAAAAAGGGCAGGAGAAGGAGTTTACTTCCCCTCTCCTTTCCCTTAGTAAGTAAATAAAGAAAAAATTTACGCCGTGTGTCGCCACCCGCTCAAACTCCAGTGCCCCCCAATCCCCCCCAAAAAGAGACCAGTCAGCAAATTAAATTGATCCTATACATTTAGAGTCATTCCTTATATTTAGTTAACCATTCTTCAGCCCCTTCGGGGGAATCAAAAAAAATAGTCCCTCCAGGAGCCATTATTCTCAGTTTTGCTGGGTATAACAAGGCATATGTTAAGTTGGCTTGACGCAGGTTGCGTTTTATTTCCCCAAATTTAGCTCTCCTTCGTTGAAGGTCTGGCGAGTAGTCAGGATAAATAGACACCCTCATGCCTTTGAAAAATATATTTACTAGTTCCCTTGCCTTCCTGATGATCGTAACTTTATCCTTAAAAAATAATAATTTTGCAAGAAAAGGTCTAGGAGGGGCACCAGATTGTGGGGGCCTAGAGGGAACCCTATGAGTTATTTCCACTGCAAAGAGTGAAGGAAACAAATCCTGACCACATATTTCGATAAGCCACTTTTCCAAGAAAGCAGCAGGGTCTGCACCCTCAGAAAGTTCTGGGAAGCCTACTATTCGAATATTTTTCCTTCTCATCCTGTTCTCTATTTCGTCCGTTTTGTTGATTTGTTTATTCAGGAGATTTTTAATTTCATTCAATTCACGTTTCAAGGGTGCTAAATCATCTTCCACTAGGCTCATCCTGTCCTCAAGGGTTGTGGTCCTCCCTTGGACCTTCTGTAACTCTGTCCTTACATAAGCAAGTTCATATCGAATAATTTTCAGTTGGTCATTCATCTCATTCAAAGAGGTTCTTCAGGTATTAATAGCCTCTAATACCTCTTTCAGGGAGGGCTCAGACTTTGCTGTACTATCAGGCCCCCTCTCACAAGCTGGTCCCTGGACTTCCTGACTCCGACATTGCTCCTCTGGTTCACCCCCTTCCACTACAGTCATCTGGGGGGTTAATATAGATGTTTGATTTTGCCCTTGGCTTTTCCTGCCCCCTGTAGCCCCTGTCGGATCTCCTGACCGGCCGGACTGGGGCTGCTGGTTTTGTAGTAGGGTTTTTTGAGGGGTCTGAACTGACCCTTGGCCTGGGGTGTGGGCGTTTTTCTCCAATTTAGCTGCCGCTTGGCTAGCCTGGTTCGCTTTTGTAGTACGCTGTGAAGGCATAGTAGATATTTAGTGACAACTGTCCAATAAAATAGTTTTGGGGACGCACCAATCTGAGGACCAAAAAAAAAAAAGAATCTGGACCAAGAAAGGCAAAAAAAGAAAAAAAAAACACACGCCCCAGAGTTGTTCCCTCACTGAAATTTATGTTGGGCTATATTGAATCACAATCTCATTGGAATTTCTAGGGGCTCAACAAGACAGATGAAACATTTTTTCCCTTTCCTTTCCTTTCCCCCTTCCTTCCTTCCTTCCCCAGGCCCTGTTTGCACTGGATCAGACAAGATATGACAGACAACAGTCCCAGGATTATCCACTGAGAATTTGTGATAAGCTTGGATTAATATCTATTAAGCCAAAGTCCGTTTAGTAAATTTTCTTACGGAGTGTATAGCAACGTTATCTAAAATGATTATACAGTCCAGAGAACAAGCACGGAAACCAAGTTTTTCCTCATACACCAACATTTGCTTTTACATTTGCTTTTACAATCCTGATATGTGTATGTTACAATAGAGCAAGGGCATCAATAAGCAGGCAGTCTTAATATCTCACCCAACCAACGTAGCAGCGATGGAGCATCAGTGAAGTAGTAGTAAATACTAGATCCACGGTCCGGCGGGGATGGCAAGAACAATATTTTAATCTCCTCAGGTTTGAACAGCAGAGACAGTGCTCTCACTGCTATCTCTGCTGTGAACTTCCACCCACGTATAGTTGGTAGCCTGTGTGAGCGCAGCCGGCCGGCTTATAGTCCCCAATAAAAGAGGATGCAAACGGCCGAGGTCTCTCACTCCTCTGGCCGCTGCACCTCACCTACTTCAGCTTGAGCTGGCTTAGCAGACCTCACGCACCCTCTGTGCGGAATTGTGGATGGATGAAATAGGGTAAGTGGGAGCGGGCTGCGGGAGTAGAAGCCGGCACTTAGATATACCCGCTAACACTCCGGTCGCGGTTCACTTCACGGTCCCGCACTGCTCCAGACCAAATGCCGTCACACGGCGCTCACTGCTTCCCCGCCATTTGAGACAGTAGTGGCGGGCTCCGAGATTCAGTTAGGTATCGTAGATGGAACGGGGGGCGGCAGGGCGAGGGGACGCTACATGCGCTCACTCCTCACTCACTCTCTCCTGCATCCGGTCACGCCCCAAGGGATATCAAGAGATATTTATCTTTCTACAGCCTGTTATGAATTTGATTATCCAAAAGGAATACTGTTTTCAGATGAGAACATACCTCTTTACTTGTGTACTTTACACCTGCCTACCTCTGATCCAGTTCGCGGCTGAGAGCGGCGGCGGCTTCCAGAGGATCCGAGTGGCTTCAAGACCAGGTCGCGGCCGCGCTGGCCGAGAGCGGAGACCAGATGGACCGAGGACAGCGGGAGGCAAACATGCGGCGAGCGCAGGACGAACGGCGACCGGAGGACGGCGGGACTCAAGCACGTGGCAGGATCTCTAGGCCGTTATCCAGGTACTCACCAGGGTCGATCGCTGGGACCTAGAGGGTCACCAGGAGCGCGAGGCGGGAGTATTCGACCCCCCCAGCTAAGAGAGCACAGAAAGAGCCTTCCAGTGGGCCCAGGCAGAACACACGCCACGGGGGCCAAGCGGGAGTGGGGGCCACGGGCCTGCAGGGTGCCACATCCCCACCCCATTTGCCTTGCATTAAAGACGGCCCTGGACCCTCCCTCCACCCATCGACAACACACACACCTCCGTACAGCAGGATTGCAGGACCTGCTAGCTGCGGCGGGCCGGTTTAAACACACAAGCGGGCCGGATGTGGCCCGCGGGCTGGGGTTTGGAGACCCCTGCCCAAGAAGCTCAGCTACGTCCATGGTCCCTCTGTCTTATCAGCTGCCAAAGGCACCCGAAATCTCGTCAATGTGCAGCAACGTGGACAACAGTATTGCACACACATTGGAAGAAGGAGGGCCCACGCAGAGAAAATCATCCAAATAATGGCTGACGGATTCAATGCCCGTGACGTCCCTGACCACCCACTCTAAAAAGGAGCTAAATGCTTCAAACATGGCACATGAGACAACCCATGGGCAAACACCGACTAAACGCCGAAATCTGATTTTGCCATCAGTGCCCCTTTCCCATACCGTCGCAATAGACCATGGCATCAAAAGACGTATATGATACCGTACAGGCCTCAGGGTCAATGAAATCATTTACTGAGCCCCCTTTGGGGAACGATAAATGATGGATCAATCGAAACTTATTCGGTTCTTTTTTGGGGACCATCCCCAACGGGGACACCACTAAATCAGCTAATGGTTTCTCCGCAAATGTCCCCGCCATGCAACCCAAAGCCACCTCCTTGGCCAATTTTTCAGATACTACTGCTGGGTGCTGCAATGCCGATCTCAAATTATTGGCCATAGGGGGAATAACCTTCAGCGCACAAGGAATCCGAAACCCATACTTGAAGCCTTCCTCATTCAATACTGCCGCGGCCCTGTCCGGGTACCTATTTAGAAAAGACTGCATCCTTTCCCTCATCACCGGAGTCGTCCCTCTTGTTACCAGGCACTCCAGTACGCTTGCCTTTCTTAAATCACCTGGCATATGTTTGTGCCCCCCCCCACACCCTGAACACTCATGCTTAAACTTACAGGTGCCTCCAAACTTGCAGGATCCCTCGTTGAACTGCCAGCACACTCCCCACTTTCTTCCAGCCGGCGATCCCGAGGAGTTACTACCTCCGGCCCCCCCATGAAATGGCTGCGCTGGTGTCTTCGCCGATGTCATAAGCCACATCCAAAGACTAATGTCCTTGTGATCCTATCGAAGCGCAGGACGAACCACTCTGCTTTGTCGGAACTGCTCGTCATAGCTCTGCTGTTGTTGAGATGCAAGAACCGCAGGTCCCTCGTATGGAGCAGAATACTAGCGCCGCTATACCTTCTGGTGAACTGGCAAGCACCAGCGGCCTAGTACACCCTGGATGTACATCCAGCACTGCAGTATCACTTGGTGACGTGGCGAGTCCCATAAGTGCAGTTCAAGCTGGCGAGGTGGCAAGCACAAGTAGTGTCCCGCTGCCACCAAGAAGAAGAAAAAGGCAGCCCTGTTGATCCCATAGTGTCCTTCCTGCAGAATTCGCCAATCCTGATTGGGTGCCCACCACTTCTGCAAAACCCGTACTTCCCCCATTCACTGGCCAACCTGGTATTCAGGTGGAAACAGCTGATTTTAAGCCACCCAATTTTTTTTGCTGTTTTTCATGGAAGATCTCTAAAATTAAGAAAATCGCACCCCGGCCCTTTTAGCCCAAAATGGGTCCAAAATGACCAAAATCGCACTACTGACCCTTTTAGCCTGAAATGGGTCCAAAATGACCAAAATCGCACCCCCAGCCCTTTTACTGCAAAAAAAAAATCGTCCTCGCATTGCCATACTGGTGATGCAAGCACGATACACATTCACAGGGCATTTCCAACATGCACTCCATAGCACGCAGTTTGCAATGGGAAATGTGCAGATGTGAATGCAGCCTCATTGTTTGACACCCCAAGCGCAGTTAGCAGATGTTTTTTTTTCCAAGTGACAAAACGTGCACAGAAAATACATGCATTTCAGACATGTGCTGTGCTCCCTGCCCCCCCTCTCTCTCTCCCTGCCCCCCTCACTCTCTCTCTCCCTGCCCCCTCCCTCTCTCTACCTGCCCCCTCCCTCTCTCTCCCTCCCTGCCCCCTCCCTCTCTCTCTCCCTGCCCCCCTCTCTCTTTCTCTCTCCCCCTTCCCCCCTCCCCCTCTCTCTCCCTGCCCCTCCCTCTCTCTTTCCCTAACCCCCTCCCTCTCTCTCTTCCTGCCCCCTCCCCTCTCACTCCCTGCCCCCCTCCCCCTCTCTCTCCCTGCCCCCTCCCCCTCTCTCTCCCTGTCCCTCCCCCTCTCTCTCCCTGTCCCCTCCCCCTCTCTCCCTGTCCACCCTCCCTCTCTCTCCCTGTCCCCCCTCCCTCTGTCCCCCCTCTCTCTCTCCCTGCCCCCTCTCTCTCTCCCTGCCCAACTCTCTCTCTCTCCCTGCCCCCCCTCTCCCTACACCCAATAATCCCATTATGAGGGGTTCCCACCAACCATGTGCTGAGTTCACGGGTATGTACACCCACTCAACCCATTATGACTGGTTCCCATCATTCCTATGTACATCCAGCATCCAGCACTGCAGTATCAAGTGGTGACGTTCAAGCTGGCGAGGTGGCAAGCACAAGTAGTGTCCCGCTGCCACCAAGAAGAAGACAAAGGCAGGCCTGTTGATCCCATAGTGTCCTTCCTGCAGAACTCGCCAATCCTGATTGGGTGCCCACCACTTCTGCAAAACCCGTACTTCCCCCATTCACTGGCCAACCCGGTATTCAGGTGGAAACAGCTGATTTTAAGCCACCCGATTATTTTTCGCTGTTTTTCACGGAAGATCTCTAAAATTAGCCCAAAATGGGTCCAAAATGACCAAAATCGCACCCCCAGCCCTTTTACTGCAAACGCATATCGTCCTCGCATTGCCATTCTAGTGATGCAAGCTTGATACACATTCACAGGGCATTTCCAATATGCACTCCATAGCATGCAGTTTGCGATGGGAAATGTGCAGATGTGAATGCAGCCTCATTGTTTGACACCCCAAGCGCAGTTAGCAGATGTTTTTTTTTTCCAAGTGACAAAACGTGCACAGGAAATACATGCATTTCAGACATGTGCTGTGCTCCCTGCCCCCTCTCTCTCTCTGCCCCCCTCTCTCTCTCCCTGCCCCCTCCCTATCTTTCCCTGCCCCCTCTCTCTCTCTCCCTCCCTGCCCCCTCCCTCTCTCTCTCCCTGCCCCCTCTCTCTCTCTCCCCCCCTTCCCCCTCCCTCTCTCTCTCCCTGCCCCCTCCCTCTCTCTCCCTCCCTAACCCCCCTCCCTCTCTCTCTTCCTGCCCCCTCTCTCTCCCTTCCCCCCTCCCCCTCTCTCTCCCTGCCCCCTCCCCCTCTCTCTTCCTGTCCCCCTCCCACTCTCTCTCTTCCTGCCCCCTCCCCCCTCTCTCTCCCCCTGTCCCCCCTCCCTCTCTCTCCCTGTCCCCCTCTCTCACTCTCCCTGCCCCCCTCTCTCTCTCCCTGCCCCCTCTCCCTACACCCAATAATCCCATTATGAGGGGTTCCCACCAACCATGTGCTGAGTTCACGGGTATATGTACACCCACTCAACCCATTATGACTGGTTCCCATCATTCCTATGACTAATTACCAGGTCTGTAGACCAGCTCTGCCCATTATGAGGGGTTCCCACTAGAGTTGAGCGGACACCTGGATGTTCGGGTTCGGCCGAACTTCGGAAAAAAGTCCGGGTTCGGGACCGAACTTGACCCCGAACTCCGAACCCCATTGAAGTCAATGGGGACCCGAACTTTTGAAGACTAAAATGGGTGTAAAAAAGTCATGGAAAGGGCTAGAGGGCTGCAAATGGCAACAAAATGTTGTTAAGAGCATGGCAAGTGCTCTGCAAACAAATGTGGATAGGGAAATAACTTAAAATAACATAAAAAATTCAAAATAAAAATAAAATGCTGGAGGCCCCCTTCTCAGCAGAAGAGGTACAGGAAGTCATTAAGAACCTCAGAAACTCAACAGCACGATGCCGCACATATGGTGGGAATACCTCAGAATACACCCTTTCTGGAAAAAATTATTCAATTTAATGGATAAGATAGTGGGAAAATAAAATAGTTGGAATTTAAAAAAATGAAAAAATTCTAATCTTGACCTAGGAGGACGAGGTCCATATGGAGTAGAAGGTTGAGGTGGCGGTGGATGTGGCGGTGTAGGTGGAAGCGGTGGTGGAGGAGGACGAGGTAGCCAACACTGGTTCAAAAATACAACAATGGCTGGGTAAGGCTAGTGGTGAATGATGTGCCGAATTCTGTCCCCCGTCGCATAGTGTCCGCCCTGTACTGCGCTTGCTCAGTACGTAGGACAAGGGGATTTTGAAACTCTCCGAAGATGATGCGCGGTGACTCCAGGTTCAAGCCACATCATCCGAGGTTAAAGCCTAGCCAAGCGAGCCTGTGAGGGGCCCTGTTACTATGTGCTACCGTATGTCCACTTGGATGGTGGGGCTTGAACCTGCACTCACTGCCCAGGCGACGTTCATCTTTGGAGATTTTGTCCTCCGTCTTGCACAAGCACTGCGCCTGCACAGTAAGTGGCCGGACACTAGCCGATGGCCAGACAGTTTTTGTCAGAACACCAGTATACGTGTCTATTCTGCACAAGGTACGGACAAGTCCTGTGGGATCCATGCCTGGTTCATTTTAATGAACGTGAGCTTGTCCACATTGGCTCTGGACAGGCGGCTGCGCTTGTCTGTGACAATGCCCCCTGCCGTGCTAAATACACGTTCAGATAATACACTGGCTGCAGGGCTGGCCAGCACCTCCAAGGCGTAAAGGGCAAGCTCAGGCCATGTGTCCAATTTGGAGACCCAGAAGTTGAAGGGGGCAGACCCGTCATTCACTACGTGTAGGCGTGTGCACACATACTGCTCCACCATGTTGGTGAAATGCTGCCTCCTGCTAAGACGTTCCATCTCAGCAGGTGGTGCTGGTTGTTGTGGCGTGCTGACAAAGCTTTTCCACATTTCGGCCATGCTAACCCTGCCTTCCGAGGTGCTGGCGGTGCCCCGTCTGCGTTGGCAACCTCTCCCTTCTCCTCTGCCTTCGCCTTGTGCTTCCACCGTACCCCTGCTGCCAAGTGGGAATGCCACCAGCAGCCCGTCTACCATCATGCGCTTGTACTCGTGCATCTTACGATCACGCTCCATTGAGGTAATTAAGGATGGCACGTTGTCCTTGTAACGGGGATCCAGCAGGGTGGCCACCCAATAATCAGCACCAGTAAAAATGTGGGCAACTCGGCGGTCGTTGCGGAGACACTGCAGCATGTAATCGCTCATGTGTGCCAGGCTGCCCAGAGGCAAGGAAAAGCTGTCCTCTGTGGGAGGTGTATCGTCTGTGTCCTCTGTATCCCCCCAGCCACGCACCAGTAATGGACATGAGCTGGTCTGGGTGCCACCCTGCTGTGAACATGGTTCCTCCTCCTCCATCTCCTCCTCATCCTCCACCTCGTCATCCTCCAGAACTGTGCCCTTGCTGCCGGACAATTGTGTACCTGGCGCTTGTTGGTGCAGGAACCCACCCTCGTAGCCACTTGTAAATGACTGCCCTGAAAGCCTTGGAAATGAACCCTCTTCCTCCTCCTCCTCCTCCTGTGCCACATCCTCTTCCATCATCGCCTGAAGAGTTTTTTCAAGGAGGCATAGAACTGGGATAGTAACGATGAGAACGGCGTCATCGGCACTAGCCATGTTGGTGGAGTACTCGAAACAGCGCAACAAGGCACACAGGTCTCGCATGGAGGCCCAGTTATTGGCGGTGAAGTGGTGCTGTTTCGCAGAGCGACTCACACGTGCGTGCTGCAGCTGAAACTCCACTATCGCCTGCTGCTGCTCGCACAGTCTGGCAAGCATGTGCATGGTGGAGTTCCACCTTGTGGGCACGTCACATATGAGACAGTGAGCAAGAAGGCCGAAGTTACGCGGCAGCGCTGACAGGCGTGCAGCAGCAGGGTGAGAACGCCGAAAGTGCGCACAGACGGCCCGCACTTTCTGAAGCAGCTCTGGCATATCGGGGAAATTCTTAAGGAACCTCTGGACCACCAAGTTCAGCACATGCGCCAGGCAAGGGATGTGCGTCAAACCGCCTAGGCCCAGAGCTGCTACGAGATTTCACCCATTATCGCACACCACCAGGCCGGGCTTGAGGCTCACTGCCACCAACCACTCTGTCTGTTGTTCCATGTCCCTCCACAACTCCTGCGCGGTGTGGGGTTTTTCCCCCAAACAGGAAAGTTTTAAAACTGCCTGCTGTCATTTAGCCCTGGCTGTGCTGAAGTTGGTGGTGAAGGTGTTACGCTGACCGGATGAGGAGGCGGTAGAGGATGAGGAGGCGGAGTAGGAGGAGTTAGCAACAGGAGGCAAACTGAAGTGCCCTGCAATCCTCGGTGGTGGAAGGACATGCGCCAAACTGCTATCCGCCTCAGGCCCAGCCGCCACTACATTTACCCAGTGTGCTGTTAGGGAGATATAACGTCCTGGACCGTGCTTACTGGTCCACGCATCCGTAGTTAGGTGGACCTTGCCACAGATGGTGTTGCGCAGTGCACACCTGATTTTGTCCCCCACTTGGTTGTGCAGGGAAGGGATAGCTCGTCTCGAAAAGTAGTGGCGGCTGGGCACGACGTACTGTGGGACAGCCAATGACATCAGCCTTTTAAAACTCTCCACCAGACGGAATGACAGCATTTCAAAGGCGAGGAATTTTTAAATGCTGGCATTCAGGGCCAGGGATCGCGGGTGGCTAGGGGGGTACTTCCTCTTCTGCTCCAGTGTTTGGGAAATAGAGAGCTGAACACTTCCATGGGACATTGTGGAGATGGTTGGTAACCCAGGTGGTAGTGTTGCTGGCAGATCCTCTGTTTGCGGGTTGGCAGGTGCCACTGTCACTACAGAGGTGGATGAAGAGGCCGAGACTGCAGCAGAAGATGAAGCAAGAGGAGCCAGAGACCTTTCTTGGTTTTTGAGGTGTCTACTCCACTGCATCTCGTGCTTTGCACTTAGATGCCTGGTCATGCAGGTTGTGCTCAGGTTGAGAACGTTTATGCCTCGCTTCAGGCTCTGATTGCACAGCGTGCAAACCACTCGTGTCTTGTCATCAGCACATTGTCTGAAGAACTGCCATGCTAGGAAACTCCTTGGACCTGGCTTTGGTGTGCTCGGTCCCTTGCTGCGTTGGGCAGTAGCAATTACACTATGTTTGTCATTTCAGATGGAGGGCTCCCGCGCCTCGTCTGGATCCTCGGGCATTCATATGTGTGTTGGGGAGCACGGAGAGGGGATGCCAGACCAGGTGGGAGGCAGTTGGGATGTGTCTAGGAGGGAGGCCACCATACGTTGGCTGGGCAGGCCGGGTATGATGTGGGGCAGGGTGGTCCCCGAAGTGGAGTGCTTCGCGTGGTTGGACAGGCCGCCTGCGGTCCTGGTCATACACGCAGGTGGGAACGACCTGGGGGTGCGGACAGTGAGGGATCTCATTGCGGATATAAAGAAAGATCTGACATACCTGCACGAGACGTATCCGGACATGCTGCTGGTGTGGTCAGATATGGTGGCCAGAACTTCCTGGAGGATGGCTCGATTGGTATACCGCCTTAATAAGGCGAGGATTCGAGTGAATAAGGTGGTGGGGAGGTTTTTGGCATGGCAAGGTGGGCTAGTGATTCGCCATAGGGAGTTGAAAAAAAATGTGGGCCTCTATTTGAGAAGGGATGGGGTCCATTTGACGGATGTCGGGATCGACCTTTGGTCGTTGGGTTTACAGGAGGAGATACAGACGGCCCTGCGGGTATGGAGGTGCCTTCAAGGGTGAGGGGTCATCCTTTCAGTCTATGGCGGTGTTTTATTGTTGGTCAGTGACGGTGGCAGTTATGCAGTTGGTAAGTGTGTGGGGGGCTCATCATGAGATGGCCCCTCCGGTGTAGTACATCGAAGTAATTCGATGATTACTCTGTGTGCACTGCGGGATAGGGTGTTGTCTCCGGGCGGTTTAAGTGGAGACCTACTTGGTTTCGGTTAAATCCCGCAGTGCCCCCTGGTGTTTTATATATATATTTATATATATATACGGTAACTTACTAGGTTATGTTATAAGTGTTAGCCCCGTCACTGACCAACAAAAAGAGGGTATAACCGATGGTTATTTGTGTTTACGGTCATATGTTATGGTTATTTATGTATGGTTATTTATATGGTTTTATATGGTTATTTATATTTTGGAATAAAATGGAGTTAATTTTAATAAAGGCTGTTGTGGCCATTTACTCCACAAAGCACGGTGTGGTCCATTATTTAAAGGGGGGTAAGGGAAAAGGGGTTAGAAAAGGGTGGTCACAACATGGGGGGGAATTACTAGGCTACACGGGTCATGTGCTGAGTTCCTCTGCCCATTATGAGGGGTTTCCAACAACCATGTGCTGAGTTCACGTGTATGAACAATAGCTCTTCCCATTTGGAGGGGTTCCTACAATCTCTGTGCAGAGCTTCAGGTTCTTTACACCCATTCTGCCCATTATGAGGGGTTCCCACCAACCCTATGCTGAGTTCCCAGTTTTCTACACCTGCTGGGCCCATTATAAGGGGTTCCCAAAATCCCTGTGCTGAGTTCCCAGGTCTGTATACCTGCTGGGCCCAATATGAGGGGTTCCCACCAGCCCTGTGCTGAGTTCCCGGGTCTGTACACCCACTCTGCCCATTATGAGGGGTTCCCACCAACCCTAGGCTGAGTTTCAGGTCTGACCAGCGTTTCCTCAGTTGCTCCTTGGATCGTTGTACCCCAAAATGATTGTACAGCCTCCTCACAACTTTAGACATGATCTTGGCCTTGCGGACATTGGGGTTGAGGTAAGGCCCATACTTCCCATCATAGTCGCTCCTCTTTAATATGTCCTTTAGGGGGGGGGGGGGGGGGGGGGGGGGGGGGGGGGGGGGGGGGGGGGGGGGCCCCACCACCCAATACCATCTCCAACATTTCTCCAAATGACATATTGGAGGCCTTGAATTTCAGGTTCCGGGATCGGGACGTTTCTGCCTCCGGACTTTCCTCGTCCTCCTCCTCGTTGGGGGGATATTTGGGGCGCACCTGCTGTGTCCCCGCCATGTGCTCTCCCCACTGCGCCGTAAAGAGAAGGGGTGGGGAATAGACGAGAAAGATCGTCAGGGGCGGGCGGAGTTTGAAGCATGCGCACTGTATATAAAACGTCACACGCCTGTGTCGTAGCCACGATCTGGGAGACGAGGGGAGAGATAGCTCACGCACGAGACGATCGCTACAAACGAAGGTACAATTTGACGTTGGTACATAACTAGCCTAGACTGATTAGAACTTGAGGCTTCTTTATGGAGAAGATTAGGAGTGTTTAGGCTGACATTATTTATATTGTTTTGTGTGGCGTTGTGTCTTGCAGAGGTGATGGAGGCGTTCTACAACGTGAGCTTTCTCCCACACTTCATTGATAAATACCGGCAATTCCCCCTCTTATGGCAGGCAAAACACAGGGATTATAGCAACAGACCAAAGAGGTACGCAGCCCTGCTGAAACTGGTGGCAATTGTAAAGCCTACCCTGCCCATGGCAACCGTCGCAAACTTAAAAGTGAAGATCAACAACATGAAGACTACCTATTTCCGGGAGCGCAATAAGGTCCTGAAGTCACAAGCATCTGGAGCTGCAGCAGCTGATGTCCATGTCCCCACGCTCTGGTACTATGACAGGCTCCACTTTCTCAAAGACCAGGCTACTGTCAGGAAGTCACTCTCGACTCTTCCTTGCACGCGTCCTTCCACGCACGCCACCCCTGATGAGGCTTCCGAGGACCAACCTGGGCCTTCCAGTCTGGAATATGTGCAGGTGCCCAGCTTGTTCCAGGTATAGTAGTTTTGGAACCAGTTTGTTGAATAATGAATGATGTTCAGTTAATTCAGGATCCCCAATTGCTTATTTCCTAACGTGATTGACATATCAACAGACAGTGGTGTGGGAGACATTTTTGGGAAGAATCTAAACTGCAGGGCTGAGAATTGTATGGTTTTGTATTTGAAAACATTTTGCAACAGTCACTAGATGAGAATTGTGTGTGTTTGATGAACAAATAACTGAAACTATGTCCCTTTTTCAGACACAGGAAGACCTCAGCCAGGAGGTGGCTGTGGAAGGTGGCAGTCAGGAGGAGGCAGGGGGTAGTGGCAGCCAAGAGGGGGGTAGGCGTAGGAGCCTGACTGTCTCCCAAGTCTCTCCCCTCCGCCTTCCCTACAGAAGGGCGAAAAACATGGGGGAGGTGGGAGAGTCAGCGCTCCAGCTGATAAAAGATGCCTCAGCCTCCCTCTATGCCACACCCACCTACGAGGAGGCCTTTGCCTCCTTGGTTACAAGTAAATTTACGGGTATGGAGGCGGGGCAACGCAGCATGTGTGAGGAGGTCATCCTCAAAATACTAAATGAGGGGATGGCTGGGGAGATGACTCCCCTCACACATGTTTGCGAGAGTGACCTTGATCCGCCTCCTCCTCCTCCTTCTGCCACCCCACCAGCACCAGCACCACGGCGTGGAAGGAAGCGTACAAGGAAGACAAGAGAGTGACAACCTGGACTCAGTCTGGTCTGAGAGAAGATGGAGCCTCTCGTAGTACCAGAGCCTGGGGACCTAGATGGCATCTGCTGCAGTTCCGGATGTTTTGGACTTCAGGACCAGATTGCGCTCCCTTATTATTTAGATAGGTAGTCTTCATGCCCCCAATTGTTTAAGTCTGTAAAATGATGGTTGCCATGGGTGTCCAAGGCTTTGCAAATTCCCCAAGTTTCACCATGGCTGCGTTCCTCTTTGGTCTGTTGCTGAGACCTAAATAAAGGTTTTTTTGCTTTGAAATAATCATTGACTATTGTGTTTTACTTTTCTACAATGACAGTTTTTCTTTGAGTAGGCAGGTACATTTCACTAATCCTAGAATTAACAAGGGGCACCAACAACCAACAAACTCCTAGTAAATGTAAGCAAGAAATACAAATGTTAATAATGTGGTTTTGCTAAGTTGAGACATACAAACCCCCTCCAAAAAAAAAAAAATCTCCTTCAAATATGTATTCCCCCAAAAAAAAAAAAAAATCTGGATAAAAAAATAAGAAAGATTGTATTACGATCTGAGTAAAAATAAACATGTAGTGTATAAATGCTGCAAAGTAATAAAGAAGTAAGTTTGTGAGAAGTGCGGGTGAATAGGAGCAGCTAAAAGATGTCATTCTTGTTGCATTTTAAAGAAAAAGAGAATGCGCTGCATTAAAGACATTTTAACATTGCAGCGTGACGAATGTGCTGTGTCGATTAGGAAAGGTAGTTTTACCTGACGAGCGCTTCCGTCACAGAATTTCTTCTGAGCATGCGTAGCACTTTGTCCGTCGGACAAGCGTACACACGCTCGGATTTGGTGTGATCGGACCGGGTTGACGGGAAATCTTTCCAGCAGGAGATAAGACTTTGTCCGACGGACAAACCGACGAACACTGTGCGATGGTGCATACACACGGTCTGATTTTTCAACAACCTTGTCCGATCGGACCAAATTGATGAAAAAGTCCGACCGTGTGTATGGGGCTTTAGAGGGAATAATCTGTATGCCAAGCTGGAGAAATGTTTTTTTTTTATATGTGAGGTCCTGTTTTGGGATGCTTTGTCTCGAGTTTGATCCTCGTATGGATCCTGGAACGGTCTTGGCCATTGCCAACTTGCTACTTCCTGCTAGCCTCAGGCCACACAGTGCCTTCTTGGGTTCACAAATTATTATAGGCAGTTCATTAGGAATCACTCTTCCATTGCTGCGCCTATTATCGCCTTGACCAAGAAGGGTGCGAATGCCAAGGACTGGCCCCCTGAAGCTGCTCTGCATTTCACAACCTGAAACAGGCCTTTGTCTCTGGACCTCTCTTGAGGAGACCTATTCCTAGGGATCCATTTTTTATTGAAGTGGATGCTTTTTATATGGGGGTGTGAGCTGTGCTTCTTCAATCCTTTGAGAAGAGAGTCTGCACATTAGCTTTTATGTTCTGCACATGTTGTCTCATCCAACTGTTACTTTATGACTTCCCAGAAAGCTATGATTTGCAGTTGGGAGACTGCAATGAAATAAAATTCTTCTTCCTGGCTACCAAAGTGCTTCTTGTAGGCCTAGGCACAATCACTTGACAACAACTGCTTTTTCATGATACCAAGATTTTTTTAGAATTATATAATAACTGTACATTGTGACATGCCAGATTTGTATGCGTTCAGATGATTTACTATTAGGTGTACATTATGTTGTTCACAGATGTCAAGTTTATTTGACTGCACTTTGAACTCCACAGAGTTCCTTGAACAGTGTACATGAACATGCATAGTATGTAATCTATAAAAAGTATGTCACATAAATTACACATTTTCTGCTGAAAATAAAATATATATACTTCATGAAACTGTATTGAGTTAATAAATAAACCTCTGTGTGTAAATGAAGGCTCATTCACATGGTTACTGTGGCCTGTACAGTGTGAATCAGTGTCTTGTTTATGTGGCTTCTGTGGCTGTGTGTCAGGTAGCCTCTGTTACACTATGGGGGTGCAACAGCTGTACGAACACAGCCGGTCCTTATTTGACAGACATGTGATGCAGGTGTACAGCTCTGAACATAGACAATGTGCATTTGGGCCACTCACCTACACCTGCACACCCATCAAATTAGGACCTGTGGCTGTGTTTGTACACCTGATGGGAGTAACAGGCGGCTCCAGCTGCATAAACAAACCACTCATTCACACTGTATGGGAACCTGTGTGAATGAGCCCTTCATTTTTTTAAATAATTTTTTACATTTTTTAATTATTTTTTACATTTTTTTTCCCCACAATGCTGTTGGGGAGGGGGGATTAGGTTATATATTAGGGATCTAAACAGACCACTCATGTCTAACATTTGAGAAAGAGGCAAGAATTGAGGACATAGATCCCCAATCCCTTTCTTTGCAGCCTCAGCTGCACTGCAGAATGATTGAACAGGAGGCACTCTGTACAGGGGCTCCCCTTCACTCACAATCTGAAGCATATGAAACAGTGTACTATACTTCAGTTATCAATAAACACAGTAAGTGATCAGTACCAATTACTCACAGTGTTTATTCAGGAAAGGAAGAGGCCAGTACATATGACATATTTAAAACCCCCCTTCTCCATTCTGAAGAAATCCCCTCTGTGCCAGTAGCTGATGGGAGGGAGAGGAGGGGAAGTCGGCACTGCGGGGGGAAGGGGGAACAAAGGAGACTGGGTAACAGAGGGAAGGGGATCCTGGACAGGGAGGGTGATCGGTGTGGCAAGGGTGGCAAGGGTGCATGGAACTGATTCCCTATAGTTCCCCCTTGCATCAGCTAAATGCCAAAGGAGGGGAAATCGGTAGTGCCATGGGGGACTGTTGCACACAGGGATGCCTGGGCAGCAGGAAGAACCAGCTTGTCAACAGGAGGGTGTGATTGGTACAGCTGGGTGGGGGGTTTGAATTACTGGACCTGATCACCCTGTCTGGCTCTCCCTTCAGCAGTGGAAAGCAGGGTTCTCATTTTCTCTCTCCTGCTGGAGGGAGGTCCAGACAGGTGTCAAGCTATAGAAAAAAATGACCACCAATTTATAACTAGCCTTTGCAGTAAGATGCATAAGGGCAACACACATCACAAAGAGACAAAAGTTTCCCAGCACAGTAATGCCGTGTACACACGATCGGAATTCTCGTCGGAAAAAGCTCTGATGGTTTTCCCGACGGAATTCCACTCAAACTATCTTGCCTACTGTCAGGGAAATTGAGTATTATACCTTTAAATGTCAATTTTGAATATGCATATTAATATTGCTTTATCTTCATTAAGTTTAAAATGCTTAGAAATATATGTTTTCTATAACCCTATTATACTTCAATATGCTGACTAATCATATAACAATGAAAATGCTTACATTAGCAGAAATGTAAAACAATGAAATGTTTAGAATCACGTGTACATGGCATCCTCTGGCAGGGTGTTGCCTGGATATTTCCTACTTCCTGCTTCACGCTTAAATAAAGATTGAAATTATACATGTGATCAGGATATTGCGAGCAGGAAGTGGGAAGGTTTAAGTGTGATAAAAAGAGGCATGTATTCCTATTACAGGCAGAAATGGATTTTTGAAGCCTGAATGTAGTAACCATTTCTCTTGCATATGCAAATAAATGTTATCTTGATCTCCGAGGACGGTCTTAGACGGTAATTTCCTTAACAATTTGGTCCTTTCGAACGGAAAAGTCCAATTACCTGAGACGCACTGGATCAAATCAGTGACCGATGTCCGTACGGCAAAAACTGTAAGTCCTCCGTCTCAAATTAGACGTTAAAGAGAGGCCGGTCTGAACTAGTGCTTCCCAGGCAGCGACTTCCAGAAACAGCATAAGAGACCGCTCTCGGGACAAGGTAAGATTTATATTTTTTTATCTTATTATTAACCTTTATTGTGTTAGAATTGATTAGAAATTTAATGAGGGATTTGAATACATACATGCATACAATATAGAGATTGATTGAATATTTATCTGTTTCTGTACTATCTGCTTTACCCTTGTTGAGGGGAAATAAGTGGTCACGTATTCCCCGTATCGATTCGTCTGTGGCCATCCTGGATGGGCAGACTTAGTGACTAACCCGCGTTTTGGAAAGACGCGCTCAGGGCATCCTGGCGGCAGTCGAGCACTGTGGGTGTTCTCTCTTGTGTGTTCTTGTTTGTTTCTCCAGGTTAATTGTCATTTGATATAGGAGTATGGTCCCATACTAATATCCGGGTGCAGATAAAGGAAATTTGTCGATTGGATCATAGATCCTGACAGCCTTGTAAGCTGCAGAAAAATTCCCGTGGGGACACATAAATACTCCTAGATCAAAACCTAAAAAATCCCCTGTTGATACAAGGGTGTGGCCTGATAGATTTCCAGGTAACAAATAGAGGACATTTTGGTGGACCCACAGCGTCCATACCAGCCTCATATGTTGTATAAACCCTGAATGGCACATAAATACCCTTGGATCAAGAATACTCCCAGATCAAAACCTAAAGAATCCCCTGTTGATACAAAGGTATGGCCTGATAGATTTCCAGGTAACAAATAGAGGACATTTGATGAGCCCTTGTGCTCAATCAGCCTCATATGTTGTGTAAAATCCTGTACATGGCATATAAATACCTTTTTGGATCAACAAATATTAATGTTTTGATAAAGTGTGGGAACTACAGTCGGGAGAAATAAAGTCTCTCTTGTAATTCTGTTCTGCTCCCTACAGTTTACTGAAATATTAATGTTTTGATAAGGAGTGAGGTGAACAGTCAGGTGAAAATACGTTCGCTTGTAATTCTGTTCTGCTTCCTACAAATGAATGAAACATTAAGTAAGAAGACAAGACACCAGTATTTTAGCAGGACACAAGATCAATAATCTAGAAGTGATATGTCATGACTAGAAAGTTTGTGAGTAGCTGCAAAAGTGATAAAATACTGTGTGCATATATTGTGTCTGTATGAGAAGACCTTACAAAAAACTCCGTGTGCACGTTAAAATGAGTGTGATCCATGGAAAATCTGATGGTTTGAACGATGATACAAAGTATGATTTTGATGCATTTTTAAATAAGGATTGTTGTGTAATACTGTGTAGAGTAGAAAGCTTACAAATTATGCCGGCATGTGTACATGTGTGTATGTGTATATATATATGTATATATATATGTATATGTGTATGTATGTATATATATGTATATATATATATATGTATATATATATATGTATATATATATATATATATATATATATATATATATATGTATATATATATAAAAAAAAAAAAAATAAAAATAAATAAGGAAACAGAAGAAATTAGGTCTTCCCCAGGCAAAGAAATTGCTTGAGGAGGCTAATCGTAGGTTAAAATCATAAAAAGACTATGTTTTCAGACAAAGAGGAGGACAATAATATGACCGTCCTCCGAAGTTTAGTTCAACAAGTATTGACTGAACCAAACGCACCAAACCAAATGCACCCAACAGCCCCTACACACCCTTTAGAAGACTCCCCAACCCCACTGACAGTCGATGCTCCAATTCCCTATACCCTGTTGCAGACCTGCAGTCCCCACCACCGAGGGACAGAGGTATGCAACAAGCCACCCCGCTGACCCCCCTTACAGCAATCCCAAGGTCAACATAGCTCAATTCAGGGATGGTATCATGGGAATGGTTGCTAGCTATCATCTCAATGGGAGTGAAATAGAGCAGGTCACCAGACAGGTCTTGGAACCTGACTGGCATCATGTAGTGGGAGAAATGCTCTTATAGCAAGGATAGAGAAAAGATGGATACGTCAAACCGACTGGTCCATTATAAATCAGTGTATATGGGGAGAAGAGGAAAAAGTGGATAATTTCATTGTTAGGACAAGGAAGAATTTCAATAACCACTCTGGGATAGAAATCTCAGTTGATCAAGTGAACGATAGCCCATATGAACAACACCTAAAGAATGCAATCCTGAAGGGGCTGCTAGCCCCTTTATCAAGTTTTGTTTCAGAACACATGATTAACCATAGGATCTGCAGACCCTAGGAGCTGATTGAGTATGCAAGGCATGCTGAGGGGCACTTCCAACCAAAAAAGAAAGTAAAGAAAGGGAAGATGTTTATGATAGGTGAAGGTAATATTGTGTATGTGGTTGGGAATCAGAACAGAAGATTGGGAAACACATACAAGATGAGAGGGGGGCGGAGTGTTTCCTGTATGGTAAAAGTGTGTCTGCAGAGAGAGAAGCAGAAGGAACTTGTTGCATGCTGTTGAAACTTGTTTGCATGCTGAAGCCAAGAAATTACCTTGGTTGCAAAAGGTAGTTGGGTAACATTTCTCTGTGATACTGGGGCTTGTAGGACCCAGATACACCTGCTGGATATGCCACCAGGGGTAAAGGAAAAAGGTTTAGTATATGTAAAATCTGCAAATGGGTTGAGTAAGGCCTTACTGTGGAAGATCCACAGACAGGTAAAAAGGCCCAATGTAAAATTGTAATTTCAACTAAATGTCCTGTTAAGTTGTTGGGTAGAGACATGTTGCATGCTCTTGATATTCCTGTCGTACCAGTGGAGGGGGGCCTCAAAGCCCATCGGCTGTGTGAAAAACAAATCACAGCCGTGGATAATGAGCCCCAATACTGATACAGCTTGGATTTGCAAACTGAGGCATTACAGATGCCCAAAACCCTAACAGAAATAATTGAAGAGCCTGTGAGGAAAGGGTACAAGGTCCAGCCGAACCTCTATTGAACTTTGTACTACAAAAAGACCTATGGGCCTGATGGGTCCTATAAGAAACAGTTAATGAGTCTCACTAACACTGAAGTGCTCCTAAGATACCTGTACTGTGATAAGGAAGGAAATAACATGGCTACTTGTCTCCTACTACAGCCTATTCTGCAAATATACAGGCAGGATACTGTACCTCATGTTTTGGTCACCCAGAACTCTGAGGTATCATGGCATGAGCTAGAAGTACTTATCACAGACTGGGTCCAACTAACAGATGAGGAACTAAAATCCAGAGGGATTCAGAGGTACAGATTAGCGTGGTTTGTTGAATGTACAACCAGAACTCGCGTGATTGAAGTTTTGACAAAAGACAGTGACTGACACCTTTTGACCCAAGGGGAAGGGGATGCCTTAAAAGACGTCCCCAATTTCTTGTGATCAAAAGGAAAGACAGACGTTGGACTAATTAAGACAGTCAGTTCTGGTTTATGTACAAGGGAAAACAAAAAAGGGTACACATACACCAGGTTACCCCAGAGATATTGTGAAAATCTTCTCACAAGAAATGTTCAATACTTTGTGTCGAGTTGTACCTCCCAGTGGGAGTCAGATTCTCTTTTATGTGGATGACATTCTGGTAGAGGCTCCTTTGGAGCGACAATGTAAAGTTGACACCTTGGCTCTGATACATTTCCTTGCAGAACAAGGTCACAAGGTCAGCAAACTAAACTACAACTTTTGAGAAACAAGGTGAAATACCAGGGTTACATTATATCTCATCAAGGCAGACATCTGGATGATATCCCAAAAGAGGCCATCCTTCAAGCCCCCAAATCACGTAAAAAAAAAAAAATGATGTAATTTCTTGGCATGGTAAATTTTTGTACAGCATGGGTAGCTAATTATGCTACGGAGGTGGTGCCTCTTTCTGATCTCATCTATAGTACACAAATGTCTGCAAAAGGTTCCATCCAGTGGAATGTGCAAGCAGAGGATCCATTTATAAAGGTAAAGCACCTCATTGTGGGTTCTACTGTGCTTATCCTGCCCAATTACAGAAACCCTTTATCAGACTGTAGATTGTAAAGAAGGGTACATGATTTCTGTTCTCACTCAGGTTTATGGGAACAAACACAAACTAAATGCATTTTACTTAACTAATTTGCCCCACTGTGTACAAGCTGTAGTAGCAGCCTCATTGGCCATACAGTCATCTGCATTGATAGTATTGTTCTACCTCTGGTACTTAAAGGTCTTGCATGTTATTTTAGTGATCTTACTATAAGACAAAACCTCCTATTTATCTCCAGTCAAGCATTTATCATGCATAATAACACTTCTGGGACAACCACACATTGCAATCAAGAAGTGTACTACATTGAATCATGCTACACTAATGCCAACACCTGGTGACAGGGATTCACATAATTGTATGGCTCAAATCGATGAACGGGTATTCCCTAGGAAGGATCTCACTGATGTTCCCTTTCTAGATGCTGACATTTCCTTTTTTGTTGATGGGTCTTGTAGAAAAAAAACGATAAAGGGATAAATCAAACAGCTTATGCTATAGTAACACATGACCAGGTCATTTAAGACAGACCCCTTCCCAGGTCCTATTCTGCTCAACAAACTGAAATTATAGCCCTGTCTAGGGCCTGCAGTATAGGGAAAAATATATATATATATATATTTATACTGACAGCCAATACGCTTTCTCTACTATACACATATTTGCCCAGCAATGGAAAAATAGGGGTATGATTATGTCCACAGGTAAACCGATCACACATAGAGATCTCATTCTTACCCTTCTAAAACATGTACAAAAACGAGCACAAGTGGCTATTTGGGTTTGTACAGCACATGGAAAGGGAACAGATCCAATTGCCCTAGGGAATGCATTAGCAGACAAGACAGCAAAGGAAGCTGCTGAAGGACAACAAATAACATATATATGCTATACAGATCTCCAAGTAAATGATGAGGTATGGAAAGCTATTGATGGAACATGGTTATCAGAACAGAACAACATCACCAGCAGGTGCAAATAAAAAGTGGTTATCTACAGGGTCAACACTGGTCAATGGTATATACACATGTATAGAAGGTAAACCCAACTTATCTACATCACTATTCAGGTATGCTGTGTTATTGAGTCATGGGCAGGCCCATACCTCAAAAGGAGGGGTGGTACATTGGTGTACACAACATATGGGTTTACAAAACTACTCTAAAGATTTTGTCTCACATGTCCGATTTGTAACAGATACCATGCACAAGGTGCCCCAAGACCCTTAAGGGGTCATTTCCTGCAACCCCCTTATCCCTTTCACACAATATGCATGGATTTTATTGAATTGAAAAAATGTGATTTACAGTAACAATGGATCCCATTTTTGTAAACTAAACAAAACAACAAATTGATATATGGTACAATATCTGACCTACTAGGGAGAATCACTATTTAGGTTATAACCCCTGGTCAGAACACCCCAGCCCCAGAGCCAACTCCGTTTCAACTTAGTCCTTCCTTGTTTAAAACAGATTTTACCTACAAGGAACAATTAAGTATAGAAACAGGATTTGGAGACAAATATGAATGGATAGAATGGGTCAGATACATAACCCAAGCAAAGGGGTTAAGTGATTGTATTTTTTGCTCAAACCCAAGACCACAACTAACCACCTTTCCTACTCCCTGAAGAGGAAATAAACTTGACTTGTATAATAAGACTGTTTTAGAAAATATTACTGGGTCAGAATGTGTAAATGAGAAAAAGAGCTACCCTAAGACTAAAATGCAAAGTATTCAGTACAAGCACTACTAGGAAATTTTACTTGTTTCTCTAACAAAGATAGGATGGTACAAAGGTTGGCACTCTATTTCCTGAATACTGCGTAACTACAACATCAACTACAGACATTAGGTACCAATTAAAATGGTTTCAGGAACAAAAACAGTAACTGGCTGATGTTTGGTGGCTGTGTGGGGACAAGAAACTAAGGCCCAGACTGCCACCTAGATGGGAGGGTAGTTGTGCCCTTACCCGCTAGTTGTTTCCCGTTTTTATATTGTTCCTATGACTAACAAATTCATGAGACTACCAGGTAAACACTATTTTAAGTGACTTAAGTGTCCAGGATCATTTGACAACCGGGTGTATATAGACTTAATAGGTGTTCCACGAGGAGTTCCAGATGAATTTAAAGCGCAGAATCAAATTACAGCAGGACTCACCTCACTCTTCATATGGGTCCAGCCCAATTAAAACGTTGACTGGATAAACTACATCTACTACAACCAGCAGAGGTTTGTGAATTACACCAGAGATGCTATCAAAGGCATAGCAGCACAATTGGACGCCACCTATTTGACAGCGTGGGAGAACCGTATAGCGTTGGATATGTTGCTGGCAGAAAGGGGCGGGGTATGCAAAATGTTCGGCACCTTCTGCTGCACTTTTATTCCAAACAATACGGCACCTGATGGAAGTATCACCAAGGCTTTGCAAGGCCTACAAATGCTATCCGAAGAATTAGCTGAGAACTCTGGTGTAGAGAACCCCCTAACAGGACTCTTTGAAAAATGGTTTGGTAAATGGGGTGATCTTGCAAAGAGTTTGTTCATCTCTGTTGTCATGGCAGCCACGGTCCTTATGCTGTGGGGATGTTGCTGCATTCCCTGTATTAGGGGAATTCTTCAAAGACTGATTGACACATCTTTAACTAAGACTATGCTTTTTCAGAACACTGAACTATACCCGGAACCTGATGAAGATGAATTTACAGTCCTTTCAAAAGACTCATCTGTCTAAATGATAATACCTGGTAAAACAAAGAACCTGGATATTTGAATTATTGACATTATTAAGTATAAGAGGAGGGATATGTCAGGGAAATTGAGTATTATACCTTTAAATGTCAATTTTGAATATGCATATTAATATAGCTTTATCTTCATTAAGTTTAAAATGCTTAGAAATATATGTTTCATGTAACTCTATATGCTTTTGTAGCTTAAGTGCTTAGACTTGCATAAATTGAAAATACACGACGTTGCAAAAAGAGTCTTCCCAAAAGTCAGTATCCTGTATAAACAGTTGTGAATGTGTAAGTCTGTTAAAGGATATCACCACTTTTCCTGTCATTGTCCAGAATAAAGTAAGAATACATGTGACTGGAACATTCTGTGAGGAAGTGGGGGTGTCCTAGGGATATAAAAGAGAGAGACTATACAAATGTTAAAGCAGAAATGACCCATGCTTACCTGCAAATGTAATGTAACTCATTTCTCTTGCATTAAATATTATCTTGATCTCCGAGGACGGTCTAAGATGGTGATTAATTTCCGTAACAGTGTACAGACCTGAGAACTTGGCACAGGTTTGGTGGGAACCCCTCATAATGGGCAGAGCTGGTGTACAGACATGGGAACACAGCACATGGATTGTGGGAACCTCTCATTATGGGTAGAGTGGGTGTACAGACGCAGGAACTCAGCACAGGAATGATGGCCCAGGTCTGTAGACCAGCCCTGCCCATTATGAGGGGTTCCCACCAACCCTGTGCCAAGTTCCCAGGTCTGTACCCCAGCTCTGCCCATTATGAGGGGTTCCTACCAAACCTGTGCCAAGTTCCCAGGTCTGTACACCAGTTCTGCCCATTATAAGGGGTTCCCACAAGCCCTATGCTGAGTTCCCAGGGTTCTAAACCCACTGATCCCATTATGAGTGGTTCCCATCATTCCTGTGCTGGGTTCCTGCGTCTGTACTAGGGATGAGCCGAACACCCCCGGGTTCGGTTCGCACCAGAACCTTCGAACGGACCGAAAGTTTGAGCGAATTTTCGAACCCTATTCGTTATAATGGACGCGAACGTTCAAAATCAAAATTGCTAATTACAACGGCCAATATGCATGTTAATGTCATAAAACAGGTTTGGGGACCCGGGTCCTGCCCCAGGGGACATATATCAATGCAAAAAGAACTTTTAAAAACTAACGTTTTTTCGGGAGCAGTCATTTTAATGATGCATAAAGTGAAAAAAAAAAAAGTGAAATTTTCCTTTAAATATGGTACCTGGGGGGTGTCTTAAGTATGCCTGTGAAGTGGCATGTGTTTCCCGTGTTTAGAACTGTCCTTGCACAAAATGACATTTGTAAAGGAAAAAAAGAAGCCATTTAAAACCACTTGCGGCTTTAATGTCATGTCTTGTCCTGGCCGCCATATGGCTGAAAATCCTTGAGAAAAATGGCATGGCTACCCCATTGGGTCTTGTATGGATATTAAGGGGGACCCCGCACCCAAAATAAAACCCTATACCTACAACCCTATATACTCTGAACAGCACTATATAGGTGGTGCAAACAAGACACGGACTGTAGGTTTGTTCTTAAGTAGAATCTGAACAGGTACATTATGAAGTGTAGCTCCATCCCAAAAAAATCTATTTTTAAGCTTTTTGGAGAACATAGGGAGGGGTTATCACCCCTGTAACATTTGCTGTCTTTGCACATCTGTTCAGAACATGTCACCTCACTTTCCGTCCCAATGACAAATGTTTTTGGAAAAGTGGGGTTTTAATTGAAACAAGGATTAGTGATAAAGCATCAGTAGAGAGGAGATACCTTTTTCCCAAATTAAATCTAACAGGATAGAATTTCCCTTCCTAGGGGTAGATTTCCTCTCACTTCCTGTTTACTCTTTCCGTTTGCAAGTAGGAGTCGTTTTTAAGTTGGATGTTTGAAAGTAGGGGCCTGCCGTATATACTCTGCAGAAATTTGCCCTATTAGATGTTGGTGTAGCCACAAGACTGGTGGGCACAGGAATGGGCCCTGCTGTGAGTTAATAGATCAAGATTTGTACTTGCATGCACCTGTTGAACCGGGCAGAAAAATTGTGCCTTTGGTGGTGGTGGACGGTGTTGCCACAAGACTGTAAGCCCTCACAGTTACTCTTGGTGGGTGCAGGAATGGGCCCTGCTGTGAGTTATTAGATCAAGATTTGTAATTGCATGCACCTGTTGTACAGGGCAGAAAAATTGGGCCTTTGGCGGTGGTGGACGGTGTTGCCACAAGACTGTAGGCCCTCATAGTTACTCTTGGTGGGCGCAGGAATGGGCCCTGCTGTGAACTATTAGATCAAGATTTGTAATTACACGCCCCTGTTAAACAGGGGCTGAAAAATTGTGCCTTAGGCATTGGTGCTGGTGCCACAACACTGCAACCCCTCACAGATACTGTACTCTTAGCACAGCAATGAGACCTGTTGCAAAGCAATGCCTAAAAATTGTAATTACACGCCCCAACAGGGGCTGAAAAATTGTGCCTTAGGCACTGGTGCTGGTGCCACAACACTGCAACCCCTCGCAGATACTGTACTTGGAGCACAGCAGTCACACGTGTTGCAAAGCATCTTTTTAAAAAAATTGTAATTACACGCCCCTGTTATACAGGGGCTGAAAAATTGTGCCTTAGGCACTGGTGCTGGTGCCACAACACTGCAACCCCTCACAGATACTGTACTCTGAGCACAGCAATGAGACCTGTTGCAAAGCATTGCCTAAAAATTGTAATTACACGCCCCAACAGGGGCTGAAAAATTGTGCCTTAGGCACTGGTGCTGGTGCCACAACACTGCAACCCCTCACAGATACTGTACTTGGAGCACAGCAGTCACACCTGTTGCTAAGCGTTTTTTAAAAAAATTGTAAGTACACGCCCCTGTTATACAGGGGCTGAAAAATTGTGCCTTAGGCACTGGTGTGGTGGCATGGATCATTGAGGAGGAGGAAGAGGATAGTCAGTGAACATAACAGGACAGTCACTCAGCATCAGCATAGGCAGTCTTGAAGGGATGTGACATTATAAATTATTCCGTCATATCCGCTTCAGGTGCATGGTAGCTGGTGGTGATCCAAGACTGATTCATTTTTATGAAGGTCAGTCGATCAACCGAGTCGGTGGACAGGCGCACCCTATGATCGGTGACAAATCCTCCAGCAGCACTGAATGTGCGTTCGGAAAGAACGCTGGATGCAGGACAGGCCAGTAGCTCAATTGCATACTGTGCAAGCTCTGGCCAGTGATCCATCCTCAGGACCCAGTAAGCCAGAGGATTTTCGGTGGGAAAGGTGTCCAAGTCTGACCTTGCCCCTAGGTATTCCTGCACCATGTATATCAGACGCTGGCGATGGTTGCTGGAACCGATCATACCTTGGGGCTGCGGACTAAAAATTGTCTGAACGCATCGGTCAGACGTCCACCTTCCCCACCGCTCCTTCTGCTACTGACCGAAGCCTCAGCAACTCGTCGTCCAGGACCAGGAGTTTGTAACCTCCCAGTTTCTGGGAACGCGTTGCACAGACCTTTCTGCAAGGCCTCCCTGAGATGTCTCATCCTCTGCTCCCTCTGCGACGGCAAGATAAGGTCTGCAACCTTACCCTTGTACCGTGGATCAAGGAGAGTGGCCAGCCAGTAATGGTCCCTCTCCTTGATCTGAAGAACACGAGGATCCTTCCGCAGGCTTTGCAGGATCAGGGAGGCCATGCAGCGTAGGTTAGCTGAGGCATTCAGTCCGGAGTCTTCTGGGTCACTGAGGATGACATGATCGCCAGCCACCTCCTCCCAGCCACGTACAAGTCCACTGGTTTGTTGGGACTGTACATCATCCCTAAAAGACTGCTGCTGCTGATGCTGAGTGCCAGGCTCCACCTCCATGCTCACACAATCCTCCTCCTCCTCCTCCTCCTCCTCATCCTCTTCCTGTGTGATGGGTGGGACAGAAGGAACACTGTCTGGATAAAGGGGGCCTTGACAGGCAAGGAAGTCCTCCTCTTCCTGCCTCGGTTCTGCCTCAAGTGCCCTGTCCATTATCCCACGCAGCGTATGCTCCAACAGGTGAACAAGAGGTACAGTGTCACTGATGCATGCACTGTCACTGCTCACCATCCTCGTGGCCTCCTCAAATGGTGAGAGGACAGTGCATGCATCCCTGATCATGCTCCACCGGCGTGGGGAAAAAAAGCCAAGCTCCCCTGACCCTGTCCTGGTGCCGTAGTCGCAAAGGTACTCATTGATGGCCCTCTGCTGCGTGTGCAGTCGCTGCAGCATGGCCAACGTTGAGTTCCACCTGGTGGGCATGTCACATATTAGGCGGTTCTTGGGCAGGTTCAGCTCCTTTTGCAGCTCAGTCAGCCGAGCACTGGCATTATAAGATTGGCGGAAATGCACACAGACTTTCCTGGCCTGCCTCAGGACATCCTGTAAGCCTGGGAACCTGCCCAAGAACCGCTGCACCACCAGGTTGAGGACGTGAGCCATACAGGGCACATGGGTGAGCTGCCCCTGTCGCAGGGCGGAGAGGAGGTTGGTGCCATTGTCAGAAACGACCATTCCTGGCTTAAGCTGGCGTAGCTTCAACCACCTCTCGGCCTGCCCCTGCAGAGCTGCCAGAACCTCTGGCCCAGTGTGGCTCCTGTCCCCCAAACACACCAGCGCAAGCACGGCATGGCATCTTTTTGCCTGCGTACTCGCGTAGCCCCTTGTACGCCTACGGAGCACCGCTGGTTCCGAGGACAGAGCACTGGAGGAAGAAGAAGAGGAGGGGGTGGAGGAGAGAGGTGTGTCACAACCAGTAGTAGCATTTTGGAGGCGTGGTGGCGGAACAACCTCCAACACTACTGCACCTTGTCCTGCATCCCTCCCAGCTGCCAATAGAGTGACCCAATGGGCCGTGAAAGAAAGATAACGTCCCTGTCCATGCCTGCTGGACCATGAGTCAGCGGTAATATGCACCTTACCGCTGACCGCCCTGTCCAGCGAGGCATGGACATTGCCTTCCACATGCCGGTAGAGAGACGGAATCGCCTTCCGTGAGAAAAAGTGGCGCTTGGGAACCTGCCACTGAGGAACCGCACATTGAACAAACTCACGGAAGGGGGCCGAGTCTACCAACTGAAAAGGCAGCAGTTGAAGTGCTAGCAATTTAGCCAAGCTAGCATTCAACCGCTGGGCATGTGGATGGCTGGGAGTATACTTCTTTCGACGGTTCAGCAGCTGGGGCAGGGAAATTTGCCAGCTACAATCGGACGTCGGTGTACTGCAAGTACTTGGTTGTGACACACCTAATTCTACACCTTCAGTCCTCTCAGAGCAGCTTTCAGAGAGGACTGAAGATATAGTGGGGATGGAGATCCCAGCTGATGAGGAGCAAGGAGAGGTCCGCTTTGTTCTTTGGTGTGGGTCTTTTATGTGTGCTTGCCAACGAGCTGCATGGCAGGTCGACATATGTCTGCTCATGCTTGTGGTGCCCAAGCGGCTGATGTTTTGGCCACGAGAGATACGCTTGAGACAAATATTGCAAATAGCAGTGGTGCGATCTGATGCACTCGTCTCAAAAAAGGCCCACACCAAAGAACTTTTGTGATAACGTGCAGAGGCAGCGCCCTGCACAGGCGGAGCTCTGCGGTGTGGTACAGTTGCTGTGCTGGCCTCTAGCTGGCCTCCAGGGGGCATCCTGCCTCGTTGGACATGTGACGCCGCATCCTCCTCCTCCTCCTCCTCTCTCCCTTCAGGCACCCACGTGGAGTCAGTGACCTCATCATCCCCTCCCTCTTCACCACTAGAGCAAACCTGGCAGTAAGCTGCAGCTGGTGGAACAGTACTGCCAGATTGCTGTCCTTCAGCATCCCCTCTCTCTGCGCGCACACTACTGCCTTCCTTAAGCTGGGTATCATCATCCGAGCCTTCGAATCGTTGGGCATCCTCCTGGAGCATGTACCCAACACTGTGCTCAAAGAGTTCGGGGGACTCCTCAGAAGGACATGGTGGGTCTAGGGAAGGGGTGGCTGATGATGCCATTGAGTACGCGTTGGCAGCTGCTCTGCCAGTACCCTGAGCCTGGGTGAGAGAGGATGAGGAGGATGAGGAGGGCTTGGTCATCCATTCTACCAAGCCTTCGGCATGATGCGGCTCCACATGTCTGTAGTGATCTAATATAATCGTTCCTCGTAGATGGTTTGTAGTTATTAGTAAAAGTATTGTCTTCCCGCAGCAAAACCCGATTCTCCCAGAGAGAGACAATTTTATTGACTTCTAAAACAGAACATTCTTACAGACGACAAAATCCAACAGAGTTCATGACAACTAATATTTCCTCTTGTACCTATGCCTTCATGGATACAGAACCTTCTCTCAGACCATCTTTCTCTAGACTAGCTGACAACCTGCCTGTCTTCTCATATACTAGTCTGACACTGGGTGGGGGTCAACCAAATGTTTACCATGAATACCCCCCTCAATTCTAATTACCATCAGTAAATACTCCCTTTGAAATGCTCATCTAGGTTAAAAGGCTATTCCTCACACACACAACTTGCATAAGATTTACACATCAAAGGGTAACAGATAACATTGTCAACTTATATCTGGCCTGGTCACTAATACTATGTGTGGAATATATATATCCAATACATATATATAATACAGTCCCACATAAATCGGCCAACACATTACAACAATGTCCAGCTGCCAAAAACAAAGACAAGCGTGTCCCATGGCCACGTGCTGATGACGATGCACGACCACGTCCACGGCTAGCACTGTTGTCTCTAGAAACAGAGCCTGCCTGCCCTGTGTTCTTGCCTCGGCACGCTCTGCCTCTCCTTGGCGGTCTTCCAGCCATTGTAGTCGGTAGTGTATATAGTATAAAAAATGGGTGCTGCTGAGAAGAAAATATAGGAGCTCTGTGTGATGCCACTAACACACTAGAAGTCCTATGGGTGCTTCTGGGAAGAAAATATGGGAGCTCTGTGTGATGCCACTAACACACTAGAAGTCCTATCGGTGCTTCTTGGAAGAAAATATGGGAGCTCTGTGTGATGCCACTAACACACTAGAAGTCCTATGGGTGCTTCTGGGAAGAAAATATGGGAGCTCTGTGTGATGCCACTAACACACTAGAAGTCCTATGGGTGCTGCTAAGAAGAAAATATAGGAGCTCTGTGTGATGCCACTAACACACTAGAAGTCCTATGGGTGCTTCTGGGAAGAAAATATAGGAGCTCTGTGGGATGCCACTAACACACTAGAAGTCCTATGGGTGCTTCTGGGAAGAAAATATAGGAGCTCTGTGTGATGCCACTAACACACTAGAAGTCCTATGGGTGCTTCTGGGAAGAAAATATAGGAGCTCTGTGTGATGCCACTAACACACTAGAAGTCCTATGGGTGCTTCTGGGAAGAAAATATAGGAGCTCTGTGTGATGCCACTAACACACTAGAAGTCCTATGGGTGCTTCTGGGAAGAAAATATAGGAGCTCTGTGTGATGCCACTAACACACTAGAAGTCCTATGGGTGCTGCTGAGAAGAAAATATAGGAGCTCTGTGTGATGCCACTAACACACTAGAAGTCCTATGGGTGCTTCTGGGAAGAAAATATGGGAGCTCTGTGTGATGCCACTAACACACTAGAAGTCCTATGGGTGCTTCTGGGAAGAAAATATGGGAGCTCTGTGTGATGCCACTAACACACTAGAAGTCCTATGGGTGCTGCTGAGAAGAAAATATAGGAGCTCTGTGTGATGCCACTAACACACTAGAAGTCCTATGGGTGCTTCTGGGAAGAAAATATGGGAGCTCTGTGTGATGCCACTAACACACTAGAAGTCCTATGGGTGCTTCTGGGAAGAAAATATGGGAGCTCTGTGTGATGCCACTAACACACTAGAAGTCCTATGGGTGCTTCTGGGAAGAAAATATGGGAGCTCTGTTTGCTGCCACTAACACACTAGAAGTCCTATGGGTGCCTTTGGGGTGCAATGCTGTGCTAACAGCACTGCGGTTGGTACTACTGCAATACTGTACTAACAGTAAGCACGCACCAGACTAATCCCCAGCAGCAGCTAAAAACACACTAACTGTGCAATCAGCCGCAATGAACGATCAATGACTTAGGTAGCAATGGTTTAGCAAAGAACTAGCCAATGGTTTAGCAAAGAAGAGCATATCTTTCTGGAGCAATGAATCAAGCAAAGACAGAATCAGCAGACTGATCTCTCCTAAAGCCGGAACTCATGTGACCGGCGCCGATGGCGTGGCGGCCTTTTAAATGGTGGGGCGTGTACTAAAGCCCCTGAGCTTTAATTGGCTACAGGTGTCCTGCCTGTAGCCAATTATTGCTCTCCGAGTTTCCGGCGCTGTGATTGGCCAAGCATGCGGGGTCACAGTGCATGCTTGGCCAATCATCAGCCAGCAATGCACTGCGCCGGCCGCGCCGGCCGCAATGCATTGTGGGGCCGCTCGCATCACACGAATGTGATGCGAACGGCCCAAATAGTTCTGGGCTCGCCGAGCGAGCGAACGCCCGGTGCTCGATGCGAACGTGGGTTCGCATCGAGCACCGGGCCCATCCCTAGTCTGTACACCCACTCTACCCATAATGAGAGGTTCCCACAATCCATGTGCTGTGTTCCCATGTCTGTACACCAGCTCTGCCCATTTTGAGGGGTTCCCACCAAACCTGTGCCAAGTTCCCAGGTCTGTACACCAGCTTTGCCCATTATGAGGGATTCCTATGAGCTCTGTGCTGAGTTCCCAGGTTTCTACACCCACTGATCCCATTATGAGTGGCCCCCTTCATTCCTGTGCTGAGTTCCCGAGTCTGTAAACCAACTCATGGGAAAAGGAAACATAAGGGAGGGCCGGACATGACTGGGTGTCTAGTGACACACCAGGGTAAAGTGTCAGGGATTGGGTGCAGAGGGCGGCCAATAGAAACTGGGGGGAGCCGCATTATAAAAAGGGGGCGTGGCCGAGCGGAGGCAGTCAGCTTACAGAATTCACAGGAGGAGGCAGTTTTTTACACTGCTCCTCTCTTTTGATCTAAAATGGCGGACCGGGACCTCGTGGAGCACCTGAGGGGCACGGTGGCGGCGAACAGAGCGGAGTGGCTGCGGGACCAAGTAGCAGCTATACTGGCTGCTAACCCGGATCAGAATGCAGGGGGACAGAGCAGAGGAGCGGATGGACGGGACACGGATGGAGGAGCGGATGGACGGGACACGGACGGAGGAACTACACCACGCGGCCGAGTGTCTAGGCCACCGACGAGGTACTCTCCTGGGGGGGGACAGGCCCAGCTAGACCAGCCAGGAGTCCAAGGGGGGATCAATCCATTTCACCGGCCAAGCGGGCACAGACTGAGACCCTGGTGGGGCCTAGGCGGAACGCACGCCGGGGCCGCCATGCGGGAGGCGGAGCCTCGGGCCTACACGGAGCTGCATCCCCAGTTTCAGTTAGAAGGACATCACAAGATCCACCAGCCCCAGCAGTTCTGCACAGACCGGGGGGCCAACAGCCAGAGAGGAGGTCGCAGCGGGCGGGACCTGGCAGGAATGGGCAGTTGGGAAGCACATCAGGCCCTTCCACAGCGGCGTCCTCCCCAGCAGCTCTGCACGAGTTGAGGGGGGGCGGTCAGCTCAATCAAGAGGAACAGCCAGGATGGGGGGTAATACACCCCGGAGGATTTTGACGTCAACACCCTCAGCAGCTCTGCACGAGCCGAGGGGGGAGGACAGTAGGGTGCACATGTCTGCTGGTACAGCGCGACGGGCCGCCGGAGGGGCCAGCACAGCAGAGGGTAGGCGAACGCCACCAGGAGGAGAGGTGAGAAGTAGACATAGGAACTGTCAAAAAATTCGTTTCGTTTCGTTTCGTCCCGTTTCGTATATAAAAAAATTCGTAATTCGTAATTCGTGTATGAAATTCCGTTCGAATTCGTACGAAATACGAAATTCGGACGAATCGTAATTTTTTTTACGAATCGTTAGTAAAGTTACGAATCGTTACGAATCGTTACGAATCGTTAACGCGGCTAATGAATTGTTGGTTCTCATAACACAGAGAACAATTCGAATCCAACTACAAATATCGAATTTCAATTTCAAGTTACGAATCGTTACGAATCGTTATGAATAGTTACGAATCGTTACGAATCGTTATGAATAGTTACGAATCGTTAGTAAATCCAACTACCAATATCGAATTTCAACTAATTTGAACGAAATTATTATAGCAGATATAACGAATGAATTCGAATGAATTCGAATGACAAAGTGTCATTTTTGAAGAAAAAAAAAAGCGTAGGGGTCCCCCCAAATTCAATAACCAGGCCCTTCAGGTCTGGTATGGATATTAAGGGGGACCCCAGCCAAAAAAAAAAAAAATGGCGTGGGGTCCCCCCCAAATATCCATACCAGACCCTTCAGGTCTGGGATGGATTTTAAGGGGAACCCCGGCCAAAAAAAAAAAAAAAAATGGCGTGGGGTCCCCCTCAAAATCCATACCAGACCCTTTATCCAAGCACGCAACCTGGCAGGCCGCAGGAAAGGAGGGGGGGACGAGAGCGGCCCCCCCTCCGCCTGAACCGTACCAGGCCACATGCCCTCAACATTGGGAGGGTGCTTTGGGGTCCCCCCCAAAGCACCTTGTCCCCATGTTGATGAGGACAAGGGCCTCATCCCCACAACCCTGGCCGGTGGTTGTGGGGGTCTGCGGGCGGGGGGCTTATCGGAATCTGGAAGCCCCCTTTAACAAGGGGACCCCCAGATCCCGGCCCCCCCCCCTGTGTGAATTGGTAAGGGGGTACAAAAGTACCCCTACCATTTCACCAAAAAAGGTGACAAAATGGTAAAAATTACAGGAGACGGTCTTTGACAATTCCTTTATTAAAATCTTCTTTCTTCTTTCTTCTGGTCTTCCTTTCTTCATCTTCTCCTTCCGTCATCTTCTTCCATCGTCTTCTTCCTTCGATTCGCTTCTTCTTCCTCCGGTCTTCTCGTCCTTCTCGTCCGGCGTCGTCCTTCTCGTCCGGCATCGTCGTCTCTTCTCGCAGGCCGCTCCTCGCAATGGGAGGCTCCCGCTCTGTGAGGCTTCGCTCCGGGTGACAGGTCTTTTATAACGAAGGCACCTGGTGACCCCGCCCCTTCTGACGCACGGGGACGTCATGTGGAATTCCCTATGGCTTTCCCCATGACGTCAGAGGGGGGGCGGGGTCACCAGGTGCCTTCGTTATACAAGACCTGTCACCCGGAGCGAAGCCTCACAGAGCGGGTGCCTCCCATTGCGAGGAGCGGCCTGCGAGAAGAGACGACGATGCCGGACGAGAAGGACGACGCCGGACGAGAAGGACGAGAAGACCGGAGGAAGAAGAAGCGAATCGAAGGAAGAAGAAGATGGAAGAAGATGGAAGAAGATGGAAGAAGATGGAAGAAGATGACGGAAGGAGAAGATGAAGAAAGAAGATTTTAATAAAGGAATTGTCAAAGACCGTCTCCTGTCATTTTTACCATTTTTGCCACTTTTTTGGTGAAATGGTAGGGGTACTTTTGTACCCCCTTACCAATTCACACAGGGGGGGGGGCGGGATCTGGGGGTCCCCTTGTTAAAGGGGGCTTCCAGATTCCGATAAGCCCCCCGCCCGCAGACCCCCACAACCACCGGGCACGGTTGTGGGGAAGAGGCCCTTGTCCTCATCAACATGGGGACAAGGTGCTTTAGGGGTCTCAGACCCCCAAAGCATCCTCCCAATGTTGAGGGCATGTGGCCTGGTACGGTTCAGGCGGGAGGGGGGGCCGCTCTCGTCCCCCCCTCCTTTCCTGCGGCCTGCCAGGTTGCGTGCTCGGATAAAGGGTCTGGTATGGATTTTGAGGGGGACCCCCATGCCATTTTTTTTTTTTTTTTGGCCGGGGTTCCCCTTAAAATCCATCCCAGACCTGAAGGGTCTGGTATGGATATTTGGGGGGGGGCCCACGCCATTTTTTTTTTTTTTTTTTGGCTGGGGTCCCCCTTAATATCCATACCAGACCTGAAGGGCCTGGTTATTGAATTGGGGGGGCCCCTACGCTTTTTTTTTTTTTATATCAATGAATGACTGTTTTTTAAATAGCTTTTTTTTCTGCAAAAATGACACTTTGTCATTCGAATTCATTCGAATGCATTCGAATTCATTCGTTATATCTGCTATAATAATTTCGTTTGAATTAGTTGAAATTTGATATTGGTAGTTGGATTCGAATAATTTGGAGCTGAAATTCGTAAACGGAATTTTTCCTGCAAAAATGACACTTTGTCATTCGAATTCATTCGAATCCATTCGAATTCATTCGAATTCATTCGAATCATTCGGCGACGAAATTCGTAAACGGAATTTCGTATTCCGTACGGAATTCGTAAAAAAAAAAATTCGTACTACAGATTCGTAAATTCGTACGAATTTCGAAAAATTCGTACGAATTTCGAAAAATTCGTACGAATTACGAATTTGTACGAAACGAATCGCACATGTCTAGTGAGAAGGGCAGTTGGCAGGAGCAGTGCCGGGTCCGGCCTGACTGCACGGGACTTGAGGAGCCATGACAACAGGGCGGGTGGGGGTGCGTCAACATTGGGGGTGGTGAGCGGAAGGAGACGGGATATGTCCAGGAGTCCCTCCCCGAGGGGACCAGCAATTTTGTCTCAGCAGGAGGAGTACAGCAGGTCGGAAGGGGAACTGTCGGAGGAAGAGGAGGTGCAAAGCCCCCCACAAGCATCGGTGGACGTCAGGCCGGTGATTCCGGTGGAGGTGCCCAGACGGCCCGGTAAGTCCAGTGATAACAGTTCATTTACTGCTGCTTTACAGAATTTGTTGGGCATTATACCTGTGGGGGAGGGAGAGTCGGAGCCTCCGGCACCGCTGGTGGCAGTCTCTGACCAACCGCGGGTTAGGAGTGAGACCCCAAGGGGGGAAGGGGGGTCAGGTACAGGAGTTGCTGGAGGGTCTGAGGGCCTTGGTGGGACGTTTTGAAAAAGTTACACGGGGGTCTACGTTAGGGGTCGCGAATCCCGCAGGGGGGGCTTCGGTCACAACAGCTGCAGAGGTATCGGCCCCGGTGGGGGGCGCAGTGGAACAGGTAAGTATGCCAGAGAAGGGTGCGGTGGAGCAGGTGGTGAGAGCCGACATTGTCAGGTTGGCAGATGCGTCAAAATGCGAAGTTTATGTTTGCTTCGAGGGACCGCTGGGGGCCCATCTAAAACAAGAAGTTAAGAGAGGAAATCTGGAAGGGAGAGTATGTGGAGATTTTCTCCCTGTTGCCGTTGGAAAAATTCAATTTGGACAGGGTGAAACCAGATGATACCAAGAAAGATGATGAGGAGAAGAGGCGGTATCGACTAATCCCGCGGACGTTTGCCAATTGGCTGCAAGCGTTTGCCATATTGGCCGGGGTAATTGGAGAGAAGAACCCCGAGCACTGCTCGGCGTAGTTCTGTAATATGGACGCTATAGGGGAGGCGTATAGGGTCTATGGAGGGACGACGTGGCTGCGATATGACGAGCAGTTTCGGCAACGCAGGGCGGTTCGCCCGGCATTGCGATGGGACCATAAGGACATTAGCTTATGGATGAGATTGATGGCTTTGGCAAAGACGCCGGCACAGCCATTTCAAGGGGGGGCCGGGGGTAGCCACTCCTCGGGATCACCGGCCGGAAGAAAATGGGCAGTTCAACGAGGGATCCTGCAAGTTTGGAAACACGTGCAAGTTTAAGCACGAGTGTTCAGGTTGCGGGGGGGGGCACTCGTTGGCGCGATGTTTCAAGAAAGGCAAGCGTTCCGGAGAGACTGGTAACAAGAGGGACGACACCGGTGATGTGGGTAAGGATGCAGCCTTTCCTAAATAGGTATCCAGACAGGGTGGCGGCTGGTTTACTTAGTGCCGGGTTCAGGGAAGGTTTCAGGATTCTGTGCACATTGACGGTGATTCCTCCGGTGGCCAAAAATTTGAGGTCAGCATTGTTGCACCCAGAGGTTGTGTCAGAGAAATTGGCCAAGGAGGTAGCCTTAGGACGGATGGCGGGGCCGTATGCGGATAAGCCATTAACAGACTTGGTAGTGTCACCACTGGGGGTGGTTCCCAAAAAGGAACCAAACAAGTTTTGTTTAATACACCATTTATCGTTCCCAAAAGGGGGTTCGGTAAATGATTTCATTAACCCAGAAGCCTGTACGGTATCGTATACGTCATTCGATGCTGCGGTGAGATGGGTGCGGCGATATGGCAGAGGGGCTCTCATGGCAAAATCGGATGTGGAGTCAGCATTTAGACTTTTGCCAGTGCACCCGGATAGCTTTCATTTGCTGGGTTGCTGTTGGCAGGACCAATTTTATGTCGATCGTTGTTTGCCCATGGGGTGTTCCATATCGTGCGCCATGTTTGAGGCGTTTAGTTTGTTTTTAGAATGGGTAGTTAGGGATGTGACCGGCATTGATTCCGTCATCCATTACTTGGATGACTTCCTCTGTGTGGGCCCTCCCGCTTCCAATGTGTGTGCGATACTGTTGTCCACGTTGCAGCACATTGCGGAGAGGTTTCGGGTGCCGTTAGCAGCTGACAAGACGGAGGGCCCACGCACAGAGTTGAGCTTCTTGGGTATAGTGATTGATTCCATGGCCATGGAATGCAGGTTACCCGAAGAGAAGCTTAGGGAATTACAAAAAGAGATTAGGGAGATCCATGGGTGCAAGAAAGTGCAGTTGCGCACGCTACAATCCCTTTTGGGAAAGTTGAATTTTGCATGCAGGATCATTCCTATGGCGAGGATTTTTTGTAGACGAATGTCGTCGGCCACGGCAGGGGCGAGAGCTCCCACGCATTATATTCGGCTGAGGAAGGAGCACAGGGATGATCTGCAGGTTTGGCACCGGTTTTTACAGGAGTTTAATGGGAGGTCGGTTTGGATGTCAGGTCCAGTTAGCAATTTTGATGTTGAGCTAGTTACAGACGCCGCGGGATCCACAGGTTATGGGGCGTACTTCCAAGGTTGCTGGAGTGTGCGGAGCCATGGCCACGATCTTGGGTTGAAGCGGGGTTTACAAAGAATTTTGTGCTGTTGGAATTATTACCGGTGGTACTGGCATTGGAACTGTGGGGCCAGTCCTGCAAAAATATGAAGTTAAGATTGAATTGCGATAATATGGGGGTGGTGCAGGTAATCAATAGTATGTCGGCGTCTTCACAACCTGTCATTCGGCTGATGCTACAGTTAGTGTTGCGCTGTCTGCAATTGAATGTTTTTCTTTATGCGGTACATATTCCTGGGGTGGAGAATACGCTGGCTGATTCTTTGTCTCGGTTCCAGTGGGACAGATTCAGGGCTCTGGCACCGGAGGCACAACAAGAGGGCGTTCCTTGCCCGGGCTGGATATGGGATTTGGCACTAGGGTAGCCGCAGGATGGATTCAGCGATCAGTGAGTATGTCGTCTTGGTTAGCGTACCAGAAGGTGTGGAAGGAGTGGGGTGAGTTGCTGCTGGAATCAAGAGTGGGTCAAGATGTGTCACAAGTTAGGCTGTTAGCGCTGTATTACGTGTCCAGGAATATGGAGGAAGGCAGGTCGGTGTCTGCTATAGAAAAAAGGTTGGCAGGTTTAGCCTTTTTGTTCAAGTTACAGGGCACTGTGGATTGGACAAAAGATTTTTGGGTGAAGCAGGCGGTGAAGGGATATCGCAAGGAAAACAGGACGAAGGACGCAAGGCGGGGGACGTTGAAGTTTTGTTTGACAGGGTGTGGGTGCGGTTGAAGAAATCCAAGACGGATCAAAAGGGTGTTGGAGTGCTGATCTCGCTGCATAGGTTGCAGGGTTGCGCCATGTGCCCTGTAAAGGTGGTAGGAGAATTTATGGGGGTAAGACCGGGAGTGGGGGGCCCCTTGTTGGTACATAGTGATGGATCGAATCTGTCACGATTCCAATTTGGGGCGGTTCTTTGAAAATGCTTAAACGGTATGGGTTTGGAGGGTTCCGCCTACGCCTCCCACTCCTTCCGCATCGGGCGGCTACTGAGGCCGCCAGGTGTGGGTTGGATGAGGCGGATGTGCGAAGGATGGGACGATGGGAATCGAGGCGATTCTGGACCTACGTTAGGCCGCAATAGATTCGCGAATGATGCGGTGTATATTAAAAAAAAAAAAAAGGGAATAAAAGGGGTTTTTTAACCGAGGTTTTGCACCTGCTCCCTCTTCTACTGTGCTGGTGGCTCTGTGCGACCACCGCCTCTTCCTCCGAACTACACTGGTCACCTGCATGACGTTGATTCCATGTGGGGTCAAGGACCTCCTCCACATCATCTTCCACACAGTCTTCACCCCTGCCCTCCTTGTCGGTCTGCACAATGGCGAAAGCAGCAGCAGTTGGCACCTGTGTTTTGTCATCATCCGAGACGTGCTGCGATGGTCCTCCCATGTACTCATCATGAAACATAAGTGGTTGGGCATCGGTGCACACAATCTCTTCCACTTCTGGGGCAGGGTTTGGTGGATGGCCCTGGGAAACCCTGCTAACAGAGTCATCAAAAAGCAGAAGAGACTGCTGCATGATTTGGGGCTCAGACTGATTGGCTGATTTGCAAGGGGGTGAGGTGAAAGACTGATGGACATCGGCTGCAGGTGCCAACTCTGAACTTTCATCAGGAGACTGGGTGGGAGACAATGTAAAGGAACCGGAGGCACTGTCAGCAATCCAATCTACTATTGCCTGTACTTGTCCTGGCCTCAACATTCGTACAGCCTCATTAGGCGCGCCGAAATACCGCTGCAGGCTCTGTCGCCTACTCGCACCCGAGGAAGGTGTTTCACTAGTGCGTGTAGCTGGCACAGATCGACCACGTCCTCTCCCTGCAACAGGAGCGCCACCAGCAGTCCCCTTTTTGATGAAAAAAATAAAAATAAAAAATTCACAGCAAAATTACATTTTTTTGCAATGTTTTTCCAATAGCAGAATACACACAGAGTATGGTGTATCTCTTACTAAAATATGCAGTGCAGTGATGCTGCACTGAGCTTGCAGGTAAAACTTATATTTTGTCTGGCACTGGCCTCATGGCACTGTTAAAAGACTGTGCACTGCACCACAGCCAGGGTACAATTGATTTAGGAATCTCTTGAATAATTGTCTCTGCCTCTTTCTTTTCCTTAATAAAGACACTCTCTGGTCTACTCTAGCTATGTAGATCGCTCACTGATATAACTAATTTGAAGAAAATTTAAGGAATGTGGACTGACTGACTTTATCAGACTAACTCCTAAAATCCTCTCTTAGCAGCACAGGAACCTGTCTATAGCAGAGTGACGCTGTGTGTCTGTACTATATATACAGGCTGGGTCACATGCTGCACTGCCCAATCACAGCCATGCCATTAGTAGGCATGGCTGTGATGGCTTCTAAGGGAACACTAGTGAAACTAGCATCGATTGGCTGCCCTACAGCTTGTAAAAGGCGCCAATACATCGCCGAACACCGGACCCGAACCCGAACATACAGCCAATAGTTCAGGTTCGGGTCCGGGACCCGGACACCCAAAAGTCCAGTACGGACCCGAACTTTACAGTTCGGGTTCGCTCAACCCTAGTTCCCACCCAACCTGTGCCAAGTTCCCAGGTCTGTACCCCAGCTCTGCCCATTATGAGGGGTTCCTATTAAACCTGTGCCAAATTCCCAGGTCTGTACACCAGTTCTGCCCATTATAAGGGGTTCCTCCCACAAGCCCTGTGCTGAGTTCCCAGGTTTCTAAACCCACTGATCCAATTATAAGGGGTTCCCACAATCCATGTGCTGAGTTCCTGGGTCTGTTCACCCACTCATCCCATTATGAGGTGTTCCCACCAATCCTCTGCCGAGTTCCTAGGTCTGTACACCCACTCAGCCCATTCTGAAAGGTTCCCACCAACCCTTTGCCGAGTTCCTGGATCTTTTTCCCCTTCTGTGCCCATTATGATGGGATCCTATCATTCCTGTGCGGGGTCCCCGGGTCTGTACACCCACTGATCCCATTATGAGGGGTTCCCATCATTCCTGTGCTGAATTCCTGGGTCTGTACACCTGCTTGGCCAATTATGAGGGGTTCCCACAATCCCGGTACTGAGTTCCCGGGTCTGTACACCCACTGATCCCATTATGAGGGGTTCCCATCATTCCTGTGCTGAATTCCTGGGTCTGTACACCTGCTGGGCCCATTATGAGAGGTTCCCATCATTCCTGTGCTGAGTTCCTGGGTCTGTACACTCACTCTGCCCATTATGAGGGGTTCCCAACAACCATGTGCTGAGTTCACGTGTATGAACAATAGCGCTGCCTATTATGAGGGGTTTCTACAATCCCTGTGCAGAGCTTCAGGGTCTATACACCGACTCTGCCCATTATGAGTGGTTCCCACCAACCCTATGCTGAGTTCCCAGTTCTCTACACCTGCTGGGCCCAATATAAGAGGTTCCCACAATCCCTGTGCTAAGTTCCCAGGTCTGTACACCTGCTGGGCCCATTATGAGGGGTTCCTACCAAACCTTTGCTGAGTTCCAAGTGGGCAAGCATCCGGCTTATTCCCTTCCTCTCCCCCAAAGGAGACTTGCTTCTGGAAGATATATTTTTGTTCTGCTTTACCCAGCAGGGTCAGACGATAATCTTTTTGTGCCTCTCTCCATTCTTTAAGATTTGCCAATGATGGGTTTTCTATATATTTCGCCTCCACCAGGGTTACTTTTCTCGCTGCTCTATCTTCTCCCTCCCTTGACTGTTTTTTTATTCTTGAAATTTGCTGTATCAGCAAACCCCTAAGAATGGCCTTGACTGTATCCCAGATTACCCCCTGGGGTGCTGAGCCAGCGTTAGTTTCGAAGCTTTCTCTCAAGACGTGTAGAACCTCATGTGGATCACCTATTAGTTCCAACCAGGAGGGGTTGATTCTCCATTCCCGGTAGGTGATTCTTACCCCCACCTCCATTAGGGCTGTCAGAGGGGAATGGTCCGAAAGACTTCTTGGCCTATACCTAATCTTGTCTAACATAGACATCGACTCATCGTTACCTAAATGCATGTCTATCCTCGACAGTGTGGAATGTGTACCGGAGAAGCAGGAGTATCCCCTAATCCCAGGATTCCTCAATCTCCATATGTCTTTTAGGCCCAGCTCCCCCAGGAGACAAGGGAGACGCTATCCACTAGCCCCCTTCTCTGATTCCCCTGGGGGAGCCTATCCAATATCGGATCAAGTACCATATTAAAGTCTCCAATAACCATAACTGGGAGTCCAGATTAAGAACATCATGGGCCTGGTGCTGAGGATTTTGGTCGGGCCTTTTATAAATAAAAATGCAAACAATTTTTTGTTATAACAAATTAAATTAAAGAGAGAGAGGGAGGATGAGAGAGAGAGAAAAAGGGGATGAAAGAGGTGTGAGGGGTAAGGGAGGGAGGGAGGTTGAGAGAGAAAGGGGGGATGAGAGAAAGAGGATGCACATGAGCATGCGTGGGAATGACATCAACGCAGCCCGGCCAAGGCAAGTGACTGAAGGCACAGAACCCGGAAGGAAGACCGGGTGAAGATGGAAGCAACCGGGCCCCGCCGGATTGATCACATCACTGGAGGGCTCAGTCTGACAATTTAAGTGTACCCTAATGTGCTAATATGCTGTGCATACTTGTACATTATGGCATAACCTACCTCAGGGCCTCTAAAAAGTAGTAATGTTAGAAAAGTTTACTACCGCTTTGATATCACAGGTGCCTCTCAAAAATATTTTCAGGGACACTTTTTTTTACAAGTGCTATATTTAGAGTAGCTGACATCCCCTATGTTCACCTATACATCACAATAGTAATTACAAAATTAAATGAGTACTAATAATGGGGCAGAACAAATATGAGGACTGAGATTTCCTTTAGTTGAACTTACAAAAGTGTGCCCATTCTAGAGCATTGAGGATATTCAGTATAATTTTAAAGAACTGTTTTTGTGGGTAAGAGGCATAGGGGAGGAGTATGGATGGTATAAAAGTGGGAAGTATGTGCAGGTGAGGGAGAGGAATGTGGAGGGTCTAACAGTGGGCACTATGTACATGAAAGGAATGTGGAGGGTATGGCAGAAGGCACTATGTACAGGAGAGGAGTGTGAAGGGTATGACAGTGGGCAGTATGCACAGCAGAGGAGTGTGGAGGGTATGACAGTGGGCAGTATGTACAGGAGAGGAGTGTGGAGGGTATGACAGTGGGCAGTATGTACAGGAGAGGAGTGTGAAGGGTATGACAGTGGGCAGTATGTACAGAGAGGAGTGTGGAGGGTATGACAGTGGGCAGTATGTACAGGAGAGGAGTGTGAAGGGTATGACAGTGGGCAGTATGTACAGGAGAGGAGTGTGGGGGTATGACAGAGGGTAGTATGTACCGGAGAGGAGTGTGGAGGGTATGACAGTGGGCACTATGTACAGGAGAGGAGTGCGGAGGGTATGGCAGAAGGCACTATGCACAGCAGAGGAGTGTAGAGGGTATTACAGTGGGCACTAGGTATTACAGTGGGCACTAGGTATAAGAGAAAAGTGCGGAGGGTATGACAGTAAGCAATATATACAGGAGAGGAGTGTGGAGGGTATGACAGTGGGCACTATGTACAGGAGAGAAGTGTGGAGAGTAGGACAGTAAGCAGTAATTACAGGAGAGGAGTGTGGAGGGTATGACGGTGGGTAGTATGTACAGGAGAGGAGTGTGGAGGGTATGACAGTGGGCACTATGTATAGGAGAGGAGTATGGAGGGTATAACAGTGAGTAGTATGTACAGGAGAGGAGTGTGGAGGGTATGACAGTGGGCACTATGTATAGGAGAGGAGTATGGAGGGTATGACAGTGAGTAGTATGTATAGGAGAGGAGTGTGGAGGGTATGACAGTGGGCACTATGTATAGGAGAGAAGTGTTGGGGTATGACAGTGGGCACTATGTATAGGAGAGGAGTGTGGAGGGTATGACAGTGAGCAGTATGTACAGGAGAGGAGTGTGGAGGGTACGACAGTGGGCACTATGTACAGGAGAGATGTGTATGACAGCGGGCACTATGTAAAGGAGAGGAGTGTGTAGGATATGACAGCAGGTGCTATGTATAGGAGAGAAGTGTGGAGAGTATGACAGTGGGCTATGTATAGGAGAGGAGGATGAAGTAATCTGGGAAGGAAAAATGTAAAAAGGTTTGTGGAAGGATGTTTAGGGACTGCGTAGTGGTTAAGCGGGCCATACATGGATTGAATTTACACCAATTAAGCAGAGACCAGCCATAGTCGATCTATGTATGGGCTAGCAGGTTTTACACAGGTCAACCTATTAACCGACTTGAGTACAACCAGCCTGTCAGGTTTTCCCCAAAACAATCAGTGCTGCCAGCTATAGTTAGCAACACTGATCATCGTATTCACTGGCAGAACACAATAACACTGCGGGAGTGATTCCCCCATTCACAGGTCAGCAGGTGAGAGGGTGTGTGGGGACAGGCTGGGGAGAGATACTAGTCAGTGGCTGGGTAGGCACTGGTTAGTATCAGAGCCAGATACACACATGTGAGGTATCGCCGCGATCGTTAGAGCGAGAGCAATAATTCTAGCACTAGACCTTCTCTGCAACTCTAAACAAGTAACCTGCAAAAAAATGTAAAGCATCGCTTGTTACACAAAAAAAAATCGTGCTAACTTTAGTGTTTTTTTATGAATGAAACAGTTTCTTTCCCAAAAAAAACTTTTGAAAAATTGCTGCGCAAATATCGTGTAACATAAAAAGTTGCAAAGGCCACCATTTTATTCCATAGGGAAAATGGAAAACAATATATATAATGCTTGAGGGTTCTGAGTAGTTTTCTATCAAAAAAAAAGAAAGATGATTTTTACATGTAGGAGAGAAGTGTCAGAATTGGCCTGGGTAGCAAGGGGTTAATTATCATAAGTAATATACAAATAATTATTATAAGCACTGTGATCTCATCCTCTCAGTCTGCTGCAGAGTGTTCCAGCTTGTATTTATACTGGCCGCTCTGTATGTAGCTTCTGACCGACTGCGCAAGCAGCCCTGTATCTCAGGAACTATAGATGATAGCAGCCCCATATTTTAACCAGTGTTGAAGTAGGTATTTAGCTACATACCCACCAAATGGGGAGTCTCTATGACTCCTGGTCGCTGAGCTACAACCCTCGAAGTCGATCTTTTTTTTTTTTTTTTTTTTTTTTTTTATTTTTTTTTTTTTTTTTTTTTTGGGCAAATGGGCCTATCTTGAGAAAGGGGCCTGGAGCTGCAGCTCCAATAGCCCCTATGTTAATCCGGCCCTGGCAAAAGAAAAAAGAGAAAAGAGAAAAAAAAGGGCAGGAGAAGGAGTTTCATTCCCCTCTCCTTTCCCTTAGTAAGTAAATAAAGAAAAAATTTACGCCGTGTGTCGCCACCCGCTCAAACTCCAGTGCCCCCCCAATCCCCCCCAAAAAGAGACCAGTCAGCAAATTAAATTGATCCTATACATCTAGAGTCATGCCTTATATTTTGTTAACCATTCTTCAGCCCCTTCGGGGGAATCAAAAAAAATAGTCCCTCCAGGAGCCATTATTCTCAGTTTTGCTGGGTATAACAAGGCATATGTTAAGTTGGCTTGACGCAGGTTGCGTTTTATTTCCCCAAATTTAGCTTTCCTTTGTTGAAGGTCTGGCGAGTAGTCAGGATAAATAGACACCCTCATGCCTTTGAAAAATATATTTCCTAGTTCCCTTGCCTTCCTGATGATCGTAACTTTATCCTTAAAAAATAATAATTTTGCAAGAAAAGGTCTAGGAGGGGCACCAGATTGTGGGGGCCTAGAGGGAACCTAGAGCCTAGAGGGAACCCTATGAGTCCACATATTTCGATAAGCCACTTTTCCAAGAAAGCAGCAGGGTCTCTCCCTGCCCCCTTCCTCTCTCTCTCCTTGCCCCCTCCCCCTCTCTCTCTCCCTGTCCCCCATCCCTCTCCCTGTCCCCCTCCCCCTCTCTCTCCCTGTCCCCCCTCCCCCTCTCTCTCCCTGCCCCCCTCTCTCTCTCCCTGCCCTCCTCTCTTCCTGCCCCTCCCCCTCTCTCCCCCGGCCCCCTCCCTCTCTCTCTCGCTGCCCCCCTCTCTCTCTCTCCCTGCTCCCCCTCTCTCTCTCTCCCTGCCCCCCTCTTCTGTTTCCGGTGGCCTTCTTCTCCCGCAAACTCTCTTCGGCAGAGAGAAATTATGACGTGGGGGACCCGGGGGGCTCCTGGCCATCAAGGCCGCCTTAGAAGAGTGGCGCTACTTACTGGAAGGTGCTGCACACCCCATCTTGGTCTATACCGACCACAAGAACCTGGAATACTGCGGACGGCCTAAAAGGCTGAGGCCACGACAGGCAAGATGGGCTCTATCTTTTCCAGGTTCTTGTTCCCACATTACTTATAGACCCGGCTCAAAAAATACTAAAGCTGACGCTTTGTCTCGTATTGTTTCATGAGGCTGAAGTACCTCTACCCCGGACACTATCCTGTCAGCCGGAAACTTCTTGCTACTCCAGGGGGAACCTCCTATCCGCCTGAAACAAGCTTCGGTGGAAGGGACCCACCCGTTGGAGACGAGGTTAAGATGTTGGATGGGGTGTTCTGGTATAAGGACAAGATACTGGTCCCCGAAGGCCTGAGGGTGGAGGTTATGGGACTCTGTCACGACCATAAGTTGGCCGGACATTTCGGTACCCGGAAGACCACAGAATTGGTTGCAGCGCACGTTCTGGTGGCGCAGTTGACGAAGGACTGCAAAACCTATGTGGAAACCTGTACCACCTGTGCCGGAGCAAGACGTCCGTGCCCAAGACATGGGGCTTGCTAAAACCCTTGCCCCGTTCCGGAAAGACCTTGGAGGATGATATCCATGGATTTTTATCGTGGAACTCCCTTTAGCGGAGGGATTCTCCACCATCTTCGTTGTGGTCGACAGGTTGTCGAAGATGGCCCATTTCCTACCCATGAAGGGTACCCCTTCGGCCTTGGAAACAGCAAGGATCTTCGTCAAGGAGATAGTGAGGCTGCATGGAGTCCCCGCAAGCATCGTGTCTGATCGCGGTGTTCAATTTACCTCCAAGTTCTGGAAGGCCCTCTGCGGCTCCTGGAGATCGAGTTGGCATTCTCGTCCGCCTATCACCCCCAGACGAGAACGGGCAGACGGAGAGAACTAACCAGACCCTGGAGCAGTACCTCCGCTGCTTCTCTGCCTTCTCGCAGGACGATTGGGCCTCGCTACTACCATGGCCGAGTTTGCGTACAATAATTCTCTGCACTCCGCGATCAAGCAAACGCCTTCTTCGCCAACTATGGCTACCACCCAACTTTCCTGCCTGGTTCCATACCTGAATGTTCTATCCCTGCAGTGTCCGAAATGATGGACTTTTTTTCGGACAACAACAACCAAGCGCTACAGGAAACAATGACTCGAACCAGGAGTACAATAAAAGGATGTTCGATAGGAAAAGGCGAGGTGAGCTCATCCTGAGGTCCGGTGACCAAGTCTGGCTCTCAACCGTCAACTTAAAGATGGCTTGACCCTCAAGGAAACTTGGCCCCAGATACCTGGGCCCCTTTTCGGTCAAAAGGAAAGTGAATGAGGTGACGTACGAGCTCGACTTACCCGGTTCGCTGAAGATCCACCCAGTCTTTCACGTCTCCCTGCTAAAACCTGTTGTCTCTAACCCCTTTACCGGACGTAACACAGGCCCACCTGAACCTGTAACTGTGGATGGTGAAGAGGAATTTGAGGTGGAAACGATAGTGGATTGTAGGAAAAGGGGCAACCAAGTCCAGTACTTGATCAAGTGGAAAGGATATGGCCCGGAGGACAATTCCTGGGAGCCTGAAGACAACTTACATGCGGAGCAACTTCTGAGAGCCTTTAAAGTCACCCACGCTGATAGACTGGACCGGATGGGCATCCGGAGACTGCCCTTAAGGGGGGGGCACTGTCAGGGAACGTTGTCCAGTGGATCTGCTGCTGAGCGCCCTGGGGTGCGCCGGTGTGCGCCGGGGCGCGCTGGCGCTCGCGGTCGCGTGCCTGTGCGCGCTGATGTGCGCGTGCGCGTGCGTGCGCGCGCGGGTGCGCGTGCGCGTGCGCGGGCGCGCGTTGGCGCGCGCGCGGGCGTGGCGTTTGGCGCCAATCGGCCTATTTAGGCTGAGTTCACTGGGCGCTCGGTGCTGTCCGATCGTCAGCTCCTAGTGTTCCTTTACCTGCTTCCTGTATCCCGTGTGACCTCCTGACCCCCGGCCTGATCCTGCACCTGTCTGTCCGCTGCCTGCCTGTTGACCTCGGCCTGTCCCTGACTCCGCTTCTGCCTGCTCCTTTGTACTACGCTGCCCGCTTGTTGCCAACCTCTGCCTGTGACCCGGACTTGAACCTGCCTGCTCCTCTGTACCACGTTGCCCGCTTGCTGCCAACCTCTGCCTGTGACCCGGACCAGGATACGCTTCTCCTCGGTACCGTGCCTGTGTGTGGAAGTGCTCCGCCAGAAGGACCTGCTCTGCACCTGCTGTCTGCTCCCCTCCATCTTGGATGGGACCACTGACTCCATCTCAGCAAAACATCCGGGGTCATCTCCCGGCAACGACCCGCCAGGCGCTCATACCACTCTGTGCTAGAGGGGAGGGGGAAGAGAGAGAGAGAGGAAGGGGGAGAGAGAGGAGGGGGGCAGGGAGAGAGAGGGGGAGGGGGGGGGCAGAGAGAGAGAGGGGGGGGGAGGGAGAGAGGGAGGGGGGAGGAGAGAGAGGGGGAGGGAGGGGGCAGGGAGAGAGGAGGGGAGGGGAGGGGAGGAGAGGGGAGGGAGAGGAGAGGGGGCAGAGAGAGGGGAGAGAGAGAGGGGGGGGAGAGAGAGGAGAGAGAGAGAGGGGGCAGGGAGAGAGAGGGGGAGGGGGGGGGAGAGAGAGAGGGGGAGGGGGCAGGGAGAGAGAGAGGGAGGGGGCAGGGAGAGAGAGAGAGGAGAGGGGGCAGGGAGAGAGGAGGGGGGAGGGGAGAGAGAGAGAGAGAGGGGGCAGAGAGAGAGGGGGGAGGGGGGGCAGGGAGAGAGAGGGAGGGGGGACAGAGAGAGAGGGGGGGGAGAGGGGGCAGGGAGAGAGAGGGGGAGGGGCAGGAGAGAGAGAGGGAGGGGGAGGGAGAGAGGGGGGGGAGGGAGAGAGGGGGACGAGGGAGAGAGAGAGGGGGACAGGGAGAGAGAGGAGAGGGAGGGGACAGAGAGAGAGAGGGGAGGGGAGGGGAGAGAGAGAGATCAGGGTCTGGGGGGGACAGGGAGAGGGGAGAGGGGGGGGGGAGAGAGAGAGGGGGCAGGGGAGAGTTGTCACCAGAGGGGGAGGCAGAGGGAGGGAGAGGGAGAGAGAGAGGGGGGGAGGGAGAGACTGAGGGGGAGGGGGGCAGGGAGAGAGAGAGGGGGAGGAGAGGAGGAGGGAGAGAGGGAGGGGGAGGAGGGAGGAGAGAGACCAGGGAGAGAGAGGGAGCAGGGAGGAGGAGGGCAGGTAGCCAAGAGAGAGGGGAGGGGAGGAGGAGGGGAGGGGGAGGGAGAGAGAGGGGGGGGGAGGGGGAGAGAGAGAGGGGGGGGGCAGGGAGAGAGAGAGGGAGGGGGAGGGGGAGGAGAGAGAGAGGGGGAGGGAGAGAGGGGGGGGGGAGGGAGAGGGAGCAGGGGAGGGAGAGAGGGGGGGGAGGGGGAGAGGGAGGAGGGAGGGGGAGGGGAGGGGGGGGGGGCAGAGAGAGGGGGGAGGGGGGAGAGGGGAGAGAGAGGGGGAGGGGGCAGGAGAGGAGAGAGGGGGGGGGGAGGGGGAGAGGGGGAGAGAGAGAGGGGGGAGAGGGAGGGGGAGGGGGAGGGGGGGGGGGAGAGGGGAGGGGGAGGAGGGGGGGGGGAGAGAGGAGAGGGGGCAGGGAGAGAGAGAGAGGGGGAGGGGGAGGGGGAGGGGGAGAGAGAGGGAGGGGGAGGGGGAGAGAGGGGGGAGGGAGGGGGAGGGGGGGGGGGGGGAGAGGGAGGGGGGAGGGAGGAGGGAGAGGGGGCAGGGAGAGAGAGGGGGGGGGAGGGAGAGAGAGAGGGGGAGGGGGCAGGGAGAGAGGGGGAGGGGAGGGAGCAGGGGAGAGAGAGGGGCAGGGGGAGAGAGAGGGAGAGGGGGGAGGGAGGGAGGGGGGGGGGAGAGAGGGGAGGGGGGGCAGAGAGAGAGGGAGAGAGGGGGGCAGGGGAGAGAGAGGGAGGGGGAGGGGGAGAGGGGGAGGGGGAGGGGAGAGAGAGGGGGGGGAGGGAGAGAGAGGGGGGGGGACAGGGGAGAGGGGGGGGGGGGGAGGGAGAGAGAGGGAGGGGGAGGGAGGGAGAGAGAGAGGGGGGCAGGGAGAGGAGAGGGGGGGGAGGGGGCAGGGGGGGAGAGGGGGGGGGGGAGGGGAGAGAGGGGGGACAGGGAGAGAGGGAGAGGGGGAGGGGGGACAGGGAGAGAGAGGGGGGGAGGGGGGGAGAGGGGGGAGAGAGAGGGGAGGGGGCAGGAGAGAGAGGGGAGAGGGGGCAGGGAGAGAGAGGGGGAGGGAGAGGAGAGGGGAGAGAGGGGGGGAGGGGGAGGGGGAGGAGGGGGCAGGAGAGGAGAGAGAGAGGGGGGGGGGGGGGAGGGAGAGGAGGGGGGGGGGAGGGCAGGGAGGGGGAGGGGGGGGGGAGGGGGGAGGAGAGAGAGGGGGAGGGGGGAGGGGGAGGAGAGGGGGGGGGGGGGGAGAGAGGGGGGGGGGAGGGAGAGAGAGAGAGGGGGGAGGGGGAGGGAGAGAGAGAGGGGGAGGGAGAGAGAGAGGGGGGGAGGGGGAGGGAGAGGGGGGGGGAGGAGGGGGAGGGAGGGGAGGGGGGGGGGAGGGAGAGAGAGAGGGGGGGGGGCAGAGAGAGAGAGGGGGGGGGGGAGGAGAGAGGGGGAGGGGGAGAGGGGGAGGGGAGAGGGGAGGGAGAGGGGGGGGGGACAGGGAGAGAGAGAGGGGGGGGGACAGGAGAGAGAGGGAGGGGGGCAGGGGGAGAGAGAGGGGGGAGGGGGGAGGAGGGAGGGGAGGGGGGGGGGGAGAGGGCAGGAGAGAGGGGGGGAGGGAGGGGAGGGGGAGAGGGAGAGAGAGGGGGCAGGGAGAGAGAGGGGGGGGGACAGGGAGAGAGAGAGAGGGAGGGGGGGAGAGGGAGAGGGGGGAGGGGGGGAGAGGGAGAGAGAGAGGGGGGGGGCAGGAGAGAGAGAGGGGAGGGGGCAGGGAGAGAGGGGGGGCAGGAGAGGGGGAGGGAGAGAGAGGGGAGGGAGGGAGAGGGGCAGACAGGGGGCAGGGAGAGAGGGAGGGGGGAGGGGGGAGAGGGGGGGAGAGAGGGGGGGGGGACAGAGGGGGGGAGGAGAGGGGCTGGGAGGGAGAGAGGGAGAGGGGGAGGGCAGAGAGAGAGAGGGGGCAGGGGGGAGGGGGGGGGGGGCAGGGAGAGAGAGAGAGGAGGGACAGGGGAGAGAGGAGAGAGAGCAGAGAGGGGGGAGGAGGGAGGGGAGAGAGGAGAGGGGGAGGGGGAGGGGGAGGGAGAGAGGGGGAGGGGGGCAGGGAGAGAGAGGGGGGGGGGCAGGGAGAGAGGGGGAGGGGAGAGGGAGAGAGAGGGAGGGAGAGGGGGGGGAGGAGAGAGAGAGGGGGGGGAGGGAGGGGGGAGAGGGAGGGAGGGGGAGGGGGAGAGAGGAGGGGGGACAGGGGAGAGAGGGGGAGGAGGGACAGGGGGAGAGAGGGAGGGGGGGGGGGGGGAGAGAGAGGGGGGGGGGACAGGGAGAGAGAGAGAGGGGGAGGGGGAGAGGGGGAGAGAGGGGAGGGGGGCAGGGAGAGAGGGGGAGGGGGGGGAGGGGGGGGGGAGGGGAGAGGAGAGGGAGGGGGGGGGAGGAGAGGGGGGAGGGAGAGGGAGGGGGGGGGAGGGGGGAGGGAGAGAGAGAGAGAGGGGGGGGGCAGGGAGAGAGAGGGGAGAGGGGGAGGGGGGAGGGGGAGAGGAGGGGAGGGGGGCAGGGGGAGAGAGGAGAGGGGCAGGGAGAGGGGGAGGAGAGGGGAGGGGAGGGGAGGGGGGGGAGAGAGGGGGGAGGGGGGGAGGAGAGAGAGGGAGGGGAGGGAGGGGGAGAGAGAGAGGGGAGGGGGAGGGGGAGAGGGAGAGGGGGGGGGGGGGAGAGGGAGGGGGGAGGGGGAGGGGGCAGAGAGAGAGGGGGAGGGGGGGGAGAGGGAGAGGGGGAGGGGAGGGAGGAGGGGGAGGGAGGAGAGAGGGAGGGGGCAGGGAGAGAGAGAGGGAGAGGGGGAGGGAGGAGAGAGGGGGGGGGAGGGAGGGGGAGGGGGGGGGGGGGAGGGAGGGGAGGAGAGAGGGGGCAGGGAGAGAGAGAGAGGGGAGGGGAGAGAGAGAGGGGGAGGGGGAGGGGGGGAGAGAGAGAGGGGGAGGGGGGGAGAGGGAGGGGGCAGGGGAGGGGGGAGGGGGAGGAGAGAGAGAGAGGGAGAGGGGGGGGGGGAGAGAGAGAGAGGGGAGGGAGGGAGAGGGGAGGGGGGGGGGGGAGGGGGGGGGGGGAGGAGGGGAGGGGGAGGGAGAGGGGGAGGGGGGGGAGGAGGGGGGGGGGGGGGGGGGGCAGGGAGAGGGGGGGAGGGGGGAGAGGGGGAGGGGGGGGAGAGAGGGAGAGGGGAGGGGGGGGGAGGGAGAGAGGAGGGGGAGAGGGAGAGGGGGGGGGGGAGGGAGAGAGGGAGGGGGAGAGGGGGCAGGGAGGGAGAGAGGGGGAGGAGAGAGGAGGGGGAGAGGGGAGAGAGAGGGGGGGGACAGGGAGAGAGAGGGGGGGGGGAGGGAGGGGGGGGGGGGAGAGAGGGGGGAGAGGGGGGCAGGGGGAGAGAGGGGGGAGGGGGGCAGGGAGAGAGAGGGAGGGGGGGGAGGGAGAGGGGGGGGGGGAGGGGGAGGGAGGGAGGGGGAGGGGGGGGAGGGGGAGGGGGGGGGAGAGAGGAGAGGGGGGAGGGAGAGAGAGAGGGGGGAGAGGAGAGAGAGAGGGGGGGGGGAGGGGGGGAGGGAGCAGGGAGGGGGGAGGGAGGGGAGAGGAGGGGAGAGGGGGAGGGGGAGAGAGAGGGGGGAGGGAGGGGGGGGGCAGGGGAGAGAGAGGGGGGGGAGAGAGAGGAGAGGGGGGGGGGGGGGAGGGAGAGGGGGGAGGGAGGGAGGGAGGGAGAGGGAGGAGAGGGGGAGGGAGGAGAGGAGGGGAGAGAGGGGGGGAGAGGGGAGAGGGGGGGGGGGGAGAGGAGAGGAGGGGGAGGGGGAGGGGAGAGGGGAGGGGGGGGAGGGGAGAGAGGGGGGGGAGAGAGGAGGGAGGGGAGGAGGGGGGGAGGAGAGAGAGGGAGGGGGGGGGGGGGGAGAGGGGGGAGAGAGGGGGGGGGAGGGAGGGGAGGAGGGAGAGAGGGGGGGGGAGAGGGAGAGAGAGGGGGGAGGGGGGAGAGAGAGGGGGAGGGGGGAGGAGAGAGGGAGGGGGAGAGGGAGGGAGGGAGAGAGAGGGGAGAGGAGGGGGAGGGAGAGAGAGGGGGAGGGGGCAGGGAGAGGGGAGGAGAGGAGAGGGGAGGGAGAGGGAGAGGGAGGAGAGGGAGGGGAGGGGGAGGGAGAGAGGGGGGGGGGGCAGGAGAGAGAGGGGGGAGGGAGGGAGGGGGGGGGGGGAGAGGGAGGGAGAGGGGGAGGGAGAGAGGGGGGGGGGGAGGGGGGGAGGGAGGGGGGGAGGGGGAGGGGAGAGGGGGGGGGGGGGGGGGGGGGAGGGGGAGAGGGAGAGGGGGGAGGGGGGAGAGGGGAGGGGGGGGGAGGGGAGGGGGGGGCAGGGGAGAGAGAGGGGGGAGGGGAGAGGGAGAGAGAGGGGGGGGGGGGGAGAGGGGAGGGGGGGGGGGGGGGGGGAGGGGGGGAGGGAGGGGGGGAGAGGGGCAGGGGAGAGGAGAGAGGGGGGCAGGGGGGGGAGGGGGGAGGGAGGAGGGAGGGGGGAGGGAGAGAGGGGGGGGGGGGGAGAGGGGGGCAGGGAGAGGAGGGAGGGGGGGGCAGGGAGAGAGGGGAGGGGAGAGGGGAGGGGGGGGGGGAGGGAGAGGGAGGGAGGGGGAGGAGAGAGGGGAGGAGGGAGGGGAGGAGAGAGAGGGAGAGGGAGGGGGGAGAGGGGAGAGAGGGAGGGGGGAGGGGGGAGAGAGGGGGGAGGGGAGAGGGGGGGGAGGGAGAGAGGAGGGGGAGGAGAGGGAGGGGGGGGGAGGGGGAGGCAGGGGAGGGGAGAGAGGGGGGGAGGGAGAGGGGAGGGGGGGGGGAGGGGGAGAGGGAGGAGGGGGGGCAGGGAGGGGGAGGGGGGGGAGGGAGAGGAGGGGGGGAGAGAGGGGGGGAGGGAGGGAGGGGGAGGGGGGGAGAGGGGAGAGGAGGGGGGAGGGAGAGAGGAGGGAGGGAGGGGGGAGGCAGGGAGGGGGGGGAGAGAGAGAGGAGAGGAGAGGGGGGGGAGAGAGGAGAGAGGGAGGGGGGAGAGGGAGAGGGAGGGGGGGGGGGAGGGGGGGAGGGGGGGGGGCAGGGAGAGAGAGAGGGGGAGGGGGGGCAGGGAGAGAGAGAGGGGGGGGGGGGGAGGGGGGGGAGGAGGGGGCAGGGAGGGAGAGAGAGAGAGGGGGAGAGGAGAGAGGAGAGGGGGGGGGGAGAGAGAGGGGGGCAGGGAGAGAGAGGGGGGAGGGGGGAGAGAGAGAGAGGGGGGGGGAGGGGGAGAGAGAGAGGGGGAGGGGGGGAGGGAGAGAGGGGGAGGGGGGCAGGGGGGAGAGAGAGGGGGGGGGGCAGGGAGAGGAGAGAGAGGGAGGGGGGAGGGAGAGAGAGGGGGGGGGGGAGGGGAGGGGAGAGAGGGGACAGGGAGAGAGAGGGGGAGGGGAGAGGGGAGAGAGGGGGAGGGGAGCAGAGAGCGGCACTGAGCTGGCTGTCACCCGCTGCCCCACACTGACACCAGGGATTATCCGGAGGATGGTACAGCAGCGGCTGTCAGAGGACTTCTGTCACCACCCACCACCAGCGTGACCGCAACCTATCAGTCACCTATCACAGTAGCCACAGAAAGTGCTCCAAGGCTCTGTGCTACAGGTGGTGGGTGGGCCAGCAACAATAAGAAGCCGCCCTCAGGACTCAGGAGGAGGAGATACAGAAGACGCTCTTTGGCTGCTCTCTCTCTCTCCCTGCTGCTTCGGCCGGAGGCAGAGGTGGGTGGACTCAGGGCGCTGTTGCTAGACGCGAGGCGGGGAGGCCCTAGCAACCCATTCAGCAATGTTTATTACTGCGGCTGTGTGTCCTTATTTCATTCCGGGACACTGTATTGTCCCGGAATGAAGGTGCCCGGGACACAGATATTAATTAAGGGACAATCCCGGTGAAATCCGGGACACGTGGGCACCCTAGGGGGCAGGCTTTTATGGGGCCCCATCAGGTAGGCTGCATGGGGCCCTGCGATTTCTAACAGCAGCCCTGTCAATACCAGCAATTACCCCTCTGCATTGGGTCCAGTTTCCACAACAATAGCCTCCCAGAATTAAAGCTGTTCCTGCTAAAACCAGCAAATTTAAATCCGTCTATGGCCGGCTTAAAGTAGGTTCTGAGCATGACCAGTGTAGCCTAGATAATCCCCCCATGCTGTAGTGACCCTTACTACCTTTTTAACTTACCCCTAAAATAATAGACCACACCGTTCTTGTGGAGTAAATGGCCACAACGGCCTTTATTAACCACTTACCCACTGGGCACTTAAACCCCCTTCCTAACCAGACCAATTTTCAGCTTTCGGTGCTCTCACACTTTGAATGACAATTACTCCGTCATGCAACACTGAACCCAAATGAATTTTGTGTCCTTTTTTTCACACAAATAGAGCTTTCTTTTGGTGTATTTAATCACCGCTGGGTTTTTAAATTTTTGCGCTATAAATCAAAATATACTGAAAATTCGGTAAAAAAAATAAATAAAAATTCTTTGTTTCTATTAAAATTTATTGCAGAGTATTGGCAGAGTATTGGCGAGTATTGGCAGAGTATTGGCGAGTATTGGCAGAGTATTGGCGAGTATTGGCAGAGTATTGGCAGAGTATTGCAGTGTTGCACAGTGGTGGCAGAGCATTGCACAGTGGTTGCAGAGCATTGCAGTGGTGGCAGAGCGAAGCACAGTGGTTGCAGAGCGTTGCACGGTGGTTGCAGAGCGTTGCACGGTGGTTGCAGAGCATTGCACAGTGGTTGCAGAGCATTGCACAGTGGGGGCAGAGCGTTGCACAGTGGGGGCAGAGCGTTGCACAGTGGTTGCAGAGCGTTGCACAGTGGGGGCAGAGCATTGCACAGTGGTTGCAGAGCATTGCACAGTGGTGGCAGAGCATTGCACAGTGGTTGGTGGCAGAGCATTGCACAGTGGTGGCAGAGCATTGCACAGTGGTGGCAGAGCATTGCACAGTGGTGGCAGAGTATTGCACAGTGGTGGCAGTGTATTGACCAGCGCTGTGGGCACTACACATCCAGCCCACAGTGCTGGTCCCGTCTCTCCCCTCTCCGCTTCTCTCCTCTCTGTACCGATCGGTACAGAGAGGAGAGGGAGGAACCGGCGTCATGACGTGACGCCGGTTTGTGTACATGTGATCGCTCCGTCATTTGACGGAGCGATCACGTGGTAAACGGCCGCTATCAGCGGCCGTTTACCGTGATCCGTGATGCCGAGTCGGGTCACGGATGAGGCACTCGGGTCACGGATGTTCCCGAGTGCGCGCCCCAGGGGGCGCGCGGGAGCAAGTTTCTGGGAGGACGTCCGTAGGTAAACCCAAATAACCATCGGTTACACCCTCTTTTGTTGGTCAGTGACAGGGCTGAATATTATACCATAACCAAACTAAAATACCGTATATATATATAAATATATATATATAACACCAGGGGGCACTGCGGGATTTAACCAAAACTAACTAGGCCTCCACTTAAACCGCCCGGAGACAAATACCTATCCCGCAGTGCAACACAGAGTAATCATCAAATTACTTTGATGTACTACACTGGAGGGGCCATCTAATGATGAGCCCCCCACACACTTACCAACTACATAACTGCCACCCTCACTGACAAACAATAAAACACCGCCACCCCTTGTCTTCGAGATGCCACACTGCTTTTTACCTGAAACGACAACAAAAAACGTTAAAACCTCCAAAACAAAACCTAAACAATAGGGAGGGTGGGTGGGAAAAACTGCCTCCTCTTGTGTTTCCAGAAGACCGAATGACTCCGCTCGGCCACGCCCCCTTTTATCTTGCCGCTCCCCCCATCTCCTATTGGCCAACCTGCCTAACCACCCCCCTAACTTTTCCCTGGTGTGTAACTAGACACACCGTCATGTCCAGCCCTCCCCTACATTGCCCTGTGCTACATTCGTTCCGGCCCTCTCTTGACCAGTGTAGCCTAGATAATCTTCCCATGCTGTAGTGACCCTTACTACCTTTTTAACTTACCCCTAAAATAATAGACCACACTGTTCTTGTGGAGTAAATGGCCACAACAGCCTTTATTAAACATAAACTCCATTTTATTCCAAAATATAAATAACCATATAAAACCATATAAATAACCATATAAATAACCATAACATAGAACTGTAAACACAAATAACCATCGGTTACACCCTCTTTTTGTTGGTCAGTGACGGGGCTAAATATTATACCATAACCAAACTAAAATACTGTATATATATAAATATATATATATATATAATACGAGGGGGCACTGCGGGATTTAACCGAAACCAACTAAGTCTCCACTTAAACCGCCCGGAGACAAATACCTATCCTGCAGTGCAACACAGAGTAATCATCAAATTACTTTGATGTACTACACCGGAGGGGCCATCTAATGATGAGCCCCCCACACACTTACCAACTACATAACTGCCACCGTCACTGACCAACAATAAAACACCGCCATAGCCTGAAAGGTTGACACCTCACCCTTGAAGGCACCTCCACACCCGCAGGGCCGTCTGAATCCCCTCCAGTAATCCCAACGACCAAAGGTCGATGCCCACATCGGTCAGATGGACCCCATCCCTCCTCAGATAAAGGCCCACATTTTTTTCTAGCTCCCTGTGACGGATCACCAACCCGCCTTGCCACGCCAAAAACCTCCCTACCACCTTATTCACTCAAATCCGTGCCTTGTTAAGGCGGTATACGGATCGAGCCATCCTCCAAGATGTTCTGGCCACCATATCCGACCACACCAGCAGCGTGTCAGGAAATGTCACATGCAGGTATGCCAGATCCTTTTTGATATCTGCAATGAGGTCCCTCACTGTCCGCACCCCCAGGTCGTTACCACCCGCGTGGATGACCAGAACCGCAGGTGGCCTGTCCAACCACGCAAAGCGTTCTACTTCAGGGCAGGACATAGGTCCGGAATTGCTTGGATTCCAATCTCCCCATACGTTGCACATCCGCCTCATCCAGCCCACACCTGGCAGCCTCGGTGGCCGCCCCGATGCGGAAGGAGTGTGAGGCGTAGGCGGAACTATCCAGACCCATACCGTTTAAACATTTGCACAGAATAGCCCCAAACTGAAACCTTGACAGATTTAATCCATCCCTATGCACCAAAAAGGGGCCACCCACTCCCGGTCTCGCCCCCGCAAATTCCCCCACCGCTTTTACAGGGCACATTGCGCAACCTTGTAATGCATACAGCGAAATCTGCACCCTAACACCCTTTTGATCCGTCTTGGATTTTTTCAACCGCACCAACACCCTGTCAGCCAAAACCTCAACGTCCCCCAACAGTAAACCCCCCGTCTTCTTTTTGGACGGGCTAACTAACTCCCCAATGCGAAACGCCCCAAAAAATGCTAATGAGAAAGCCGCTGCAAACAACAACTCCTCATACCAATCCCTGCATACCCCCACCAACTGATCGCGTAAAGCTAACACATTGGCAAATGTAATACACACACAGGGAAAGTCGTCCAAATAGTGGAAGACAGAATGAATGCCTGTCACATCCCTGACCACCCACTCTAAAAATGAGCTAAACGCCTCAAACATGACGCACGAGATAGAACAGCCCATGGGCAAACACCTATCCACATAAAATTGGTCCTGCCAACAACAACCCAGCAAATGAAAACTATCCGGGTGCATGGGCAAGAGCCTAAATACTGATTCTACATCGGATTTTGCCATTAGCGCCCCTTTTCCATATCGCCGAACCCATCTAACCACGGCATCGAATGATATATACGATACCGTACAGGCTTCCGGGTCAATGAAATCATTTACCGAACCCCCTTTGGGGAACGATAAATGGTGTATCAGACCGTGTAGGAACCCCTCATAATGGGCAGAGCTGGGGTACAGACCTGGGAACTTGGCACAGGTTTGGTGGGAACCCCTCATAATCGGCAGAGCTGGTCTACAGACCTGGGAACTCGTCATAAGAATGATGGGAACCAGTCATAATGGGTTGCGTGGGTGTACATACCCGTGAACTCAGCACATGGTTGGTGGGAACCCCTCATAATGGGATTATTGCGTGCACATACCCGGTAACTCAGCACATGGTTGGTGGGAACCCCTCATAATGGGCAGAGTAGGTGTACAGACCCTGAAGCTCTGCACAGGGATTGTAGGAACCCCTTATAATTTGCCTAGCAGGTTTACAGAAACCCTGTGCAGAGCTTCAGGGTACACCATCACTAATGGCATGGCTGTGATTGGGCAGTTCAGCATGTGACCCAGCCTCTATATATAGTACAGACACACAGCACACAGCGTCACTCTGCTATAGACAGGTTCCTGTGCTGCTAAGAGAGGATTTTAGGAGTTAGTCTGATAAAGTCAGTCAGTCAGTCCACATTCCTAAAATTTTCTTCAAATTAGTTATATCAGTGAGCGATCTACATAGCTAGAGTAGACTAGAGAGTGTCTTTATTAAGGAAAAGAAAGAGGCAGAGAGAATTATTCAAGAGATTCCTAAATCAATTGTACCCTGGCTGGTGTGCAGTGCACAGTCTTTTAACAGTGCCATGAGGCCAGTGCCAGACAAAATATAAGTTTTACCTTCAAGCTCAGTGCAGCATCACTGCACTGCATATTTTAGTAAGAGATACACCATACTCTGTGTGTATTCTGCTACTGGAAAAACATTGCAAAAAAAATTAATTTTGCTGCGATTTGTGCATTTTTTTTCCAATAGCATTTTCTGCAGTTTAGCAGTTTTTGAGATACACGCTTTACATACTGTGGGTGTATTCTGCTATTGGAAAAAAATTGCAAAAAAATTTAATTTTGCTGCGATTTGTGCTTTTTTTTTTCCAATAGCATTTTCTGCATGTTCATACACGCTTTCGACACTGTACGTGTATTCTGCTATTGACAAAAAATAAAATATTTTAGTGCTTTGTGCAGGAGTGTGACATACAATCGATCGATATTTCTTCTATTGTGCTGTCCCAAAAAAAAAAATTGTAGTGACATTTTTTTTCCCAATAGCATTTTCTGCAGTTTAGCAGTTTTTGAGATACACGCATATTTCAAGATATTGCAAAAACACCCATTTAGGGCGAGATCATAAATTTTGAAAATATGAGGAGGACTTTTGGGTATCCGGGTCCCAGACCCGACCCGAACTATTGGCTGTATGTTCGGGTTCGGGTCGGGTGTTCGGCGATGTATTGGCGCCTTTTACAAGCTGCAGGGCAGCCAATCGACGCTAGTTTCACTAGTGTGCCCTTAGAAGCCATCACAGCCATGCCTACTAATGGCATGGCTGTGATTGGGCAGTGCAGCATGGGACCCAGCCTCTATATATAGTACAGACACGTCTATAGTATAGACAGGTTCCTGTGCTGCTAAGAGAGGATTTTAGGAGTTAGTCTGATAAAGTCAGTCAGTCAGTCCACATTCCTTAAATTTTCTTCAAATTAGTTATATCAGTGAGCGATCTACATAGCTAGAGTAGACTAGAGAGTGTCTTTATTAAGGAAAAGAAAGAGGCAGAGAGAATTATTCAAGAGATTCCTAAATCAATTGTACCCTGGCTGGGGTGCAGTGCACAATCTTTTAACAGTGCCATGAGGCCAGTGCCAGACAAAATATAAGTTTTACCTGCAAGCTCAGTGCAGCATCACTGCACTGCATATTTTAGTAAGAGATACACCATACTCTGTGTGTATTCTGCTATTGGAAAAACATTGCAAAAAATAAAATTTTGCTGTGAATTTCTTTTTTTTTCTCATCAAAAAGGGGACGTGGCCCGGGTCGTGGTGCTGCTGGTGGCGCTCCTGTTGCAGGGAGAGGACGTTGTCGATCTGTGCCAGCTACCAGCACTAGTGAAACACCTTCCTCAGGTGCGAGTAGGCGACAGAGCCTGCAGCGGTATTTCGGCGCGCCTAATGAGGCTGTACGAATGTTGAGGCCAGGACAAGTACAGGCAATAGTAGATTGGGTTGCTGACAGTGCCTCCGGTTCCTTTACATTGTCTCCCACCCAGTCTCCTGATGAAAGTTCAGAGTTGGCACCTGCAGCCGATGTCCATCAGTCTTTCACCTCACCCCCTTGCAAATCAGCCAATTAGTCTGAGTCACAAATCATGCAGCAGTCTCTTCTGCTTTTTGATGACTCTGTTAGCAGGGTTTCCCAGGGCCATCCACCAAACCCTGCCCCAGAAGTGGAAGAGATTGTGTGCACCGATGCCCAACCACTTATGTTTCATGATGAGTACATGGGAGGACCATCGCAGCACGTCTCGGATGATGATGAAACACAGGTGCCAACTGCTGCTGCTTTCGCCATTGTGCAGACCGACAAGGAGGGCAGGGGTGAAGACTGGGTGGAAGATGATGTGGAGGACGATGAGGTCCTTGACCCCACATGGAATCAACGTCATGCAGGTGACCAGTGTAGTTCGGAGGAAGAGGCGGTGGTCGCACAGAGCCACCAGCACAGTAGAAGAGGGAGCAGGTGCAAAACCTTGGTTAAAAAAACCCTTTTATTCCTTTTTTTTTTTTAATATACACCGCATCATTCTCGAATCAATTGCGGCCTAACATAGGTCCGGAATCGCCTCGATTCCCATCGTCCCATCCTTCGCACATCCGCCTCATCCAACCCACACCTGGCGGCCTCAGTAGCCGCCCCGATGCGGAAGGAGTGGGAGGCGTAGGCGGAACCCTCCAAACCCATACCGTTTAAGCATTTTCGAAGAACCGCCCCAAATTGGAATCGTGACAGATTCGATCCATCACTATGTACCAACAAGGGGCCCCCCCACTCCCGGTCTTACCCCCATAAATTCTCCTACCACCTTTACAGGGCACATGGCGCAACCCTGCAACCTATGCAGCGAGATCAGCACTCCAACACCCTTTTGATCCGTCTTGGATTTCTTCAACCGCACCCACACCCTGTCAAACAAAACTTTAAAGTGGTGGGACACCCTGAAAACAAAAACTTAAAAAAATGTTAGTAACCATTTAAAATGGTTAAATTTTTTTATTTTTTTTACTTACCAGAAATGGCTGTTGCTAGGCAGATCGTCCTAATCTGCCTCCTCCAGCGCCGCAGTGATCTTCTCTTCTTCCGTCTTCTGGTGAATGGGGCGCGGTGTGTTATGGGAACTATGTCCCACAACACATCGCGTTCCCCATTCACAAATTAGACTCGCGCATGCGCAGTAGGCCGCGCGCCGACTCGCGCATGCGCAGTAGGCCGCACGCCGACTCGCGTGACTCGCGTGAAGCCGTTTTCCTTACTGAGGATGGCGGCGCTGGAACCGGATCACCGAGGGACAGCTCGTCCTCCACGACCGACATCGCGGGCGCCCTGGGAGGGTAAGTGTACTTATTAAAAGTCAGCAGCTACTTTTTTTTTTAGCTGCTGACTTTAAAAAAAAAAAATTTGTAAGGTGAAACACCCCTTTAACGTCCCCCAACATTAACCCCCCCCCATCTATTTTTTAGACGGGCTAACCAATTCACCAATACGAAACGCCCCAAAAAACGCTAATGAAAAAGCCGTTGCAAATAATAACCGCTCGTACCCGTCTCTGCAAACCCCAACTAACTGCTCGCGTAAAGCTAAAACATTGGCAAAGGTAATAGGCCGCCTCGCGTCCTTCGTCCTGTTTTCCTTGCGATATCCCTTCACCGCCTGCTTCACCCAAAAATCTTTTGTCCAATCCACAGTGCCCTGTAACTTGAACAAAAAGGCTAAACCTGCCAACCTTTTTTCTATAGCAGACACCGACCTGCCTTCCTCCATATTCCTGGACACGTAATACAGCACTAACAGCCTAACTTGTGACACATCTTGACCCACTCCTGATTCCAGCAGCAACTCACCCCACTCCTTCCACACCTTCTGGTACGCTAACCAAGACGACATACTCACCGATCGCTGAATCCATCCTGCGGCTACCCTAGTGCCAAATCCCATATCCAGCCCGGGCAAGGAACGCCCTCTTGTTGTGCCTCCGGTGCCAGAGCCCTGAATCTGTCCCACTGGAACCGAGACAAAGAATCAGCCAGCGTATTCTCCACCCCAGGAATATGTACCGCATAAAGAAAAACATTCAATTGCAGACAGCGCAACACTAACTGTCGCATCAGCCGAATGACAGGTTGTGAAGACGCCGACATACTATTGATTACCTGCACCACCCCCATATTATCGCAATTCAATCTTAACTTCAGATTTTTGCAGGACTGGCCCCACAGTTCCAATGCCAGTACCACCGGGAATAATTCCAACAGCACTAAATTCTTTGTAAACCCCGCTTCAACCCAAGATCGTGGCCATGGCTCCGCACTCCAGCAACCTTGGAAGTACGCCCCATAACCTGTGGATCCCGCGGCGCCTGTAACTAGCTCAACATCAAAATTGCTAACCTGACATCCAAACCAACCTCCCATTAAACTCCTGTAAAAACCTGTGCCAAACCTGCAGATCATCCCTGTGCTCCTTCCTCAGCCGAATATAATGCGTGGGAGCTCTCGCCCCTGCCGTGGCCGACGACATTCGTCTACAAAAAATCCTCCCCATAGGAATGATCCTGCATGCAAAATTCAACTTTCCCAAAAGGGATTGTAGCGTGCGCAACTGCACTTTCTTGCACCCATGGATCTCCCTAATCTCTTTTTGTAATTCCCTAAGCTTCTCTTCGGGTAACCTGCATTCCATGGCCATGGAATCAATCACTATACCCAAGAAGCTCAACTCTGTGCGTGAGCCCTCCGTCTTGTCAGCTGCTAACGGCACCCGAAACCTCTCCGCAATGTGCTGCAACGTGGACAACAGTATCGCACACACATTGGAAGCGGGAGGGCCCACACAGAGGAAGTCATCCAAGTAATGGATGACGGAATCAATCACATCCCTAACTACCCATTCCAAAAACGAACTAAACGCCTCAAACATGGCGCACGATATGGAACACCCCATGAGCAAACAACGATCGACATAAAATTGGTCCTGCCAACAGCAACCCAGCAAATGAAAGCTATCTGGGTGCACTGGCAAAAGTCTAATTTACCAAACCCCCTTTTGGGAACGATAAATGGTGTATTAAACTAAACTTGTTTGGTTCCTTTTTGGGAACCACCCCCAGCGGTGACACTACCAAGTCTGTTAATGGCTTATCCGCCATCCTTCCTAACGCTACCTCCTTGGCCAATTTCTCCGACACAACCTCTGGGTGCAACAATGCTGACCTCAAATTTTTGGCCACCGGAGGAATCATGTCAATGTGCACAGAATCCTAAAACCTTCCCTGAACCCGGCACTAAGTAAACCCGCCGCCGCCCTGTCCGGATACCTATTTAGGAAAGGCTGCATCCTTACCCACATCACTGGCATCGTCCCTCTTGTTACCAGTCTCTCCGGAGCGCTTGCCTTTCTTGAAACATCGTGCCAACGAGTGCCCCCCCCCCCCTGCAACCTGAACACTCGTGCTTAAACTTGCACGTGTTTCCAAACTTGCAGGATCCCTCGTTGAACTGCCAACACACTCCCCATTTTCTTCCGGCTGGTATTCCCGAGGAGTGGCTACCCCCAGCCCCCCCTTGAAATGGCTGTGCCGGCGTCTTTGCCGAAGCCTTCAATCTCATCCATAAGCTATTGTCCTTATGGTCCCATCGCAATGCCGGGCGAACCGCCCTGCGTTGTCGAAACTGCTCGTCATATCGCAGCCACGCCGTCCCTCCATAGACCCTATACGCCTCCTCTATAGCGTCCGTATTACAGAACAACGCCGAGCAGTGCTCGGGGTTCTTCTCTCCAATTACCCCGGCCAATATGGCAAACGCTTGCAGCCAATTGGCAAACGTCCACAGGATTAGTCGATACCACCTCTTCTCCTCATCATCTTTCTTGGTATCATCTGGTTTCACCCTGTCCAAATTGAATTTTTCCAACGGCAACAGGGAGAAAATCTCCACATAAAATTGGTCCTGCGGTTGGTCAGAGACTGCCACCAGCAGTGCCGGAGGCTCCGATTCTCCCTCCCCCACAGGTATAATGCCCAACAAATTCTGTAAAGCAGCAGTAAATGAACTGTTATCACTGGACTTGCCGTCTGGGCACCTCCACCGGAATCACCGGCCTGACGTCCACCGATGCTTGTGGGCGGCTTTGCACCTCCTCTTCCTCCGACAGTTCCCCTTCCGACCTGCTGTACTCCTCCTGCTGAGACAAAATTGCTGGTCCCCTCGGGGACAACTCCCGTCTCCTTCCGCTCACCACCCCCGATGTTGACGCACCCCCACCCGCCCTGTTGTCATGGCTCCTCAAGTCCCGTGCAGTCAGGCCGGACCCGGCACTGCTCCTGCCAACTGCCCTTATCACCTCTCCTCCTGGTGGCGTCCGCCTTCCCTTTGCTGTGCTGGCCCCCCCGGCGGCCCGTCGCGCTGTACCAGCAGACATGTGCACCCTACTGTCCTCCCCCCTCGGCTCGTGCAGAGCTGCTGAGGGTGTTGACGTCAAAATCCTCCGGGGTGTATTACCCCCCATCCTGGCTGTTCCTCTTGATTGAGCTGACCGCCCCCCCCCTCAACTCGTGCAGAGCTGCTGGGGAGGACGCCGCTGCGGAAGGGCCTGATGTGCTTCCCAACTGCCCATTCCTGCCGGCTCCCGCCCGCTGCGACCTCCTCTCTGGCTGTTGGCCCCCCGGTCTGTGCAGAACTGCTGGGGCTGGTGGATCTTGTGATGTCCTTCTAACTGAAACTGGGGATGCAGTTCCGTGTAGGCCCCGCCTCCCGCATGGCGGCCCCGGCGTGCGTTCCGCCTAGGCCCCACCAGGGTCTCAGTCTGTGCCCGCTTGGCCGGTGGAATGGATTGATCCCCCTTGGACTCCTGGCTGGTCTAGCTGGGCCTGTCCCCCCCCCCAGTAGAGTACCTCGTCGGCGGCCTAGACACTCGGCCGCGTGGTGTAGTTCCTCCGTCCGTGTCCCGTCCATCCGCTCCTCCATCCGTGTCCCGTCCATCCGCTCCTCCGCTCTGTCCCCCTGCATTCTGATCCGGGTTAGCAGCCAGTATAGCTGCTACTTGGTCTCGCAGCCACTCCGCTCCGTTCGCCGCCGCCGCGCCCCTCAGGCGCTCCACGAGGTCCCGGTCCGCCATTTTAGGTCAAAAGAGAGGAGCAGTGTAAAAAACTGCCTCCTCCTGTGAATTCTGTAAGCCGACTGCCTCCGCTCGGCCACGCCCCCTTTTTATAATGCCGCTCCCCCCAGTTTCTATTGGCCGCCCTCTGCACCCAATCCCTGACACTTTACCCTGGTGTGTCACTAGACACCCAGTCATGTCCGGCCCTCCCTTACATTTCCTTTCACTGCATTCAGTCCGGCCCTCTCTGGAATGATGGGAACCCCTCTTAATGAGATTAGTGGGTGTACAGACCCGGCAACCCCTCATAATTGGCAGAGCTGGTGTACAGACCTGGGAACTTAGCACATGGATTGTGAAAACCCCTCATAATGGGATGAGTTGGTTTACAGACCCGGGAACTCAGCACAGGAAAGAAGGGGGCCACTCATAATGGGATCAGTGGGTGTAGAAACCTGGGAACTCAGCACAGAGCTCATAGGAATCCCTCATAATGGGCAAAGCTGGTGTACAGACCTGGGAACTTGGCACAGGTTTGGTGGGAACCCCTCATAATGGGCAGAGCTGGTGTACAGACATGGGAACACAGCACATGGATTGTGGGAACCTCTCATTATGGGTAGAGTGGGTGTACAGACGCAGGAACCCAGCACAGGAATGATAGGAACCACTCATAATGGGATCAGTGGGTTTAGAACCCTGGGAACTCAGCACAGAGCTCATAGGAATCCCTCATAATGGGCAAAGCTGGGGTACAGACCTGGGAACTTGGCACAGGTTTGGTAGGAACCCCTCATAATGGGCAGGGCTGGTCTACAGACCTGGGCCATCATTCCTGTGCTGTGTTCCCATGTCTGTACACCAGCTCTGCCCATTATGAGGGGTTCCCACCAAACCTGTGCCAAGTTCTCAGGTCTGTACACCAGCTCTGCCCATTATGAGGGATTCCTATGAGCCCTGTGCTGAGTTCCCAGGTTTCTACACCCACTGATCCCATTATGAGTGGCCCCCTTCATTCCTGTGCTGAGTTCCCGGGTCTGTAAACCAACTCATCCCATTATGAGGGGTTTTCACAATCCATGTGCTAAGTTCCCAGGTCTGTACACCAGCTCTGCCAATTATGAGGGGTTGCCGGGTCTGTACACCCACATCTACATACTACCCAGGATACACTCCGCACCCCTCTCATCTACATACTACCCACCATACACTCCGCACCCCTCTCATCTACATACTACCCAGGATACACTCCACACCCCTCTCATCTACATACTACCCAGGATACACTCCGCACCCCTCTCATCTACATACTACCCAGGATACACTCCGCACCCCTCTAATCTACATACTACCCACCACACACACTGCACCCCTTTCATCTACATACTACCCACCATACACTTAGCACCCCTCTCATCTACATACTACCCACCATACACTCAGTACCCCTCTCATCTTAATACTACCTACAATACACTCAGCACCCCTCTCATCTACATACTACCCAGTCGGGATTTGGGAAGGAAAAGTTGGACTATCTCGGTACTGATAATATAGTATATAAACAGGGACTAAGGTAAAGATATTAGAAGGAACAAAGGTTTTTAATAGAAAAGACAGTTACATACATGAAGACTGTACGATGTACAATTCAATTCAATAAAAACAAACAGAGTAACCCCTCCTATACAATCAAACACGGCAGAGGAGTGCAGGTCTTAGCCCGCAAGCTTGACGTTTGTTTGGACGTGAGGAGGAGGTGTCTCGACTGGTTTCGCAGCCTGGGCTGCTTCTTCAGGAGAGAAAATCTAGAATAGATATTGTTGTTCAATGTATGGTTTATACACAGCAGTTATACAGAGTTATTACATCATGGAGAAAAAGGATGCATCAGCTCACCAGTGCAAATGGAGACAGTATCCCATCGAGTCCGAAAATGCCTTACCCGGCGGGTATGGGGGTATTAATATATGGAATAGGCTGTGACAATAAGGGAAGATGCATCACCATACATTGGTTAATTGGTAAATCACCACCACCACATGTGGTAAGTTATGGTATGAGTGTGCACAGGGAGGTTGGATTTGGGAAGGGGGGAAAAAGGAGGGAAAATTCATTGTGTAAGGGCTAAAAGAGGAAAGGGACTGGGAAGGAGGGACGGACGGAGGGAAAAAATAAGAGAGAAAGGGAGAGAAACGGAAAAGGAGGAAAGGAGGAGGGAAAAAAAGGGGGGGAAAGGGGGGGGGTTTAGGGAGGGGGGGAGGGGGGGACGCAGACTCAGCACCTGCGTTGTAGACCCATACTACCCCGTGTTTCTATAACTCTAATGGATGATGGTACTTTCTAATTATTTTAACATTATTATCAAAGACCATACTCACGGTTTGACATACATACTACCCAGGATACACTCCGCCCCCCTCTCATCTACATACTACCCAGGATACACTCCACACCCCTCTAATCTACATACTACCCACACAAACACCGCACCCCTTTCATCTACATACTACCCACCATACATGTACACCTGCTGGGCCCATTATGAGGCTTTTCAACAATCCCTGTGTTGAGTTCCCAAGTCTGTACACCCACTCTGCCCATTATGGGGGGTTCCCAACAAACCATGTGCTGAGTTCCCGGGTCTCTGCACCCACTGATCTCAATATGAGCGGTTCCCATAATTCCTGTACAGAGTTCCTGGGTCTGTACACCCACTCATCCCCTTATGAGGGGTGTCCACCTAGCCTGTGCCGAGTTCCCAGGTCTGTACACCAGCTCTGCCCATTATGAGGGGTTCCCACAAGCCCTGTGCTGAGTTCCCAGGTTTCTATACCCACTTATCCCATCATGAGGGGTTCCCACCAAACCTGTGCTTAGTTCCCTGGTCTGTACACCTGCTTGGCCCATTTTGAGGGGTTCCCACAATCCATGTGCTAAGTTCCCGGGTCTGTACACCCTCACATCCCATTATGAGGGGTTCCCATCATTCCTGTGCTGAGTTCCTGGGCCTGTACACCCACTCATCCCATTATGAGGGGTTTCTACCTAACCTGTGCCGAGTTCCCAGGTCTGTACACCAGCTATGCCCATTTTGGAGGGGTTCCCACGAGCCCTGTTCTGCGTTCCCAGGTTTCTACACCCACTCATCACTTTATGAGGGGTTCCCATCAACCTGTGCTGAGTTCCTGGTTATGTACACTGAATCATCCAATTATGAGGGGTTCCCATCAATCCTGTGCCGAGTTCATGGGTCTGTACACCACCTCATGCAATTACGAGGGGTTCCCACCAACCCTGTACTAAGTTCCCAGGTCTGTACAACTGCTGGGCCCATTATGAGGCTTTTCAACAATCCCTGTGCTGAGTTCCCAAGTCTGTACACCCACTCTGCCCATTATGAGGGGTTCCTACAATCCCTGAGCAGAGATTCAGGGTCTGTACACCCACTCTGCCCATTATGAGGGGTTCCCACCAACCATGTGCTGAGTTCACGGGTATGTACACCCACTCAACCCATTATGACTGGTTCCCATCATTCCTATGATGAGTTCCCAGATCTGTAGACCAGCTCTGCCCATTATGAGGGGTTCCCACCAACCCTGTGCCAAGTTCCCAGGTCTGTACTCCAGCTCTGCCCAACCTCAAAAAACTACCACGACTAACAATTACAAACTATAAAACGCCTGAATCTCTGCTTAGGGATTGTAGGAACCCCTCATAATGGGCCCAGCAGGTGTACAGACCTGGAAACTCAGCCTAGGGTTGGTGGTAACCCCTCATAATGGGCAGAGTGGGTGTACAGACCCGGGAACTCAGCACAGGGCTGGTGGGAACCCCTCATATTGGGCCCAGCAGGTATACAGACCTGGGAACTCAGCACAGGGATTTTGGGAACCCCTTATAATGGGCCCAGCAGGTTTAGAAAACGGGGAACTCAGCATAGGGTTGGTGGGAACCCCTCATAATGGGCAGAATGGGTGTAAAGAACCTGAAGCTCTGCACAGGGATTGTAGGAACCCCTCCTAATGGGAAGAGCTATTGTTCATACACATGAACTCAGCACATGGTTGTTGGAAACCCCTCATAATGGGCAGAGGAACTCAGCACATGACCCGTGTAGCCTAGTAATCCCCCCCCATGTTGTGACCACCCTTTTCTAACCCCTTTTCCCTTACCCCCTTTAAATAATGGACCACACCGTGCTTTGTGGAGTAAATGGCCACAACAGCCTTTATTAAAATTAACTCCATTTTATTCCCCCCCCCCATTTTCCCTTACCCCCCTTTAAATAATGGACCACACCGTGCTTTGTGGAGTAAATGGCCACAACAGCCTTTATTAAAATTAACTCCATTTTATTCCAAAATATAAATAACCAGACTGAAAGGATGACCCCTCACCCTTGAAGGCACCTCCATACCCGCAGGGCCGTCTGTATCCCCTCCTGTAAACCCAACGACCAAAGGTCGATCCCGACGTCCGTCAAATGGACCCCATCCCTCCTCAAATAGAGGCCCACATTTTTTTCCAACTCCCTATGGCGAATCACTAGCCCACCTTGCCATGCCAAAAACCTCCCCACCACCTTATTCACTCGAATCCTCGCCTTATTAAGGCGGTATACCGATCGAGCCATCCTCCAGGAAGTTCTGGCCACCATATCTGACCACACCAGCAGCGTGTCCAGATACGTCTCGTGCAGGTATGTCAGATCTTTCTTTATATCCGCAATGAGATCCCTCACTGTCCGCACCCCCAGGTCGTTCCCACCCGCGTGTATGACCAGGACCGCAGGTGGCCTGTCCAACCACGCGAATCGCTCCACTTCGGGGACCACCCTGCCCCACATTATACCCTGGCTGCCCAGCCAACGTATGGTGGCCTCCCTCCTAGACACATCCCAACTGCCTCCCACCTGGTCTGGCATCCCCTCTCCGTGCTCCCCTACACACATATGAATGCCCGAGGATCCAGACGAGGCGCGGGAGCCCTCCATCTGAAATGACAAACATAGTGTAATTGCTACTGCCCAACGCAGCAAGGGACCGAGCACACCAAAGCCAGGTCCAAGGAGTTCCCTAGCGTGGCAGTTCTTCAGACAATGTGCTGATGACAAGACACGAGTGGTTTGCACGCTGTGCAATCAGAGCCTGAAGCGAGGCATAAACGTTCTCAACCTGAGCACAACCTGTATGACCAGGCATCTAAGTGCAAAGCACGAGATGCAGTGGAGTAGACACCTCAAAAACCAAGAAAGGTCTCTGGCTCCTCCTGCTTCCTCTTCTGCTGCAGTCTCGGCCTCTTCATCCACCTCTGTAGTGACAGTGGCACCTGCCAACCCGCAAACAGAGGATCTGCCAGCAACACTACCACCTGGGTCACCAACCATCTCCACAATGTCCCATGGAAGCGTTCAGCTCTCTATTTCCCAAACACTGGAGCGGAAGAGGAAGTACCCCCCTAGCCACCCGCGATCCCTGGCCCTGAATGCCAGCATTTCAAAATTCCTCGCCTTTGAAATGCTGTCATTCCGTCTGGTGGAGACGCAGAGTTTTTAAAGGCTGATGTCATTGGCTGTCCCACAGTACGTCGTGCCCAGCCGCCACTACTTTTCCAGACGAGCTATCCCTTCCCTGCACAACCAAGTGGGGGACAAAATCAGGTGTGCACTGCGCAACGCGATCTGTGGCAAGGTCCACCTAACTACGGATGCGTGGACCAGTAAGCACGGTCAGGGACGTTATATCTCCCTAACAGCACACTGGGTAAATGTAGTGGCGGCTGGGCCTGAGGCAGATAGCAGTTTGGCGCATGTCCTTCCACCACCGAGGATTGCAGGGCACTTCAGTTTGCCTCCTGTTGCTAACTCCTCCTACTCCGCCTCCTCATCCTCTACCGCCTCCTCCTCCGGTCAGCGTAACACCTTCACCACCAACTTCAGCACAGCCAGGGCTAAACGACAGCAGGCAGTTTTAAAACTTTCCTGTTTGGGGGAAAAAACCCACACCGCGCAGGTGTTGTGGAGGGACATGGAACAACAGACCGATGAGTGGTTGGTGGCAGTGAGCCTCAAGCCCGGCCTGGTGGTGTGCGATAATGGGTGAAATCTCGTAGCAGCTCTGGGCCTAGGCGGTTTGACGCACATCCCTTGCCTGGCGCATGTGCTGAACTTGGTGGTCCAGAGGTTCCTTAAGAACTGCTCCGATATGCCAGAGCTGCTGCAGAAAGTGCGGGCCGTCTGTGCGCACTTTCGGCGTTCTCAGCCTGCTGCTGCACGCCTGTCAGCGCTGCAGCGTAACTTCGGCCTTCCCGCTCACTGTCTCATATGTGACGTGCCCACAAGGTGGAACTCCACCATGCACATGCTTGCCAGACTGTGCGAGCAGCAGCAGGCGAAAGTGGAGTTTCAGCTGCAGCACGCACGCGTGAGTCGCTCTGTGGAACAGCACCACTTCACCGCCAATAACTGGGCCTCCATGCGAGACCTGTGTGCCTTGTTGCGCTGTTTCGAGTACTCCACCAACATGGCCAGTGCCGATGACGCCGTTCTCATCGTTACTATCCCAGTTCTATGCCTCCTTGAAAAAAACTCTTCAGGCGATGATGGAAGAGGATGTGGCACAGGGGGAGGAGGAGGAGGAAGAGGGTTCATTTCCAAGGCTTTCAGGGCAGTCATTTACAAGTGGCCACGAGGGTGGGTTCCTGCACCAACAAGCGCCAGGTACACAATTGTCCGGCAGCAAGGGCACAGTTCTGGAGGATGACGAGGTGGAGGATGAGGAGGAGATGGAGGAGGAGGAACCATGTTCACAGCAGGGTGGCACCCAGACCAGCTCATGTCCATCACTGGTGCGTGGCTGGGGGGATACAGAGGACACAGACGATACACCTCCCACAGAGGACAGCTTTTCCTTGACTCTGGGCAGCCTGGCACACATGAGCGATTACATGCTGCAGTGTCTCCGCAACGACCGCCGAGTTGCCCACATTTTAACTGGTGCTGATTATTGGGTGGACACCCTGCTGGATCCCCGTTACAAGGACAACGTGCCGTCCTTAATTACCTCACTGGAGCGTGATCGTAAGATGCGCGAGTACAAGCGCATGCTGGTAGACGCGCTGCTGGTGGCATTCCCACTTGGCAGCGGGGGTACGGTGGAAGCACAAGGCGAAGGCAGAGGAGAAGGAAGAGGTCACCAACGCAGCCAGGGCACCGCCAGCACCTCGGAAGGCAGGGTTAGCATGGCCGAAATGTGGAAAAGCTTTGTCAGCATGCCACAACAACCAGCACCACTAGCTGAGATGGAACGTCTTAGCAGGAGGCAGCATTTCACCAACATGGTGGAGCAGTATGTGTGCACACGCCTACACGTACTGAATGACAGGTCTGCCCCCTTCAACTTCCTGGCCTGAGCTTGCTCTTTACGCCTTGGAGGTGCTGGCCTGCCCTGCAGCCAGTGTATTATCTGAACGTGTATTTAGCACGGCAGGGGGCGTTGTCACAGACAAGCGCAGCCGCCTGTCCAGAGCCAATGTGGACAAGCTCACGTTCATTAAAATGAACCAGGCATGGATCCCACAGGACTTGTCCGTACCTTGTGCAGAATAGACACGTATACCAGTGTTCTGACAAAAACTGTCTGCCCATCGGCTAGTGTCCAGCCACTTACTGTGCAGGCGCAGTGCTTGTGCAAGACGGAGGACAAGGAGATTCACAACATCTCCAAAGATGAACGTCGCCTGGGCAGTGAGTGCAGGTTCAAGCCCCACCATCCAAGTGGACATACGGTAGCACATAGTAACAGGGCCCCTCACAGGCTTGCTTGGCTAGGCTTTAACCTCGGATGATGTGGCTTGAACCTGGAGTCACCGCGCATCGTCTTTGGAGAGTTTCAAAATCCCCTTGTCCTAAGTACTGAGCAAGCGCAGTACAGGGCGGACACTATGCGACGGGGGACAGAATTCGGCACATCATTCACCACTAGCCTTACCCAGCCATTGTTGTATTTTTGAACCAGTGTTGGCTACCTCGTCCTCCTCCACCACCGCTTCCACCTACACCGCCACATCCACCGCCACCTCAACCTCCTACTCAATATGGACCTCGTCCTCCTAGGTCAAGATTATAATTTTTTCATTTTTTTAATTTCCAAGTATTTTATTTTCCCACTATCCTATCCATTAAATTGAATCATTTTTTCCAGAAAGTGCGTATTCTGGGGCATTCCCACTGTTGGATTCAATAGCAACTCATGTAATCCCAACAGGTTTCTGAAGAACAGGATGCCCTCCCCCGGTTGGAATGTAGCCAGTTAAACAACATATGTTATATGAGGTTAGGAGCTCTCAGTCCATCTATGAGAATACTCTGCATTACAATGCTGATTCCAATCTGTCTACTTAATTGACAGCTTGACAGGCCCATGAGGCATGGCTCCAACCCAAGGTTTGGCCCCAGTCGGATGGATTGCAATCCATGGACAAACGCTGCCCCTAGTGGACAATACAGCATGCTTCCTGAATGGGGGTGGCTATGAATGAGTGGGCGTATATTTTTGAATAAAGGTTCACACACACAGGAAATAATCTCTCTGTTTGCTGGGAAGCCCTAACACGAGGCTGTGTCTCGACAACCTGATGATTCGGCCATCTTGAGGCCTAACCATGTGGACATTTCTCCTATTCCTTCTCAGCTACTAGGATGTGCTAAGTATACAATTGTATTGTATTGTGATTGTATGCTATGTAATCTTGTAACTTCTAATAATAAGCTTATATAAGCTTTCTTATTTCCTTGGGAAATAAATGATATTTGATTGATCTTAAACCGTGTATTTGGTTGCATAGTTAACTTGTATTATTGTGATATTAACAGTAGCTTGCGCTCCGAGTTTCAATAGACTAACCAAATTATAGGGACTAAACAAATTATACATAGATGATATAATATTAGTGGTTATTACAATATTGTATCACATTCTACATTTGGCACCCCAAGATTTATACGTGTAGAATATAGGTTTTCTGCACAGGATTCACAAACCTAAGGCATTTTTCTTTGTTTTGAGTCTCAAACACAAATCCTCAGACATCCAGAATGGAAAACCGTCTCTAGTGTGGACAAGATTGGCGCTGGCTCGCAAATTCTGAAACCACGCTTGGATTGTCATGAAAATTCTGTGAAAGATCTCATCAGTGAAACGGATGCATAGAACCTGGTGAGAGCTGAGGCTGATATATGTATGTATGTTAAATGTTTGTGCGTTTGGCCAGGTAACCAGTCACTGCGACTGGCGAGTAAAAGGGAATGATCACCCTTGGATTATATATGACAACCGGTAGATTGACAGGATAAACCACACAGCACTGAGGAAAAAGTGAGAATATATATTTTTATTTTACTTTTTTTTTATATTTTTTTTTTTTTTAAGTTAGTTTATATTTAGTTTTCCCCACGTGAGTGTGAAATATCTCTCTGTTTCAATAGGAGTTCAATGTGGCCTGCAATTTAATTGGAGAAGTTCATAGTTAAACGGACTTTTATATATTTTTTTGTTTTGTTTTTTTTTGTAGGCTTTTGTGGGACTACAAGCTAGAGTACAAGCTAAACCTTTGAATAACCTTATCTGTTTATGTGTGTTGCATTGTAACCAACTGTTGCAAAAACAGGTTTCACAGCTCCAGTGTAGAGGGCTTGCTAATTAGCATATCAATGGAAGCCATTAAACTGTTCTTTGCCAAACATGGTGCTATTAGATTTCAGTCTATGCAAGAGAGTGAATTGACACAACAATTTAGTGAGCTTTTGAGACAATGTAATACACATAACAGTCTTATAAGTAATAAATCAAAATGTGGCAAAAAACAGAGAATGGGCAATGCCTTATGCATGTTAATGAGAATGAAGGAAATTGCCGAACAAATATGCTTACAATGGGTTGCTGAAAGAAAGCAATTCATGCAACAGCTACAAAGTATAAAAAAAATATATTAATTAGGGTTGAAAATGCAGATGCACAAGCGCGTAGTCAGATTAAACAATTAGTGATGGAAAAATGCGAATTGCAACAGAGATTAGATGAATTCGGGAAAACGTGTGAGTTAAGAGAAGGTTGCATCGCGTATTTAAATCAAAGGGAGGCTGAGAATTTGCAGGTTATCACACTGCTTAAGGAGGAATTACAGGGTGCACAGGCAGCCATAATAGATTCATCCTCGAAACATACAATAGCCGAAGATGCGATGGTGGAGGTACCCTCTGCACATGCTCAGTGTACAAAAATACAAGTGGAACATGAGGAAAACCTGTATACTATTGTTGCTGCAAATTATATTACTATGATGGGAATCGATGTTGGAGATGTAAATACAAACGTGATAACTGCGCTTGAAATTGATTCAGGAGTTGAAATGGAAACTTCTGATGACTCCTCAGACGATGAAAGTGTAAAGTCTGTTCATTCCAATCACAGTAATATTATCCAGCAATGTGAATTTCCAGCACAAGATGGTAAAAAAGGGCCTATGCAGGGAAACCAGAGCTAAAATGTTTTTTGTGTAAAAGGGGAGGTCACATCGCAAAGTAATGTTGGGCGAATAACGATATCAAAAGAAGATCATACCCGAAACAACCCCAAGGCATTATGAATGTTATTCGACCAGGTGGGGTAGCAATCCAAAGCATGGAGCCCATAGTAAGAAAACCCAGTTCCCAGTTAAGACCCAATTACGGAGTCTACAAACTGAAAAGCAATATGTAGGACAGTTGCATAAAATCAAAATGGAGGTAGCCGCATGGTTATTCAAACATAGCACTGGGGGAAGCAATGTTAGCAGCACTTAGTCAGCTGCAAGTATGTTAAAAATATTCTGATCAAAGTTTCCTTTCTATGAATAAGGTTTGATGTGAGTTTCAGGTTTGGAATATGATAGAGGACCTTGATATATATAATTTTATTATTTTCAAGGATGAGCCTCTGAATTGAATAACTCTGTTATGATTATTGTTTTTTTTCCCTCTTATTTTTAAGTATTTTTGTAATTTTTTTTATAAGGTTTAATATTTTATAAATTTTTTTTTTTTTATAAATTTTTTTTGATTTTAAAAAAAAAATTTTTTTTTTTTTTTTTTACATTTTTAATGTTTTTATTTTTAATTTTTCATTAATTTATTTTAATTTTTAATTTTTTTAATTTTAGTTTTAGTTTAGATGTTTATTCTACCATTCTGGCTTGTATGTGTTCCCCTAGCACTACAATTAATGGGAAAAGGCTTGGGGCACCTAAAAGATCAATTGTCATGATAATCATGTGTAATCATTGTCTTTGTGTTCCTTTTCCAGAGACCAGGAAAGAAGCTAAACGGGTTTGGATACTAATGTTTTTTTTTTGTTTGCAGGTCTGTCAAAGTGAGAACAACAGTGGGCAAATATAGCAAAACAGGGGTTAGGTTATTGTAAATACATAATCGATCACATGGTACCATGAGCTCATTAATTAGTAATTGTTTGCAAACAATGAAAAAATGTAAACAATAGTCTGACATTAATGGACTAAAGAGTTACAAATGTTTTGTTTGTGTTGTTTTTCCCATTAACTAATTGCCTTTCAGATCAAAAGGAACATGTACTCTTCTCAGGAGGAAAGTCCATGAATGTCTTTAATTAAATGTTGAGTGGTTGTCATTGTTTTATGCATTGGTTGGTGACATGTCTTGTCATGTTGTTCTTGGGTGATAATGGCCAGATTCAAAAAAAAATTTTTTGGTATTTGTTTAGTCATCTTTTTTAGTTTTATTTCGTTTTTTGTTCAGGTGGGACATTAGTATGTTTAGTCCACCTGAAAGGGGGGTAATGGACAATGCCCTCAGGTAGCAGCTGGATACATTTTGTTTAAGACAAAGTTAGTAGAAAACCATTCTAGCCGCAGGAGTTTTTGTGTTTTTTTTTTCTTTACTAGTGATTATTTTTTCATTCAAATGGAAAAGAGTTCCTAAAGGTTTAGCCTTTGTCCACCTGAAAGAGGAGTTAGTGCATAGATCGTAAGATAAAGATAAATGCATTGGTTGTTTTTTTTTTGTGTTTTTAAATTGAGAATTTTTGAGAAACAACAGTGACGTTCGTTTTTGAAATTTTTGATTATACCATGGGGGTCCATTTTAGAGTGGGTTCTGCCTAAAGAGGTCATGGTTGTTTTTGATAGGTTGGTCAAAGTTGCAGAAGCCAGGAATACTAATTTCCTGGGTTCCAAGGAGGGAAATATGAGTAAATATAGTAAGCAGATATTATGGATAAGAATTTGATTCTGCTCTTGTTTTTCAATTCCAGAATCCTGGTGGAGCGAGATTGGAAAGGTTTCCGCCCCAAATTTGTTCTAATAAATATCAGGAGAGACGGGATAAACAAAAAGATTCACTTTAATACTTTTTTTTTCCTATGGACGATCTGGTGCTGAATCTGAAAGACTGTGCCTATCAACAAGACTTGAAACATTTTTTTTTTTTGCTGGACCCTCTCCTGATGAATGCAAACGTGTTATTAATATACGTACAATGGGTTGGAGGTTGGGGGAAGGAATATAACACATCCAATCCATCAGAACATGAAAATGTAAAATATATATGTTTTTTTTTTTGTTGGAGGGAGGAGTTGAAATAAGGAAAGTTGTGTAATATATGACATGTATTGACTTAACGGAATTTATATGGTGCAGGTACCCAGGAGGCAGGCACTTATGCATAATAAGGTGTCTGTTGGCCAGACTAGAGGGTGCCAGGTGACACATCAATGGGGTGGAAATTTCCTTGTATGGGGGAGATACACCTGGTTGAAGTCTCACCTGAGAAGTTGAAACCCTGCACAGGAATGCCAGTGAATACACACAGGAGCATGCTCCGATAGATAAAGGGAACAAACGCTGGCTACCAGAGTACAGTATGCTTTACCACTTGGCACTGCAACATTTCACAGTGGTTGATAAAAACCTAGTGCCCTATATTTGCTGAGTATACGCTGAATCAAGTGCGGTCAGTGTAGAAGTGACTTACTCCCAGAGAGGTGCGGACACAGAATAAGGTGCATGCAGGAAGCTTATAACCGGAAGAGGAGGCATGTATTCAGCACTATATTGGGAGAATAGGCGCTGGGAGGGGTGTTGTTAATGGAGTAGACATCGGTATCCTGAGGAACAAACTCTCAGCAATAGCTTGACTTTGTCCCGCGACTTTGCTACTCAGAGAGATTGGTGGCATCCTTAATAACATACACAAAATACCCAGGGTCTCCAGATTTGGTGAACCATGTTGAGAGGTTGGTGGAGAGGGTGAGGGTACAGGATAGAAATCTGTCATGGGCTCTGGCGTACACGCAATGGCGGGCGGAAGTGTCAACCAGCATCAAGCTGATTGTGCAATCTCTGCATAAAGGGCAGTGGCCTGATGAGTTAGCATCACCGCTCAGTAAGACTCTACCACAACACGTCGCGTACACTAATCCAAAGTGGTGGTCGAATGCCTGGATGGTCTGTACCAGTTTGGATTGTGAAAGGTGTTAGGCTGTATGATCCCATATACAGAAGTGCGGACTTGGTCTGTATATTTGGTGACATCAATGGGCTTACTGATTGGGGATTCTATCTTGTCGCATTTAAGGCTAAATCACCCACATGTGATCAGAGGAGATGGAAGCAGGTTGATACTTCCCTCGGTCGGAAGCATGACCATGATGTCCTTTGTATGCCAGGTCAATACATGGTGGTGAACGTAAAAATGTTGGGAAGTTATTTCAGGGATCAGTGCTGGGGAGGAAGCACCTGGGTGTCATTTGGGACATAGACGAGTTTGTTTCTTTGTCCTAAAGAATACCGATGTAACGCTAGTCATAAAACTAGAAGGTTCCTTGAACCTAACCATAGGTAAAGGTGCATGGTATACCCTGGGCATGGTCTCTGAAATCCAGGCACAGGGATGGAATTGTGTGGTTTTTGTAATTTTTGCACATTTATATGTGTGATTAGACTCGATATTTATATAGAAGGGTCTCCCATTTGTCTATGCAAGTTGAGGAACGAATTGACGGTAGGGTCTCTGTGTACAAATTAGAGACTTTGCTTCCAAGTCAGAGCCCTGCAATACCGCTGTGAGCAAGCCTGCGTCATCCCTGGTGAAGAAAGGAAGGGAGTCATTGCCAGAATAGAGATCTGAGCACTACCCAGTGGAGTCGCCAAGGGCAACCCAGAGTGAGCTGACTCCTGATCAGAAAAACTGATGTTGCTGTATTGCCGGGTCTGGTCGGCCATTATCTACTTCCATCCTTAGGAACTGCAGTCCCTGACCATCTCCTGTACTATATCTGCAGTCTCTGACCATCTCCTGTACTATGTCTGTAGTCTCTGACCATCTCCTGTACTATGTCTGCAGTCTCTGACCTTCTCCTGTACTATGTCTGCAGTCTGACCATCTCTTGTACTATGTCTGCAGTCTCTGACCTTCTCCTGTACTATGTCTGCAGTCTCTGACCTTCTCCTGTACTATGTCTGCAGTCTCTGACCTTCTCCTGTACTATGTCTGCAGTCTCTGACCTTCTCCTGTACTATGTCTGCAGTGTCTGACCTTCCCTTTTACTATGTGTGCAGTCTCTGACCATCTCTTGTAGTATGTCTGGGGGCTCTTTCTAACAGAGTCTCTAACAGAAGCCCTCTCTGTGTGCATTAGAGAAACCCCCCTCCAGGTCCCATTAATGTACTAATTTCCTTTATTGTTAAAAGATCATGGGAGGATCCCAGGGTAATGAAGACTTCTTAGGGGAGCATCTCTGTGTTTGAGTCGTAGCCATAGAAACATTTGTAAAGTGGGGGGAGTTAGTAAGATGACCACGCCCACGTGGGGGCGCCAGAAATATTTCCGCACCCGGGCATCTGTTACCCTAGGATCAGCCCTGGTGCTGAGTTCCCAGGTCTCTGCACCCACTGATCCCAATATGAGCGGTTCCCATCAATCCTGTGCAGAGTTCCTGGGTCTGTACACCCACTCATCCCCTTATGAGGGGTGTCCACCTAGCCTGTCCTGAGTTCCCAGGTCTGTACACTCACTCTGCCTATTATGAGGGGTTCCCACCAAACCTGTGCCGAGTTCCAAGGTCTGTACACCAGCCCTGCCCATTATGAGGGGTTCCCACAAGCCCTGTGCTGAGTTCCCAGGTTTCTATACCCACTCATCCCATCATGAGAGGTTCCCACCAAACCTGTGCTTAGTTCCCTGGTCTGTACACCTGCTGGGCCCATTTTGAGGGGTTCCCACAATCCATTTGCTGAGTTCCTGGGACTGTACACCCTCACATCCCATTATGAGGGGTTTCCACCTAACCTGTGCCAAGTTCCCAGGTCTGTACACCAGCTATGCCCATTTTAGAGGGGTTCCCACGACCCCTGTTCTGAGTTCCCAGGTTTCTACACCCACTCATCCCTTTATGAGGGGTTCCCATCAACCTGTGCTGAGTTCCTGGGTATGTGCACCCAATCATCCCATTATGAGGGGTTCCGATCATTCCTGTGCCGAGTTCATGTACACCACCTCATACAATCACGAGGGGTTCCCACCAACCCTGTATTAATGTCCCAGATCTGTACAACTGCTGGGCTCATTATGAGGGTTTTCAACAATCTCTGTGCTGAGTTCCCAAGTCTGTACACCCATTCTGCCCATTATGAGGGGTTCCCACCAACCCTAGGCTGAGTTTCCAGGTCTGTAAACCTGCTGGGCCCATTATGAGGGGTTCCTACCAACCATGTGCTGAGTTACCGGGTATGTACATCCAATAATCCCATTAGGAGGGTTTCCCACCACCCATGTGCTGAGTTACCGGGTATGTACATCCAATAATCCCATTAGGAGGGGTTCCCACCACCCATGTGCTGAGTTCACGGATATGTACACACACTCAACCCATTATGACTGGTTCCCATCATTCCTATGACAAGTTCCCAGGTCTGTAGACCAGCTCTGCCCATTATGAGGGGTTCCCACCAACCCTGTGCCAAGTTCCCAGGTCTGTACACCAGCTCTGCCCATTATGAAGGTTTCCTACCAAACCTGTGCTAAGTTCCAAGGTCTGTACACCAGTTCTGAAAATTATAAGGGGTTCCCACAAGCCGTATGCTGAGTTCCCAGGTTTCTAAACCCACTGATCCCATTATGAGTGGTTTCCATCATTCCTGTGCTGAGTTCCTGCGTCTGTACACCCACTCTACCCATAATGAGAGGTTCCCACAATCCATGTGCTGTGTTCCCATGTCTGTACACCAGCTCTGCCCATTATGAGGGGTTCCCACCAAACCTGTGCCAAGTTCCCAGGTCTGTACACCAGCTCTGCCCATTATGAGGGATTCCTATGAGCCCTGTGCTGAGTTCCCAGGTTTCTACACCCACTGATCCCATTATGAGTGGCCCCCTTCATTCCTGTGCTGAGTTCCCGGGTCTGTAAACCAACTCATCCCATTATGAGGGGTTTTCACAATCCATGTGCTAAGTTCCCAGGTCTGTACACCAGCTCTGCCAATTATGAGGGGTTGCAGGGTCTGTACACCCACTAATCTCATTAAGAGGGGTTCCCATCATTCCTGTGCTGAGTTCCTCTGTCCATTATAAGGGGTTCCCACAATCCCTGTGCTGAGTTCTCAGGTCTGTATACCTGCTGGGCCCATTATGAGGGGTTCCCACCAACCTTAGGCTGAGTTTCCAGGTCTGTAAACCTGCTGGGCCCATTATGGGGGGTTCCTACAATCCCTGAGCAGAGATTCGGGCTCTTTACACCCACTCTGCCCATTATGAGGGGTTCCCACCAACCATGTGCTGAGTTACCGGGTATGTACATCCAATAATCCCATTATGAGGGGTTCCCACCACCCATGTGCTGAGTTCACGGGTATGTACACCCACTCAACCCATTATGACTGGTTCCCATCATTCCTATGACGAGTTCCCAGGTCTGTAGACCAGCTCTGCCCATTATGAGCGGTACCCACCAACCCTGTGCCAAGTTCCCAGGTCTGTACCCCAGCTCTGCCCATTATGAGGGGTTTCTAACAAACCTGTGCCAAGTTCCCAGGTCTGTACACCAGTTCTGCCCATTATAAGGGGTTCCCACAAGCCCTATGCTAAGTTCCCAGGTTTCTAAACCCACGGATCCCATTATGAGTGGTTCCCATCATTCCTGTGCTGAGTTCCTGCGTCTGTACACCCACTCTACCCATAATGAGAGGTTTCCACAATCCATGTGCTGTGTTCCCATGTCTGTACACCAGCTCTGCCCATTATGAGGGGGTCCTACAATCCCTGCGAGGAGTTACATGTACATCCACTCTGTCCATTAAGAGGGGTTTACACCAACCCTATGTGGTGTTCCCAGGTCTGTACACCCACTCTGCCCATTATGAGGGGTTCCCACCAACCCTGTGCTGAGTTCTTAGGTCTGTTCACCTGCTGGGCCCATTATGAGGCTTTTCAACAATCCCTGTGTTGAGTTCCCAAGTCTGTACACCCACTCTGCTCATTATGAGGGGTTCCCAACAAACCATGTGCTGAGTTCCCGGGTCTCTGCACCCACTGATCCCAATATGAGCCGTTCCCATCATTCCTGTGCAGAGTTCCTGGGTCTGTACACTCACTCATCCCCTTATGAGGGGTGTCCACCTAGCCTGTGCCGAGTTCCCAGGTCTGTACACTCACTCTGCCCATTATGAGGGGTTCCCACCAAACCTGTGCCGAGTTCCCAAGGTCTGTACACCAGCTCTGCCCATTATGAGGGGTTCCCACAATCCCTGAGCAGAGATTCAGGGTCTGTACACCCACTCTGCCCATTATGAGGGGTTCCCACCAACCATGTGCAGAGTTCACGGGTATGTACACCCACTCAACCCATTATGACTTGTTCCCATCATTCCTATGACGAGTTCCCAGGTCTGTAGACCAGCCCTGCCCATTATGAGGGGTTCCCACCAACCCTGTGCCAAGTTCCTAGGTCTGTACCCCAGCTCTGCCCATTATGAGGGGTTCCTACCAAACCTGTGCCAAGTTCCCAGGTCTGTACACCAGTTCTGCCCATTATAAGGGGTTCCCACAAGCCCTATGCTGAGTTCCCAGGGTTCTAAACCTACTGATCCCATTATGAGGGGTTCCCATCATTCCTGTGCTGGGTTCCTGCGTCTGTACACCCACTCTACCCATAATGAGAGGTTCCCACAATCCATGTGCTGTGTTCCCATGTCTGTACACCAGCTCTGCCCATTATGAGAGGGTCGGACTGAATGTAGTGGAAAGAAATGGGCTGGACATGACTGGGTGTCTAGTGACACACCAGGGTAAAGTGTCAGGGATTGGGTGCAGAGGGCGGCCAATAGAAACTGGGGGAGCGGCATTATAAAAAGGGGGCGTGGCCGAGCGGAGGCAGTCGGCTTACAGAATTCACAGGAGGAGGCAGTTTTTTACACTGCTCCTCTCTTTTGACCTAAAATGGCGGACCGGGACCTCGTGGAGCGCCTGAGAGCCGCGGCGGCGGCGAACGGAGCGGAGTGGCTGCGGGACCAAGTAGCAGCTATACTGGCTGCTAACCCAGATCAGAATGCAGGGGGACAGAGCAGAGGAGTGGATGGACGTGCCACAGACGGCGGAACTCCACCACGCGGCCGAGTGTCTAGGCTGCCGACGAGGTACTCTCCTGGGGGGGACAGGCCCGGCTAGACCAGCCAGGAGTCCAAGGGGGGATCAATCCATTCCACCGGCCAAGCGGGCACAGACTGAGACCCTGGTGGGGCCTAGGCGGAACGCACGCCGGGGCCGCCATGCGGGAGGCGGGGCCTCAGGCCTACACGGAGCTGCATCCCCAGTTTCAGTTAGAAGGACATCACAAGATCCACCAGCCCCAGCAGTTCTGCACAGACCGGGGGGCCAACAGCCAGAGAGGAGGTCGCAGCGGGCGGGAGCCGGCAGGAATGGGCAGTTTGGAAGCACATCAGGCCCTTCTGCAGCGGCGTCCTCCCCAGCAGCTCTGCACGAGTTGAGGGGGGGCGGTCAGCTCAATCAAGAGGAACAGCCAGGATGGGGGGTAATACACTCCGGAGGATTTTGACGTCAACACCCTCAGCAGCTCTGCACGAGCCGAGGGGGGAGGACAGTAGGGTGCACATGTCTGCTGGTACAGCGCGACAGAGGGGCCAGCACAGCAGAGGGTAGGCGGACGCCACCAGGAGGAGAGGTGAGAAGGGCAGTTGGCAGGAGCAGTGCCGGGTCTGGCCTGACTGCACGGGACTTGAGGAGCCATGACAACAGGGCGGGTGGGGGTGCGTCAACATCGGGGGTGGTGAGCGGAAGGAGACGGGAGTTGTCCAGGAGTCCCTCCCCAAGGGGACCAGCAATTTTGTTTCAGCAGGAGGAGTACAGCAGGTCGGAAGGGGAACTGTCGGAGGAAGAGGAGGTGCAAAGCCGCCCACAAGCATCGGTGGACGTCAGGCCGGTGATTCCGGTGGAGGTGCCCAGACGGCCCGGTAAGTCCAGTGATAACAGTTCATTTACTCCTGCTTTACAGAATTTGTTGGGCATTATACCTGTGGGGGAGGGAGAGTCGGAGCCTCCGGCACCGCTGGTGGCAGTCTCTGACCAACCGCGGGTTAGGAGTGAGACCCCAAGGGGGGAAGGGGGTCAGGTACAGGAGTTGCTGGAGGGTCTGAGGGCCTTGGTGGGACGTTTTGAAAAAGGTACAAGGGGGTCTACGGTAGGGGTCGCGAATCCCGCAGGGGGGGCTTCGGTCACAACAGCTGCAGAGGTATCGGCCCCGGTGGGGGGCGCAGTGGAACAGGTAAGTACGCCAGAGAAGGGTGCGGTGGAGCAGGTGGTGAGAGCCGACATTGTCAGGTTGGCAGATGCGGCAAAATGCAAAGTTTATGTTTGCTTCGAGGGACCGCTGGGGGCCCATCTAAAACAAGAAGTTAGAGAGAAAATCTGGAAGGGAGAGTATGTGGAGATTTTCTCCCTGTTGCCGTTGGAAAAATTCAATTTGGACAGGGTGAAACCAGATGATACCAAGAAAGATGATGAGGAGAAGAGGCGGTATCGACTAATCCCGCGGACGTTTGCCAATTGGCTGCAAGCGTTTGCCATATTGGCCGGGGTAATTGGAGAGAAGAACCCCGAGCACTGCTCGGCGTTGTTCTGTTATATGGACGCTATAGGGGAGGCGTATAGGGTCTATGGAGGGACGGCGTGGCTGCGATATGATGAGCAGTTTCGGCAACGCGAACCGCCCGGCATTGCGATGGGACCATAAGGACATTAGCTTATGGATGAGATTGATGGCCTCGGCAAAGACGCCGGCACAGCCATTTCAAGGGGGGGCCGGGGGTAGCCACTCCTCGGGATCACCGGCCGGAAGAAAATGGGGAGTGTGTTGGCAGTTCAACGAGGGATCCTGCAAGTTTGGAAACACATGCAAGTTTAAACACGAGTGTTCAGGTTGCGGGGGGGGGGGGGGCACTCATTGGCACGATGTTTCACAAATGGCAAGCGCTCCGGAGAGACTGGTAACAAGAGGGACGACGCCGGTGATGTGGGTAAGGATGCAGACTTTCCTAAATAGGTATCCGGACAGGGCGGCGGCGGGTTTACTTAGTGCCGGGTTCAGGGAAGGTTTCAGGATTCCGTGAACATTGAAGGTGATTCCACCGGTGGCCAAAAATTTGAGGTCAGCATTGTTGCACCCAGAGGTTGTGTCAGAGAAATTGGCCAATGAGGTAGCGTTAGGAAGGATGGCGGGGCTGTATGCGGATAAGCCATTAACAGACTTGGTAGTGTCACCGCTGGGGGTGGTTCCCAAAAAGGAACCAAACAAGTTTCGTTTAATACACCATTTATCGTTCCCAAAAGGGGGTTCGGTAAATGATTTCATTGACCCAGAAGCCTGTACGGTATCATATACGTCATTCGATGCAGCGGTGAGATGGGTGCGGCGATATGGCAGAGGGGCGCTCATGGCAAAATCGGATGTGGAGTCAGCATTTAGACTTATGCCAGTGCACCCGGATAGCTTTTATTTGCTAGGTTGCTGTTGGCAGGACCAATTTTATGTCGATCGTTGTTTGCCCATGGGGTGTTCCATATCGTGCGCCATGTTTGAGGCGTTTAGTTCGTTTTTAGAATGGGTGATTAGGGATGTGACCGGCATTGATTCCGTCATCCATTACTTGGATGACTTCCTCTGTGTGGGCCCTCCAGCTTCCAATGTGTGTGCGATACTGTTGTCCACGTTGCAGCACATTGCGGAGAGGTTTAGCAGCTGACAAAACGGAGGGCCCACGCACAGAGTTGAGCTTCTTGGGTATAGTGATTGATTCCATGGCCATGGAATGCAGGTTACCTGAAGATAAGCTCAGGGACTTACAAAAGGACAGGGGCGGTGCGTCCATAAAGGGCGCAGGAGCGCCGCCCCCTCTCCTGTCACTCTCTATATACCATAGATAGATTCATGCATTGCATGAATCTATCTATGGTCGCTGCTGACACCGGTATTCAGGTGTCCGGCCCCTTTTCTGTCACCGGGCGCCTGAATTACAGCGGTGGGGGTGTTTTTTGGAAACACCTGATTAGCGCCATAGGCGCTAATAGGCGTCCAAAAAGGTGACAAGCGGGCGCAACGCTGTGCGTTCCTTGTCACTCAGCACTGATGTTAGCAAACCAAAGGAATTAGGTTTGCTAACATTGTACTGCCCCTTAGCCAATCAGGAGCACAGGTCTGTGTTACCTGTGCCCTGATTGGCTGAAACGACAGGCGCTGTGATTGGGCGCCTATCAGGCGTCCAATCATAGCAGAGGATGAGAGGGTGAGAGGAGGAGCGGGCAGGAGAGGAAATGGAGGACACGATGCCGCCGTCACCTGAGACAAGGTAAGTGCAGGGGGGGGGGGGGGGGGGGGGGGGGGCACAGTGGCAGCTTCTTTGCAGGGACTGTTTTGATGGCAAAGTGGCTGTGTTTTGATGGGCAAAGTGGCTATGTTTTAAAGGGGCAAAGTGGCTGTGTTTTGATGGGCAAAGTGGCTGTGTTTTGATGGGCAAAGTGGCTATGTTTTAAAGGGGCAAAGTGGCTGTGTTTTGATGGGCAAAGTGGCTGTGGTTTGATGGGCAAAGTGGCTGTGTTTTGATGGGCAAAGTGGCTGTGTTTTGATGGGCAAAGTGGCTGCGTTTTGATGGGCACAGTGGCTGCGTTTTAATGGGCACAGTGGCTGCGCTTTAAGGGCACAGTGGCTGCGTTTTGATGGGCACAGTGGCTGCGTTTTGATGGGCACAGTGGCTGCGTTTGGTACAGTGGCTGCATTTGATGGGCTTTTTTTTTTCAGAATTTTTCAGTTTATTTGCGCCCCCCCCCAAAAATTTTGAGCACCAGCCGCCACTGCAAAAGGAGATTAGGGAGATTCATGGGTGCAAGAAAGTGCAGTTACACACGTTACAATCCCTTTTGGGAAAGTTGAATTTTGCATGCAGGATCATTCCTATGGGGAGGATTTTTTTGTAGATGAATGTCGTCGGCCACGGCAGGGGCGAGAGCTCCCACGCATTATATTCGGCTGAGGAAGGAGCACAGGGATGATCTGAAGGTTTGGCACCGGTTTTTACAGGAGTTTAATGGGAGGTCGGTTTGGATGTCAGGTCCAGTTAGCAATTTTGATGTTGAGCTAGTTACAGACGCCGCGGGATCCACAGGTTATGGGGCGTACTTCCAAGGTTGCTGGAGTGCAGAGCCATGGCCACGATCTTGGGTTGAAGCGGGGTTTACAAAGAATTTAGTGCTGTTGGAATTATTCCCGGTGGTACTGGCATTGGAACTGTGGGGCCAGTCCTGCAAAAATCTGAAGTTAAGATTGAATTGCGATAATATGGGGGTGGTGCATGTAATCAATAGTATGTCGGCGTCTTCACAACCTGTCATTCGGCTGATGCGACAGTTAGTGTTGCGCTGTCTGCAATTGAATGTTTTTCTTTATGCGGTACATATTCCTGGGGTGGAGAATACTCTGGCTGATTCTTTGTCTCAGTTCCAGTGGGACAGATTCAGGGCTCTGGCACCGGAGGCACAACAAGAGGGCGTTCCTTGCCCGGGCTGGATATGGGATTTGGCACTAGGGTAGCCGCAGGATGGATTCGGCGATCGGTGAGTATGTCGTCTTGGTTAGCGTACCAGAAGGTGTGGAAGGAGTGGGGTGAGTTGCTGCTGGAATCAGGAGTGGGTGAAGATGTGTCACAAGTTAGGCTGTTAGTGCTGTATTACGTGTCCAGGAATATGGAGGAAGGCAGGTCGGTGTCTGCTATAGAAAAAAGGTTGGCAGGTTTAGCCTTTTTGTTCAAGTTACAGGGCACTGTGGATTGGATAAAAGTTTTTTTGGTGAAGCAGGCGGTGGAGGGATATCGCAAGGAAAACAGGACGAAGGACGCGAGGCGGCCTATTACCTTTGCCAATGTTTTAGCTTTACGCGAGCAGTTAGTTGGGGTGTGCAGAGATGGGTACGAGTGGTTATTATTTGCAACGGCTTTTTCATTAGCGTTTTTTGGGGCGTTTCGTATTGGTGAATTGGTTAGCCCGTCTAAAAAAGAGATGGGGGGGTTAATGTTGGGGGACGTTGAAGTTTTGTTTGACAGGGTGTGGGTGCGGTTGAAGAAATCCAAGACGGATCAAAAGGGTGTTGGAGTGCTGATCTCACTGCATAGGTTGCAGGGTTGCGCCATGTGCCCTGTAAAGGTGGTAGGAGAATTTATAGGGGTAAGACCGGGAGTGGGGGGCCCCTTGTTGGTACATAGTGATGGATCGAATCTGTCACGATTCCAATTTGGTGCGGTTCTTCGAAAATGCTTAAACGGTATGGGTTTGGAGGGTTCCGCCTACGCCTCCCACTCCTTCCGCATCGGGGCGGCTACTGAGGTTGCCAGGTGTGGGTTGGATGAGGCGGATGTGCGAAGGATGGGACGATGGGAATCGAGGCGATTCCGGACCTACGTTAGGCCGGAATTGATTCGAGAATGATGCAGTGTATATTAAAAAAAAAAGGGAATAAAAGGTTTTTATTAACCAAGGTTTTATAGTTTGTAATTGTTAGTCGTGGTAGTTTTTTGAGGTTTGAGTTATGGTGCTTGTCAATTACACTATGTTTGTCATTTCAGATGGAGGGCTCCCGCGCCTCGTCTGGATCTTCGGGCATTCATATGTGTGTTGGGGAGCACGGAGAGGGGATGCCAGACCAGGTGGGAGGCAGTTGGGATGTGTCTAGGAGGGAGGCCACCATACGTTGGCTGGGCAGGCCGGGTATGATGTAGGGCAGGGTGGTCCCCGAAGTGGAGCGCTTTGCGTGGTTGGACAGGCCACCTGCGGTCCTGGTCATACACGCGGGTGGGAACGACCTGGGGGTGCGGACAGTGAGGGATCTCATTGCGGATATAAAGAAAGATCTGACATACCTGCACGAGACGTATCCGGACACACTGCTGGTGTGGTCAGATATGGTGGCCAGAACTTCCTGGAGGATGGCTCGATCGGTATACCGCCTTAATAAGGCGAGGATTCGAGTGAATAAGGTGGTGGGGAGGTTTTTGGCATGGCAAGGTGGGCTAGTGATTCGCCATAGGGAGTTGGAAAAAAATGTGGGCCTCTATTTGAGGAGGGATGGGGTCCATTTGACGGATGTCGGGATCGACCTTTGGTCGTTGGGTTTACAGGGGGGGATACAGACGGCCCTGCGGGTATGGAGGTGCCTTCAAGGGTGAGGGGTCATCCTTTCAGTCTATGGCGGTGTTTTATTGTTGGTCAGTGACGGTGGCAGTTATGTAGTTGGTAAGTGTGTGGGGGGCTCATCATGAGATGGCCCCTCCGGTGTAGTACATCGAAGTAATTCAGTGATTACTCTGTGTGCACTGCGGGATAGGATTTTGTCTCCGGGCGGTTTAAGTGGAGGCCTACATGGTTTCAGTTAAATCCCGCAGTGCCCCCTGGTGTTTTATATATATATATTTATATATAAAACATACTATAACTGTTGTCCACACCTGAGTTCAATTTCTCTAGCCACACCCAGGCCTGATTATTGCCACACCTGTTCACAATCAAGGCATCACTTAAATAGGAGCTGCTTGACACAGTAAGGTCCACCAGAAGATCCTTAAAAGCTACACATCATGCCAAGACCCAAAGAAATTCAGGAAACAATTGAGAAAGAAAGTAATTGAGATCTATCAGTCTGGAAAGGGTTATAAAGCCATTTCCAAAGCTTTGGGAATCCAGCGAACCACAGTGAGAGCCATTCTCCACAAATGGCGAAGACATGGAACAGTGGTGAACCTTCCCAGGAGTGGCCGGCCGCCCAAAATTACCCCAAGAGCGCAGCGACGACTCATCCAAGAGGTCACAAAAGACCCACAACAACGTCCAAGGAACTGCAGGCCTCACTTGCCTCAGTTAAGGTCAGCGTTCATGCCTCCACCATCAGGAAAAGACTGGGCAAAAATGGCCTGCATGGCAGAGTTCCAAGGAGAAAACCACTGCTGAGCAAAAAGAACATCAAAGCTCGTCTCAATTTCTCCACAACACATCTTGATGATCCCCAAGACTTTTGGGACAACATTCTGTGGACCGATGAGACAAAAGTGGAACTCTTTGGAAGGTGTGTGTCCAAGTATATCTGGCGTAGAAGGAACACTGCATTTCAGAAAAAGAACATTATACCAACAGTAAAATATGGTGGTGGTAGTGTGATGGTCTGGGGCTGTTTTGCTGCTTCAGGACCTGGAAGACTTGCCGTGATAAAAGGAACTATGAATTCTGCTGTCTACCAAGAGATCCTGAAGGAGAATGTCCGACCATCTGTTCGTGTACTCAAGCTGAAACGACCTTGGGTTCTGCAGCAGGACAATGATCCTAAACACACCAGCAAGTCCACCACCGAATGGCTGAAGAAAAACAAAATGAAGACTTTGGAGTGGCCTAGCCAAAGTCCAGACCTGAATCCTATTGAGATGTTGTGGTATGACCTTAAAAAGGCCGTTCATGCTCGAAAACCCTCTAATGTAACTGAATTAGGACAATTCTGCAAAGATGAGTGGGCCAAAATTCCTCCAGGACGCTGTAAAAGCCTCATTGCACGTTATCGCAAACGCTTGGTTGCAGTTGTTGCTGCTAAGGGTGGCCCAACCAGTTATTAGGTTTAGGGGGCAATCACTTTTTCACACAGGGCCATGATGGTTTGGATTTTTTTTCACCTTTAATAATAAACACCTTCATTTACAAATTGCATTTTGTGTTTACTTGTGTTGTCCTTGACTATTGTTTTAAATTGGTTTGATGTTCCGAAACACTTAAGTGTGACAAACATGCAAAGGAACAGGAAATGAGGAAGGGGGCAAACACTTTTTCACACCACTGTATATACGGTAACTTACTTGGTTATGTTATAAGTGTTAGCCCCGTCACTGACCAACAAAAAGAGGGCATAACCGATGGTTATTTGTGTTTACGGTCATATGTTATGGTTATTTATGTATGGTTATTTATACGGTTTTTATATGGTTATTTATATTTTGGAATAAAATGGAGTTAATTTTAATAAAGGCTGTTGTGGCCATTTACTCCACAAAGCACGGTGTGGTCCATTATTTAAAGGGGGGTAAGGGAAAAGGGGTTAGAAAAGGGTGGTCACAACATGGGGGGGAATTACTAGGCTACACGGGTCATGTGCTGAGTTCCTCTGCCCATTATGAGGGGTTTCCAACAACCATGTGCTGAGTTCACGTGTATGTACAATAGCTCTTCCCATTAGGAGGGGTTCCTACAATCCCTGTGCAGAGCTTCAGGTTCTTTACACCCATTCTGCCCATTATGAGGGGTTCCCACCAACCCTATGCTGAGTTCCCAGTTTTCTACACCTGCTGGGCCCATTATAAGGGGTTCCCAAAATCCCTGTGCTGAGTTCCCAGGTCTGTATACCTGCTGGGCCCAATATGAGGGGTTCCCACCAGCCCTGTGCTGAGTTCCGGGGTCTGTACACCCACTCGGCCCATTATGAGGGGTTCCCACCAACCCTAGGCTGAGTTTCCAGGTCTCTAAACCTGCTGGGCCCATTATGAGGGGTTCCTACAATCCCTGAGCAGACATTCAGGCTCTGTACACCCACTCTGCCCATTATGAGCGGTTCCCACCAACCATGTGCTGAGTTACCGGGTATGTACATCCAATAATCCCATTATGAGGGGTTCTCACCACCCATGTGCTGAGTTCACGGGTATGTAAACCCACTCAACCCATTATGACTGGTTCCCATCATTCCTATGACGTGTTCCCAGGTCTGTAGACCAGCTCTGCCCATTATGAGCGGTTCCCACCAACCCTGTGCCAAGTTCCCAGGTCTGTACCCCAGCTCTGCCCATCATGACGGGTTCCTAACAAACATGTGCCAAGTTCCCAGGTCTGTACACCAGTTCTGCCCATTATAAGGGGTTCCCACAAGCCCTATGCTGAGTTCCCAGGTTTCTAAACCCACTGATCCCATTATGAGTGGTTCCCATCATTCCTGTGCTGAGTTCCTGTGTCTGTACACCCACTCTACCCATAATGAGAGGTTTCCACAATCCATGTGCTGTGTTCCCATGTCTGTACACCAGCTCTGCCCATTATGAGGGGGTCCTACAATCCCTGCGAGGAGTTAGCGGGTCTGTACATCCTCTCTGCCTATTAAGAGGGGTTTACACTAACCCTATGCGGAGTTCCCAGGTCTGTACACCCACTCTGCCCATTATGAGGGGTTCCCACCAACCCTGTGCTGAGTTCTTAGGTCTGTAAACCTGCTGGGCCCATTATGAGGCTTTTCAACAATCCCTGTGTTGAGTTCCCAAGTCTGTACACCCACTCTGCCCATTATGAGGGGTTCTCAACAAACCACCTGCTGAGTTCCCGGGTCTCTGCACCCACTGATCCTAATATGAGCGGTTCCCATCATTCCTGTGCAGAGTTCCTGGGTCTGTACACCCACTCATCCCCTTATGAGGGGTGTCCACCTAGCCTGTGCCTAGTTCCCAGGTCTGTACACTCTCTCTGCCCATTATGAGGGGTTCCCACCAAACCTGTGCCAAGTTCCCAAGGTCTGTACACCAGCTCTGCCCATTATGAGGGGTTCCCACAATCCCTGAGCAGAGATTCAGGGTCTGTACACCTACTCTGCCCATTATGAGGGGTTCCCACCAACCATGTGCTGAGTTCACGGGTATGTACACCCACTCAACCCATTATGACTTGTTCCCATCATTCCTATTCCCACCAACCCTGTGCCCAGTTCCTAGGTCTGTACTCCAGCTCTGCCCATAATGTGGGGGTCCTACCAAACCTGTGCCAAGTTCCCAGGTCTGTATACCAGTTCTGCCCATTATAAGGGGTTCCCACAAGCCGTATGCTGAGTTCCCAGGTTTCTAAACCCACTGTTCCCATTATGAGTGGTTCCCATCATTCCTGTGCTGAGTTCCTGCGTCTGTACACCCACTCTACCCATAATGAGAGGTTCCCACAATCCATGTGCTGTGTTCCCATGTCTGTACACCAGCTCTGCCCAGTACGAGGGGTTCTCACCAAACCGGTGCCAAGTTCCCAGGTCTGTACACCAGCTCTGCCCATTACGAGGGATTCCTATGAGCCCTGTGCTGAGTTCCCAGGTTTCTACACCCACTGATCCCATTATGAGTGGCCCCCTCTCCACCATCACCTGCCACCAGATGAAGCGTGTCACTTGCCACTATCACCTGCCACCAAATGAAGCGTGTCACTTGTCACCGGCTGCCAGAGAGAGGGCATGGAGAGAGAGAGGGGGCGTGGGGGACAGGGAGAGAGAGAGAGGGGGGCAGGGGGGACAGTGAGAGAGAGGGGAGGGGGACAGGGAGAGAGAGGGGCAGGGAGAAAGAGAGAGAGAGTGGGCGGGGGAGGGAGAGAGAGGGGCAGGGGGACAGGGAGAGAGAGGGAGGGGGGACAGGGAGAGAGAGGGAGTGGGGACAGGGAGAGAGAGGGAGTGGGGGACAGGGAGAGGGGGAGGGGGCAGGAAGAGAGAGGGGAGGGGGACAGGAAGAGAGAGAGGGGAGGGGGCAGGGAGAGAGAGAGAGTGGGAGGGGGGCAGGGAGAGAGGGAAGGGGGGCAGGGAGAGAGAGGGGGACAGGGAGAAGGGAGAGAGGGGAGAGAGAGGGGGGTTAGGGAAGAGGGGGGGGGCAGGGAGAGAGAGAGAGGGAGGGGGGCAGGGAGAGAGGGAGGGGGCAGTGAGGGAGGGGGCAGGAAGAGAGAGTGAGGGAGGGGGCAGGGAGAGGGCAGGGAGAGAGAGAGAGGGGGCAGGGAGAGAGAGGGGGAGGGGGACAGGAAGCGAGAGGGAGTGGGGACAGGGAGAGGGGGAGAGGGCATGAAGAGAGAGGGGGAGGGGGACAGGAAGATAGAGGGGGAGGGGGCAGGGAGAGAGAGGGGAAGGGGGCAGGGAGAGAGAGGGGAAGGGGCAGGGAGAGGGAGGGGGCAGGGAGAGAGAGGGGGCAGGGAGAGAGAGAGGAAGGGGGCAGGGAGGGGGAGGGGGGACAGGGAGAGAGAGAGGGGAGACAGGGAGAGAGGGGGAGGGGAGCAGAGAGAGGGGTCAGGGTCTGGTTAGTGACAGTGCTCAGCTCACTCACTTGGAAGGTCCAGGGGGGGCTCACAGTCAGTGGCTTCCCGGTGAGTGTCACAAGCTTGCCCAGGCAGGCATGCTGAATGGAGCAGTGTGCAGATCTCCCCTCTTCTGGCTGGCTGTCCCCCGCTGCCCCACACTGACACCAGGGATTATCCGGAGGATGGTACAGCAGCGGCCGTCGGAGGACTTCTGTCACCACCCACCACCAGCGTGACCGTGACCTATCAGTCACCTATCACAGTAGCCAAAGGAAGTGCTCCAAGGCTCTGTGCTACAGGTGGTGGGTGGGCCAGCAACAATGAGAAGCCGCCCTCAGGACTCAGGAGGAGGAGATACAGAAGACGCTCTTTGGCTGCTCTCTCTCTCTCCCTGCTGCTGCGGCCGGAGGTGGAGGTGGGTGGACTCAGGGCGCTGTTGCTAGACGCGAGGCGAGGAGGCCCTAGCAACCCATTCAGCAATGTTTATTACTGCGGCTGTGTGTCCTTATTTCATTCTGGGACACTGTATTGTCCCGGAATGAAGGTGCCTGGGACACGGGACACAATTGAGGGACAATCCCGGGAAATCCGGGACACGTGGGCACCCTAGAGGGCAGGCTTTTATGGGGCCCCATCAGGTAGGCTGCATGGGGCCCTGTGATTTCTAACAGCAGCCCTGTCAATACCAGCAATCTGCATTGGGTCCAGTTTCCACAACAATAGCCTCCCAGAATTAAAGGCAGTTCCTGTTAAACCAGCAAATTTAAATCCGTCTATGGCCGGCTTAAAGTAGGTTCTGAGCAGTCTGACTGCATGTCATTAAATATTATCCTCCTGATGTTCTGAAGTACTCTATGTTCAATTTCCTACCTTCCATCCATCCATCCTGCTCCCATGCGACATTGCTCGCTCTTCCTGGACTGGGACTGACATCATTTCAGCATAGAAGGACAGGACTAGCTTTCACCTGTCTGGCGGAGAACACTCCTGAGAACAATACACTTACATACACATTCCCTACTAAAGCCTTTGGCTCTTCAAGAATTTTTTTTTTAAATGGGTTACATACAGCTACCAGCCTAAAGTTAGAGAAATAGATTATATACACGCAGCAGACATGCACATGGTGGTTTCATATTGACACCTTTGGCCTGCCTGTGAAAGAATAAAAACAATAACATGTTTGGCCTACACACCATCAAATCCCTTTCTTTGAGTTCATTGAGTCACACAGCTCTTCATGATCTTGACCATAGGGATGTCACAAAGCAGTGCAACAAAGTGGGGTGGGTAACCAAAGAGGACATTTAACAACTCACGAGAACACCCTAGAAGAGAAGCAGGAAACTTCAAACCACCACTCTAAAAAAAACTTGGGGCCAAAACACAGATCTGGAGATGCCAAAGCATCAACTTGGAGAGCTTGTTAAAAGGTCTGCACATTTCCATGAGCTGAAGGAAAGAAAATTGCATGACTCCCTCATCAACACAGTCAGGTCATATATTTGCACACCAAAATGTAAACAATCCTGTAGCGAGTCAATGCGAGGGGAGGGGGGATTTGGGACTTTATATGAGGCAATGAGTGCTTAGATTCATCTGCCTCCATCCCTGGTAATGTATTGGAGAGAGGGCAAAAAATTGGACTTTATATGAAGCATAACTGCAAAGTATTTGTGCAAGGACATGTTTGACAATTCCTTATCTATATAAAGGGTTAGAAATAAACAATATACCATGGATAACAATAATATCAATTGGATATCTTGTATTTCATATATGGACACATACATTACAATATGATCTACAGGTAATAGATACATTGCTATGAGGCACACCATGAGAAATTACATAAATGATCTTCAATTGATTGAAGGATAAAACATTGTAGATAAAATATATGATCAGGGAGAATTTCAAACACATGCTTGCACGTGGTAGCATACGAGCGCTCTACGCGTTTCGTGGAGTTCATCCACTCATCAGGAGCAATTCCAGGATTAAATTATCTATAAAAAGATAAATGAATGAATGCAAGGTGATCAGGCAAAGCAACATAAGGGCAAAGGGACAGAGAGGGGGGAAAAAACAATGATTTCCCCAACCACTCTTACCTACATTGAAGCTCATACTTAGAAAGAAGAAAATGTTGACAATTGGGGGCACTGTGGAAGCAAGCCTCAACCGGAGCTGAGGCAGTAATCTCCACGGCTATATTGTACCACAGTAGGTTGGAAGTGACACATCTATGGAACTGTAATCTCCAGGGTAACATGTGTAAAATATTTCCAGAGTACTTGAAAAGCCTCATAACGGCCCAGCAGGTGTACAGACCTAAGAACTCAGCACAGGTTTGGAGGGAACCCCTCATAATGGGCAGAGTGGGTGTACAGACCTGGGAACTCAGCATAGGGTTGGTGTAAACCCCTCTTAATGGGCAGAGAGGATGTACAGACCCGCTAACTCCTCGCAGGGACTGTAGAAACCCCTCATAATGGGCAGAGCTGGTGTGCAGACATGGGAACACAGCACATGGATTGTGGGAACCCCTCATAATGGGTAGAGTGGGTGTACAGACCCAGGAACTCAGCACAGGAATGATGGGAACCACTCATAATGGGATCAGTGGGTTTAGAAACCTGGGAACTCAGCACAGGGCTTGTGGGAACCCCTTATAATGGGCAGAACTGGTGTACAGACCTGGGAACTCGGCAAAGGTTTGGTAGGAACCCCTCATAATGGGCAGAGCTGGGGTACAGACCTGGGAACTTGGCACAGGTTTGGTGGGAACCCCTCATAATGGGCAGAGCTGGTCTACAGACCTGGGAACTCGTCATAGTAATGATGGGATCCAGTCATAATGGGTTGAGTGGGTGTACATACCCGTGAACTTAGCACATGGTTGGTGGGAACCCCTCATAATGGGATTATTGTGTGCACATACCCGGTAACTCAGCACATGGTTGGTTGGAACCCCTCATAATGGGTAGAGTGGGTGTACAGACCCTGAAGCTCTGCACAGGGATTGTAGGAACCCCTTATAATTTGCCCAGCAGGTTTACAGACCTGGAAACTCAGCCTAGGGTTGGTGGGAACGTAGCATTTGGGGAAGCACCAATCTGAGGACCAAAAAAAAAAAGAATCTGGACCAAGAAAGGCAAAAAAAGAAAAAAAAAAAACACACGCCCCAGAGTTGTTCCCTCACTGAAATTTATGTTGGGCTATATTGAATCACAATCTCATTGGAATTTCTAGGGGCTCAGCAAAACAGATGAAACATTTTTTCCCTTTTCTTTCCTTTCCCCCTTCCTTCCCCAGGCCCTGTTTGCACTGGATCAGACAAGATTGACTTCAATGGGGTTCGGAGTTCGGGGTCAAGTTCGGTCCCGAACCTGGACTTTTTTCCGAAGTTCGGCCGAACCCGAACATCCAGGTGTCCGCTCAACTCTAGTGGGAACCCCTCCTAATGGGCAGAGCTGGTCTACAGACCTGGGAATTCGTCATAGGAATGATGGGAACCAGTCATAATGGGTTGAGTGGGTGTACATATACCCATGAACTCAGCACATGGTTGGTGGGAACCCCTCATAATGGGATTATTGGGTGTAGGGAGAGGGGGGACAGGGAGAGAGAGAGAGGGGGCAGGGAGAGTGAGAGTGGGGGACAGGGAGAGAGAGGGAGGGGGGACAGGGAGAGAGAGAGGGGGGAGGGGCAGGCAGAGAGAGAGGGGAGGGGGACAGGAAGAGAGAGAGGGGAGGGGGCAGGGAGAGAGAGAGGGGGAGGGGCAGGGGGGGAGGGGGAGGGGGGCAGGGAGAGAGAGGGGAGGGGGCAGGAGAGAGAGAGAGGGAGGGGGGGTTAGGGAGAGAGAGAGAGAGGGGGCAGGGAGAGAGAGAGGGAGGGGGCAGGGGGAGAGAGAGGGGGCAGGGAGAAAGAGAGGGAGGGGGCAGGGAGGGAGAGAGAGAGGGGGCAGGGAGGGAGAGAGAGAGGGGGCAGGGAGAGATAGGGAGGGGGCAGGGAGAGAGAGAGAGGGGGGCAGGGAGAGAGAGAGGGGGGCAGGGAGCACAGCACATGTCTGAAATGCATGTATTTTCTGTGCACGTTTTGTCACTTGGAAAAAAAAAACATCTGCTTGGGGTGTCAAACAATGAGGCTGCATTCACATATGCACATTTCCCATCGCAAACTGCGTGCTATGGAGTGCATATTGGAAATGCCCTGTGAATGTGTATCGTGCTTGCATCACTAGAATGGCAATGCGAGGACGATATGCGCTTGCAGTAAAAGGGCTGGGGGTGCGATTTTGGTAATTTTGGACACATTTTGGGCTAAAAGGCTGGCAGTGCGATTTTGGTCATTTTGGACCCATTTTAGGCTAAAAGGGCCGGTAGTGCGATTTGGTCATTTTGGACCCATATTGGGCTAAAAGGGCCGGGCTGCGATTTTCTTAATTTTAGAGATCTTCCGTGAAAAACAGCGAAAAAAAATCGGGTGGCTTAAAATCAGCTGTTTCCACCTGAATACCGGGTTGGCCAGTGAATGGGGGAAGTACGGGTTTTGCAGAAGTGGTGGGCACCCAATCAGGATTGGCGAATTCTGCAGGAAGGACACTATGGGATCAACAGGCCTGCCTTTGTGTTCTTCTTGGTGGCAGCGGGACACTACTTGTGCTTGCCACCTCGCCAGCTTGAACTGCACTTATGGGATTCGCCGCGTCACCACGTGATACTGCAGTGCTGGATGCTGGATGTACGTCCAGAGTGTACTAGGCCGCTGGTGCTTTGCAGTTCACCAGAAGGTATAGCGGCGCTAGTACTCTGCTCCATACGAGGGACCTGCGGTTCTTGCATCTCAACAACAGCAGAATGGTCTTTCTGACCGGGACGCAAGCGAGTGAAGACACACGAGTAAGTGCACCAACAGTACACTGACACCAGGCACACATTTCACCCCCCAGTCACCCCCAGATCACCCCCCCCCCCAGATCACCCCCTGCCCCCCAGTCACAGTGTCACTGATTGCAGTGGTCATTTATTTACTGATCACTGCATTTAGTGTCATTTGTGACTGTAAAAAGTATCCTTTAGGTCCAAGGTAGCCCCCTACCCCCCCTAATAAAGGTTTAACCCCTTGATTGCCCCAGGTAACCCTTTCACCCCCTTTTGCCAGTGTCACTAAGCAATCGTTTTTCTGATCGCTGCATTAGTATCACTGGTGCCGCTAGATTTATATAGGTTCATAAATAGGTTTATAGGTCAGGTACCCCCATATACAACCTAAATAAAGGTTTTAACCCCCTGATTGCCCCTAGAGTTAACTCTTTCACCAGTGATCACTGTATAAGTGTCACTGGTGACGCTGGTTAGCCAGTTAGTTATTTAGTTATTTAGGTTCCCCGTCAGGTTTTTATATAGCGTCAGGTACCCCCATATATTACTAATAAAGGTTTTAACCCCTGATTGCCCCTAGTTAACCCTTTCACCAGTGATCACCGTATAAGTGTTACGGGTGATGCTGGTTAGTTAGTTTTTTTTTATACTGTCAGGGCACCCGCCATTTATTACCCAATAACGATTTAACCCCCTGATCGCCCGGCGGGTGATATCAATTAGGTTTTACGGTCAAAGTGGAGATTACTGCCTCAGCTCCGGTGGAGGCTTGCTTCCACAGTGCCCCCAATTGTCAACGTTTTCTTCTTTCTAAGTATGAGCTTCAATGTAGGTAAGAGTGGTTGGGGAAATCATTGTTTTTTCCCCCTGTCTGTCCCTTTGCCCTTATGTTGCTGTGCCTGATCACCTTGCATTCATTGATTTATCTTTTTATAGCTAATTTAATTTAATCCTGGAATTGCTCCTGATGAGTGGATGAACTCCATGAAACGCGTACCACGTGCAAGCATGTATTTGAAATTCTCCCTGATCATATATTTTATCTACATGTTTTATCCTTCAATCATTTGAAGGTCATTTATGTACCTCGTCGGCAGCCTAGACACTCGGCCGCGTGGTGAAGTTCCTCCGTCCGTGTCCCGTCCATCTGCTCCTCCGTCCGTGTCCCGTCCATCCGCTCCGTCCCCCTGCATTCTGATCCGGGTTAGCAGCCAGTATAGCTGCTACTTGGTCCCGCAGCCACTCCGCTCCGTTCGCCGCCGCCGCGCCCCTCAGGCGCTCCACGAGGTCCCGGTCCGCCATTTTAGGTCAAAAGAGAGGAGCAGTGTAAAAAACTGCCTCCTCCTGTGAATTCTGTAAGCTGACCGCCTCCACTCGGCCATGCCCCCTTTTTATAATGCCGCTCCCCCCAGTTTCTATTGGCCGCCCTCTGCACCCAATCCCTGACACTTTACCCTGGTGTGTCACTAGACACCCAGTCATGTCCGGCCCTCCCTTACATTTCCTTTCACTGCATTCAGTCCGGCCCTCTCTGGAATGATGGGAACCCCTCTTAATGAGATTAGTGGGTGTACAGACCCGGCAACCCCTCATAATTGGCAGAGCTGGTGTACAGACCTGGGAACTAAGCACATGGATTGTGAAAACCCCTCATAATGGGATGAGTTGGTTTACAGACCCGGGAACTCAGCACAGGAATGAAGGGGGCCACTCATAATGGGATCAGTGGGTGTAGAAACCTGGGAACTCAGCACAGAGCTCATAGGAATCCCTCATAATGGGCAAAGCTGGTGTACAGACCTGGGAACTTGGCACAGGTTTGGTGGAAACCCCTCATAATGGGCAGAGCTGGTTTACAGACATGTGAACACAGCACATGGATTGTGGGAACCTCTCATTATGGGTAGAGTGGGTGTACAGACGCAGGAACCCAGCACAGGAATGATGGGAACCACTCATAATGGGATCAGTGGGTTTAGAACCCTGGGAACTCAGCATAGGGCTTGTGGGAACCCCTTATAATGGACAGAACTGGTGTACAGACCTGGGAACTTGGCACAGGTTTGGTAGGAACCCCTCATAATGGGCAGAGCTGGGGTACAGACCTGGGAACTTGGCACAGGTTTGGTAGGAACCCCTCATTAATGGGCAGGGCTGGTCTACAGACCTGGGCCATCATTCCTGTGCTGAGTTCCTGCGTCTGTACACCAGCTCTGCCCATTATGAGGGGTTCCCACCAAACCTGTGGCAAGTTCTCAGGTCTGTACACCAGCTCTGCCCATTATGAGGGATTCCTATGAGCCCTGTGCTGAGTTCCCAGGTTTCTACACCCACTGATCCCATTATGAGTGCCCCCCTTCATTCCTGTGCTGAGTTCCTGGGTCTGTAAACCAACTCATCCCATTATGAGGGGTTTTCACAATCCATGTGCTAAGTTCCCAGGTCTGTACACCAGCTCTGCCAATTATGAGGGGTTGCCGGGTCTGTACACCCACATCTACATACTACCCAGGATACACTCCGCACCCCTCTCATTAACATACTACCCACCATACACTCCGCACCCCTCTCATCTACATACTACCCAGGATACACTCCGCACCCCTCTCATCTACATACTACCCAGGATGCACTCCGCACCCCTTTAATCTACATACTACCCACCACACACACCACACCCCTTTCATCTACATACTACCCACCATGCACTTAGCACCCCTCTCATCTACACACTATCCACCATACACTCAGTACCCCTCTCATCTAAATACTACCTACAATACACTCAGCACCCCTCTCATCTACATACTACCCAGGATACACTCCGCTCCCTTCTCATCTACATACTACCCAGGATACACTCCGAATCCATAGTACAAACTTTTTTTAATACGAATTCCGTACGGAATACGAAATTCCGTTTACGAATTTCGTCGCCGAATGATTCGAATGAATTCGAATGAAATTCGAATGGATTCGAATGAATTCGAATGACAAAGTGTCATTTTTGCAGGAAAAATTCCGTTTACGAATTTCAGCTCCAAATTATTCGAATCCAACTACCAATATCAAATTTCAACTAATTCGAACGAAATTATTATAGCAGATATAACAAATGAATTCGAGTGACTTTGAATGAATTCGAATGACAAAGTGTCATTTTTGCAGAAAAAAAAGCTATTTAAAATCACTTGCGGCTATTGCCGGCAAATGAATTGTCGGCTCCATAACACAGAGAACAGTCATTCATTGATATATAAAAAAAAAAAAAAAGCGTAGGGGTCCCCCCAAATTCAATAACCAGGCCCTTCAGGTCTGGTATGGATATTAAGGGGACCCCAGCCAAAAAAAAAAAAAAAATGGCGTGGGGTCCCCCCCAAATATCCATACCAGACCCTTCAGGTCTGGGATGGATTTTAAGGGGAACCCCGGCCAAAAAAAAAAAAAAATGGCGTGGGGTCCCCCTCAAAATCCATACCAGACCCTTTATCCGAGCACGCAACCTGGCAGGCCGCAGGAAAAAGGGGGGGACGAGAGCGGCCCCCCCTCCCGCCTGAACCGTACCAGGCCACATGCCCTCAACATTGGGAGGGTGCTTTGGGTCCCCCCCAAAGCACCTTGTCCCCATGTTGATGAGGACAAGGGCCTCATCCCCACAACCCTGGCCGGTGGTTGTGGGGGTCTGCGGGCGGGGGGCTTATCGGAATCTGGAAGCCCCCTTTAACAAGGGGACCCCCAGATCCCGCCCCCCCCCTGTGTGAAATGGTAAGGGGGTACAAAAGTACCCCTACCATTTCACCAAAAAAGTGGCAAAAATGGTAAAAATGACAGGAGACGGTCTTTGACAATTCCTTTATTAAAATCTTCTTTCTTCTTTCTTCATCCTTCGGTTTCTTCATCTTCTCCTTCCGTCATCTTCTTCCATCTTCTTCTTCTTCCTTCGATTCGCTTCTTCTTGCTCCGGTCTTCTCGTCCTTCTCGTCCGGCATCGGTGTCTCTTCTCGCAGGCCGCTCCTCGCAATGGGAGGCTCCCGCTGTGTGAGGCTTCGCTCCGGCTGACAGGTCTTTTATAATGGAGGGCACCTGGTGACCCCGCCCCCTCTGACGCACGGGGACGTCATGTGGACTTCCCTATGGCTTTCCCCATGACGTCAGAGGGGGGGCGGGGTCACCAGGTGCCCTCCGTTATAAAAAAGACCTGTCAGCCGGAGCGAAGCCTCACAGAGCGGGAGCCTCCCATTGCGAGGAGCGGCCTGCGAGAAGAGACGCCGATGCCGGACGAGAAGGACGAGAAGACCGGAGCAAGAAGAAGCGAATCGAAGGAAGAAGAAGATGGAAGAAGATGGAAGAAGATGACGGAAGGAGAAGATGAAGAAACCGAAGGATGAAGAAAGAAGATTTTAATAAAGGAATTGTCAAAGACCGTCTCCTGTCATTTTTACCATTTTTGCCACTTTTTTTGGTGAAATGGTAGGGGTACTTTTGTACCCCCTTACCATTTCACACAGGGGGGGGCGGGATCTGGGGGTCCCCTTGTTAAAGGGGGCTTCCAGATTCCGATAAGCCCCCCGCCCGCAGACCCCCAAAACCACCGGCCAGGGTTGTGGGGAAGAGGCCCTTGTCCTCATCAACATGGGGACAAGGTGCTTTAGGGGTCTCAGACCCCCAAAGCATCCTCCCAATGTTGAGGGCATGTGGCCTGGTACGGTTCAGGGGGGAGGGGGGGCCGCTCTCGTCCCCCCCTCTTTTCCTGTGGCCTGCCAGGTTGCGTGCTCGGATAAGGGTCTGGTATGGATTTTGAGGGGGACCCCACGCCATTTTTTTTGGCTGGGGTTCCCCTTAAAATCCATCCCAGACCTCAAGGGTCTGGTATGGATTTTGAGGGGGACCCTACGCCATTTTTTTTTTTTTGGCTGGGGTCCCCCTTAATATCCATCCCAGACCTGAAGGGCCTGGTTATTGAATTTGGGGGGACCCCTACGCATTTTTTTATCAATGACTTCAATGAATGACAGTTCTCTGTATTACGGATCCGACAATTCATTTGCCGGCAATAGCCGCAAGTGATTTTAAATAGTTTTTTTTTCCTGCAAAAATGACACTGTGCAGGAACATTTCTCTATATTAGATATACTGAATCTCGAATCATTCGAAGCATTCGTTATATCCGCTATTATAATTTCTTTCATATTAGTTGAAATTAGATATTTGTTAGTTGTTGTATTCGAATTGTTCTCTGTATTACGGGAATCGGCAATTAGCCGCGAGTGATTTTAAATAGCTTTTTTTTTCCTGCAAAAAATGACACATTGTACAGAGAGAGTTCTAAGCACGGGAAACATGCCCCCTTCTATATACTATATACTCTATAGTATGCCTATGAAGGGGGGCATGTTTCCCGTGCTTAGAACTGTCTCTGTACAATGTGTCATTTTTTGCAGGAAAAAAAAAGCTATTTAAAATCACTCGCGGCTAATTGCCGATTCCCGTAATACAGAGAACAATTCGAATACAACAACTAACAAATATCTAATTTCAACTAATATGAAAGAAATTATAATAGCGGATATAACGAATGCTTCGAATGATTCGAGATTCAGTATATCTAATATAGAGAACTGTTCCTGCACAAAGTGTCATTTTTGCAGGAAAAAAAAACTATTTAAAATCACTTGCGGCTATTGCCGGCAAATGAATTGTCGGATCCGTAATACAGAGAACTGTCATTCATTGAAGTCATTCATAAAAAAAATGCCTAGGGGTCCCCCCAAATTCAATAACCAGGCCCTTCAGGTCTGGGATGGATATTAAGGGGGACCCCAGCCAAAAAAAAAAAAAATGGCGTAGGGTCCCCCTCAAAATCCATACCAGACCCTTGAGGTCTGGGATGGATTTTAAGGGGAACCCCAGCCAAAAAAAATGGCGTGGGGTCCCCCTCAAAATCCATACCAGACCCTTATCCGAGCACGCAACCTGGCAGGCCGCAGGAAAAGAGGGGGGGACGAGAGCGGCCCCCCTCCCGCCTGAACCGTACCAGGCCACATGCCCTCAACATTGGGAGGATGCTTTGGGGGTCTGAGTCCCCCCAAAGCACCTTGTCCCCATGTTGATGAGGACAAGGGCCTCTTCCCCACAACCGTTGCCGGTGGTTGTGGGGGTCTGCGGGCGGGGGGCTTATCGGAATCTGGAAGCCCCCTTTAACAAGGGGACCCCCAGATCCCGGCCCCCCCCCTGTGTGAAATGGTAAGGGGGTACAAAAGTACCCCTACCATTTCACCAAAAAAGTGCAAAAATGGTAAAAATGACAGGAGACGGTCTTTGACAATTCCTTTATTAAAATCTTCTTTCTTCTTTCTTCATCCTTCGGTTTCTTCATCTTCTCCTTCCGTCATCTTCTTCCATCTTCTTCCATCTTCTTCTTCCTTCGATTCGCTTCTTCTTGCTCCGGTCTTCTCGTCCTTCTCGTCCGGCATCGGCGTCTCTTCTCGCAGGCCGCTCCTCGCAATGGGAGGCTCCCGCTCTGTGAGGCTTCGCTCCGGCTGACAGGTCTTTTATAACGAAGGCACCTGGTGACCCCGCCCCCCCTCTGACGTCATGGGGAAAGCCATAGGGAGTCCCCATGACGTCCCCGTGCGTCAGAGGGGGCGGGGTCACCAGGTGCCCTCCGTTATAAAAGACCTGTCAGCCGGAGCGAAGCCTCACAGAGCGGGAGCCTCCCATTGCGAGGAGCGGCCTGCGAGAAGAGACGCCGATGCCGGACGAGAAGGACGAGAAGACCGGAGCAAGAAGAAGCGAATCGAAGGAAGAAGAAGATGGAAGAAGATGGAAGAAGATGACGGAAGGAGAAGATGAAGAAACCGAAGGATGAAGAAAGAAGAAAGAAGATTTTAATAAAGGAATTGTCAAAGACCGTCTCCTGTCATTTTTACCATTTTTGCCACTTTTTTGGTGAAATGGTAGGGGTACTTTTGTACCCCCTTACCATTTCACACAGGGGGGGGCGGGATCTGGGGGTCCCCTTGTTAAAGGGGGCTTCCAGATTCCGATAAGCCCCCCGCCCGCAGACCCCCACAACCACCGGGCACGGTTGTGGGGAAGAGGCCCTTGTCCTCATCAACATGGGGACAAGGTGCTTTGGGGGGGACCCCCAAAGCATCCTCCCAATGTTGAGGGCATGTGGCCTGGTACGGTTCAGGCGGGAGGGGGGGCCGCTCTCGTCCCCCCCTCTTTTCCTGCGGCCTGCCAGGTTGCGTGCTCGGATAAGGGTCTGGTATGGATTTTGAGGGGGACCCCACGCCATTTTTTTTGGCTGGGGTTCCACTTAAAATCCATCCCAGACCTCAAGGGTCTGGTATGGATTTTGAGGGGGACCCTACGCCATTTTTTTTTTTTTGGCTGGGGTCCCCTTAATATCCATCCCAGACCTGAAGGGCCTGGTTATTGAATTTGGGGGGACCCCTACGCATTTTTTTATCAATGACTTCAATGAATGACTTCTCTGTATTACGGATCCGACAATTCATTTGCCGGCAATAGCCGCAAGTGATTTTAAATAGTTTTTTTTTCCTGCAAAAATGACACTGTGCAGGAACAGTTCTCTATATTAGATATACTGAATCTCGAATCATTCGAAGCATTCGTTATATCCGCTATTATAATTTCTTTCATATTAGTTGAAATTAGATATTTGTTAGTTGTTGTATTCGAATTGTTCTCTGTATTACGGGAATCGGCAATTAGCCGCGAGTGATTTTAAATAGCTTTTTTTTCCTGCAAAAAATGACACATTGTACAGAGAGAGTTCTAAGCACGGGAAACATGCGCCCCTTCTATATACTATATAGTCTATAGTATGCCTATGAAGGGGGGTCATGTTTCCCGTGCTTAGAACTCTCTCTGTACAATGTGTCATTTTTTGCAGGAAAAAAAAAGCTATTTAAAATCACTCGCGGCTAATTGCCGATTCCCGTAATACAGAGAACAATTCGAATACAACAACTAACAAATATCTAATTTCAACTAATATGAAAGAAATTATAATAGCGGATATAACGAATGCTTCGAATGATTCGAGATTCAGTATATCTAATATAGAGAACTGTTCCTGCACAGTGTCATTTTTGCAGGAAAAAAAACTATTTAAAATCACTTGCGGCTATTGCCGGCAAATGAATTGTCGGATCCGTAATACAGAGAACAGTCATTCATTGAAGTCATTGATAAAAAAAATGCGTAGGGGTCCCCCCAAATTCAATAACCAGGCCCTTCAGGTCTGGGATGGATATTAAGGGGGACCCCAGCCACAAAAAAAAAAAAAATGGCGTAGGGTCCCCCTCAAAATCCATACCAGACCCTTGAGGTCTGGGATGGATTTTAAGGGGAACCCCAGCCAAAAAAAATGGCGTGGGGTCCCCCTCAAAATCCATACCAGACCCTTATCCGAGCACGCAACCTGGCAGGCCGCAGGAAAAGAGGGGGGGACGAGAGCGGCCCCCCCTCCCGCCTGAACCGTACCAGGCCACATGCCCTCAACATTGGGAGGATGCTTTGGGGGTCTGAGACCCCCAAAGCACCTTGTCCCCATGTTGATGAGGACAAGGGCCTCTTCCCCACAAACCGTGCCGGTGGTTGTGGGGGTCTGCGGGCGGGGGGCTTATCGGAATCTGGAAGCCCCCTTTAACAAGGGGACCCCCAGATCCCGGCCCCCCCCCCCCTGTGTGAAATGGTAAGGGGGTACAAAAGTACCCCTACCATTTCACCAAAAAAAGTGTCAAAAATGGTAAAAATGACAGGAGACGGTCTTTGACAATTCCTTTATTAAAATCTTCTTTCTTCTTTCTTCATCCTTCGGTTTCTTCATCTTCTCCTTCCGTCATCTTCTTCTTCCATCTTCTTCCATCTTCTTCTTCCTTCGATTCGCTTCTTCTTGCTCCGGTCTTCTCGTCCTTCTCGTCCGGCATCGGCGTCTCTTCTCGCAGGCCGCTCCTCGCAATGGGAGGCTCCCGCTGTGTGAGGCTTCGCTCCGGCTGACAGGTCTTTTATAACGAAGGCACCTGGTGACCCCGCCCCCCCTCTGACGTCATGGGGAAAGCCATAGGGAAGTCCACATGACGTCCCCGTGCGTCAGAGGGGGCGGGGTTACCAGGTGCCCTCCGTTATAAAAGACCTGTCAGCCGGAGCGAAGCCTCACACAGCGGGAGCCTCCCATTGCGAGGAGCGGCCTGCGAGAAGAGACGCCGATGCCGGACGAGAAGGACGAGAAGACCGGAGCAAGAAGAAGCGAATCGAAGGAAGAAGAAGATGGAAGAAGATGGACGAAGATGAGGGAAGAAGATGAAGAAACCGAAGGATGAAGAAAGAAGAAAGAAGATTTTAATAAAGGAATTGTCAAAGACCGTCTCCTGTCATTTTTACCATTTTTGCCACTTTTTTGGTGAAATGGTAGGGGTACTTTTGTACCCCCTTACCATTTCACACAGGGGGGGGGGCGGGATCTGGGGGTCCCCTTGTTAAAGGGGGCTTCCAGATTCCGATAAGCCCCCCGCCCGCAGACCCCCACAACCACCGGCCAGGGTTGTGGGGATGAGGCCCTTGTCCTCATCAACATGGGGACAAGGTGCTTTGGGGGGGACCCCAAAGCACCCTCCCAATGTTGAGGGCATGTGGCCTGGTACGGTTCAGGCGGGAGGGGGGGGCGCTCTCGTCCCCCCCCCCCTTTTTTCCTGCGGCCTGCCAGGTTGCGTGCTCGGATAAAGGGTCTGGTATGGATTTTGAGGGGGACCCTACGCCATTTTTTTTTTTTTTTTTGGCCGGGGTTCCCCTTAAAATCCATCCCAGACCTGAAGGGTCTGGTATGGATATTTGGGGGGGACCCCACGCCATTTTTTTTTTTTTTTGGCTGGGGTTCCCCTTAATATCCATACCAGACTTGAAGGGCCTGGTTATTGAATTTGGGGGGACCCCCACGCTTTTTTTAAATTTTTTATCAATGAATGACTGTTCTCGATATTTGTAGTTGGATTTACTAACGATTCGTAACTATTCGTAACGATTCGTAACGATTCGTAAATTGAAATTCGATATTTGTAGTTGGATTCGAATTGTTCTCTCTGTGTTATGAGAACCGACAATTCATTAGCCGCTAACGATTCGTAACGATTCGTAACTTTACTAACGATTCGTAATTTTTTTTACGATTCGTACGAAATTCGTATTTCGTACGAATTTGAACGGAATTTCGTACACGAATTACGAATTACGAATTTTTTTATTTACGAAACGGGACGAAACGAAACGAAACAAATTTTTTGACAGTTCCCATGTCTACTCCGCACCCCTCTCATCTACATACTACCCAGGATACACTCCGCACCCCTCTAATCTACATACTACCCACCACACACACCGCACCCCTTTCATCTACATACTACCAACCATACATGTACACCTGCTGTGCTGAGTTCCCGGGTCTCTGCACCCACTGATCCCAATATGAGCGGTTCCCATAATTCCTGTGCAGAGTTCCTGGGTCTGTACACCCACTCATCCCCTTATGAGGGGTGTCCACCTAGCCTGTGCCGAGTTCCCAGGTCTGTACACTCACTCTGCCCATTATGAGGGGATCCCACCAAACCTGTGCCGAGTTCCAAGGTCTCTACACCAGCTCTGCCCATTATGAGGGGTTCCCACAAGCCCTGTGCTGAGTTCCCAGGTTTCTATACCCACTTATCCCATCATGAGGGGTTCCCACCAAACCTGTGCTTAGTTCCCTGGTCTGTACACCTGCTGGGCCCATTTTGAGGGGTTCCCACAATCCATGTGCTGAGTTCCAGGGTCTGTACACCCTCACATCCCATTATGAGGGGTTCCCATCATTCCTGTGCTGAGTTCCTGGGCCTGTACACCCACTCATCCCATTATGAGGGGTTTCTACCTAACCTGTGCCGAGTTCCCAGGTCTGTACACCAGCTATGCCCATTTTGGAGGGGTTCCCACGAGCCCTGTTCTGAGTTCCCAGGTTTCTACACCCACTCATCACTTTATGAGGGGTTCCCATCAACCTGTGCTGAGTTCCTGGTTATGTACACCGAATCATCCAATTATGAGGGGTTCCCATCAATCCTGTGCCGAGTTCATGGGTCTGTACACCCCCTCATGCAATTACGAGGGGTTCCCACCAACCCTCTATTAAGTTCCCAGGTCTGTACAACTGCTGGGCCCATTATGAGGCTTTTCAACAATCCCTCTGCTGAGTTCCCAAGTCTGTACACCCACTCTGCACATTATGAGGGGTTCCTATAATCCCTGAGCAGAGATTCAGGGTCTGTACACCCACTCATCCCATTATGAGGGGTTTCTACCTAACCTGTGCCGAGTTCCCAGGTCTGTACACCAGCTATGCCCATTTTGGAGGGGTTCCCACGAGCCCTGTTCTGAGTTCCCAGGTTTCTACACCCACTCATCACTTTATGAGGGGTTCCCATCAACCTGTGCTGAGTTCCTGGTTATGTACACCGAATCATCCAATTATGAGGGGTTCCCATCAATCCTGTGCCGAGTTCATGGGTCTGTACACCCCCTCATGCAATTACGAGGGGTTCCCACCAACCCTGTATTAAGTTCCCAGGTCTGTACAACTGCTGGGCCCATTATGAGGCTTTTCAACAATCCCTCTGCTGAGTTCCCAAGTCTGTACACCCACTCTGCACATTATGAGGGGTTCCTATAATCCCTGAGCAGAGATTCAGGGTCTGTACACCCACTCTGCCCATTATGAGGGGTTCCCACCAACCATGTGCTGAGTTACTGGGTATGTACATCCAATAATCCCATTATGAGGGTTCCCACCACCCATGTGCTGAGTTCACGGGTATGTACACCCACTCAACCCATTATGACTGGTTCCCATCATTCCTATGATGAGTTCCCAGATCTGTAGACCAGCTCTGCCCATTATGAGGGGTTCCCACCAACCCTGTGCCAAGTTCCCAGGTCTGTACTCCAGCTCTGCCCAACCTCAAAAAACTACCACGACTAACAATTACAAACTATAAAACGCCTGAATCTCTGCTCAGGGATTGTAGGAACCCCTCATAATGGGCCCATCAGGTGTATAGACCTGGAAACTCAGCCTAGGGTTGGTGGGAACCCCTCATAATGGGCAGAGTGGGTGTACAGACCCGGGAACTCAGCACAGGGCTGGTGGGAACCCCTCATATTGGGCCCAGCAGGTATACAGACCTGGGAACTCAGCACATAGATTTTGGGAACCCCTTATAATGGGCCCAGCAGGTGTAGAAAACTGGGAACTCAGCATAGGGTTGGTGGGAACCCCTCATAATGGGCAGAATGGGTGTAAAGAACCTGAAGCTCTGCTCAGGGATTGTAGGAACCCCTCCTAATGGGAAGAGCTATTGTTCATACACGTGAACTCAGCACATGGTTGTTGGAAACCCCTCATAATGGGCAGAGGAACTCAGCACATGACCCGTGTAGCCTAGTAATTCCCCCCCATGTTGTGACCACCCTTTTCTAACCCCTTTTCCCTTACCCCCCCTTTAAATAATGGACCACACCGTGCTTTGTGGAGTAAATGGCCACAACAGCCTTTATTAAAATTAACTCCATTTTATTCCAAAATATGAATAACCATATAAAACCGTATAAATAACCATACATAAATAACCATAACATATGACCGTAAACACAAATAACCATCGGTTATACCCTCTTTTTGTTGGTCAGTGACGGGGCTAACACTTATAACATAACCAAGTAAGTTACCGTATATATATATATAAATATATATAAAACACCAGGGGGCACTGCGGGATTTAACCGAAACCAAGTAGGTCTCCACTTAAACCGCCCGGAGACAACACCCTATCCCGCAGTGCACACAGAGTAATCATCGAATTACTTCAATGTACTACACCGGAGGGGCCATCTCATGATGAGCCCCCCACACACTTACCAACTACATAACTGCCGCCATCACTGACCAACAATAAAACACCGCCATAGACTGAAAGGATGACCCCTCACCCTTGAAGGCACCTCCATACCCGCAGGGCCGTCTGTATCCCCTCCTGTAAACCCAACGACCAAAGGTCGATCCCGACGTCCGTCAAATGGACCCCATCCCTCCTCAAATAGAGGCCCACATTTTTTTCCAACTCCCTATGGCGAATCACTAGCCCACCTTGCCATGCCAAAAACCTCCCCACCACCTTATTCACTCGAATCCTCGCCTTATTAAGGCGGTATACCGATCGAGCCATCCTCCAGGAAGTTCTGGCCACCATATCTGACCACACCATCAGCGTGTCCGGATACGTCTCTGGCAGGTATGTCAGATCTTTCTTTATATCCGCAATGAGATCCCTCACTGTCCACACCCTCAGGTCGTTCCCACCCGCGTGTATGACCAGGACCGCAGGTGGCCTGTCCAACCACGCGAATCGCTCCACTTCGGGGACCACCCTGCCCCACATCATACCCGGCCTGCCCAGCCAACGTATGGTGGCCTCCCTCCTAGACACATCCCAACTGCCTCCCACCTGGTCTGGCATCCCCTCTCCATGCTCCCCAACACACATATGAATGCCCGAGGATCCAGACGAGGCGCGGGAGCCCTCCATCTGAAATGACAAACATAGTGTAATTGCTACTGCCCAACGCAGCAAGGGACAGAGCACACCAAAGCCAGGTCCAAGGAGTTCCCTAGCGTGGCAGTTCTTCAGACAATGTGCTGATGACAAGACACGAGTGGTTTGCACGCTGTGCAATCAGAGCCTGAAGCGAGGCATAAACGTTCTCAACCTGAGCACAACCTGCATGACCAGGCATCTAAGTGCAAAGCACGAGATGCAGTGGAGTAGACACCTCAAAAACCAAGAAAGGTCTCTGGCTATTCCTGCTTCCTCTTCTGCTGCAGTCTCGGCCTCTTCATCCACCTCTGTAGTGACAGTGGCACCTGCCAATAGGGATGAGCCGAACACCCCCCCCGTTCGGCTCGCACCAGAACCCGCGAATGGACCTAAAGTCCGTGCGAGCTTTAGAACCCTATTAGTTTTAATGGATGCGAACGTTCGAAATTAAAAGTGCTAATTTTAAAGGCTAATATGCATGTTAATGTCATAAAAAGTGTTTGGGGACCTGGGTCCTGCCCCAGGGGACATGTATCAATGCAATTTTTTTTTTTTTTTTAAAACGGCCGTTTTTTCAGGAGCAGTGATTTTAATAATGCTTAAATTGAAACAATAAAAGTGTAATATTCCTTTAAATTTCGTACCTGGGGGGTGTCTATAGTATGTATGTAAAGGGGCGCATGTTTCCCGTGTTTAGAACGGTCTCTGCAAAAAGTGTCATTTTTGCAAGTAAAAAAGCTATTTAAAATCACTCGCGGCTAATTTGAATTGACGGCTCCCGTAATACAGAGAACAGTCATTCATTGAAAGTCATTCATAAAAAAAAAAGTCATTGATAAAAAACAAAAACAGACATATGAAAAAAAAATAAAAAAAAATGAAAAAAAAAAAAAAAAAAAGCGTGGGGGTCCCCCAAATTCAATAACCAGGCCCTTGAGGTCTGGGATGGATTTTAAGGGGAACCCTAGCCAAAAAAAATGGCGTGGGGTCCCCCTCAAAATCCATACCAGACCCTTATCCGAGCACGCAACCTGGCAGGCCGCAGGAAAAGAGGGGGGGACGAGAGCGCCCCCCCCCTCCCGCCTGAACCGTACCAGGCCACATGCCCTCAACATTGGGAGGATGCTTTGGGGTCCCCCCCCAAAGCACCTTGTCCCCATGTTGATGAGGACAAGGGCCTCTTCCCCACAACCCTGGCCATTGGTTGTGGGGGTCTGCGGGCGGGGGCTTATCGGAATCTGGAAGCCCCCTTTAACAAGGGGACCCCCAGATCCCGGCCCCCCCCTGTGTGAAATGGTAAGGGGGTACAAAGAAACCGAAGGATGAAGAAAGAAGAAAGAAGATTTTAATAAAGGAATTGTCAAAGACCGTCTCCTGTCATTTTTACCATTTTTGACACTTTTTTGGTGAAATGGTAGGGGTACTTTTGTACCCCAAGGGTCTGGTATGGATTTTGAGGGGGACCCTACGCCCTTTTTTTTTTTTTTTGGCTGGGGTTCCCCTTAATATCCATCCCAGACCTGAAGGGCCTGGTTATTGAATTTGGGGGGACCCCCACGCTTTTTTTTTTGTTTTTTATCAATGAATGACAGTTCTCTGTGTTACAGGAGCCATCAATTCATTAGCCGCGAGTGCTTTTAAATAGCTTTTTTCCTGCAAAAAATTACACTTTTTGCAGGGAAAGTTCTAAGCACAGGAAACCTGCCCCCCTTCACAGGCCACCTATAGACACCCCCCAGATGTGATACTGCAATGCTGTACTAACAGCACGCACACACAAATCCCCAGAAATAGAGCATATCTTGTCAGCAGTCAGCAACACGCTGACACTGTGACTGAAACATAATATGCGAGGCCGCCGCCGCCGCGGCCACTTATACCGCGGGGCGTGTACTAAAGCCCCTGAGCTATAATTGGCTACAGGCATCCTGCCTGTAGCCAATTATGGCTCTCCTCGCTGCCGGCGATGTGATTGGCCAAGCATGCGGGGTCACAGTGCATGCTTGGCCAATCATCAGACAGCATTGCACTGCGACTAGCGCAATGCATTGCGGGCCGCTCGCATCACACGAATTTGATGCGAGCGGCCCAATCAGTTCTGGGCTCGCCGAGCGGGCGAACGCCCGATGTTCGATTCGAACATGGGTTCGAATCGAACACCGGGCCCACCCCTACCTGCCAACCCGCAAACAGAGGATCTGCCAGCAACACTACCACCTGGGTCACCAACCATCTCCACAATGTCCCATGGAAGCGTTCAGCTCTCTATTTCCCAAACACTGGAGCGGAAGAGGAAGTACCCCCCTAGCCACCCGCGATCCCTGGCCCTGAATGCCAGCATTTCAAAATTCCTCGCCTTTGAAATGCTGTCATTCCGTCTGGTGGAGACGCAGAGTTTTAAAAGGCTGATGTCATTGGCTGTCCCACAGTACGTCGTGCCCAGCCGCCACTGCTTTTCCGGACGAGCTATCCCTTCCCTGCACAACCAAGTGGGGGACAAAATCAGGTGTGCACCGCGCAACGCCATCTGTGGCAAGGTCCACCTAACTACGGATGCGTGGACCAGTAAGCACGGTCAGGGACGTTATATCTCCCTAACAGCACACTGGGTATATGTAGTGGCGGGGCTGGGCCTGAGGCGGATAGCAGTTTGGTGCATGTCCTTCCACCACCGAGGATTGCAGGGCACTTCAGTTTGCCTCCTGTTGCTAACTCCTTCTACTCCGCCTCCTCATCCTCTACCGCCTCCTCATCCGGTCAGCGTAACACCTTCACCACCAACTTCAGCACAGCCAGGGCTAAACGACAAGCAGGCAGTTTTAAAACTTTCCTGTTTGGGGGATAAACCCCACACCGCGCAGGAGTTGTGGAGGGACATGGAACAACAGACCGATGAGTGGTTGGTGGCAGTGAGCCTCAAGCCCGGCCTGGTGGTGTGCGATAATGGGTGAAATCTCGTAGCAGCTCTGGGCCTAGGCGGTTTGACGCACATCCCTTGCCTGGCGCATGTGCTGAACTTGGTGGTCCAGAGGTTCCTTAAGAATTACCCCGATATGCCAGAGCTGCTGCAGAAAGTGCGGGCCGTCTGTGCGCACTTTCGGCGCTCTCACCCTGCTGCTGCACGCCTGTCAGCGCTGCAGCGTAACTTCGGCCTTCCCGCTCACCGTCTCATATGTGACGTGCCCACAAGGTAGAACTCCACCTTGCACATGCTTGCCAGACTGTGCGAGCAGCAGCAGGCGATAGTGGAGTTTCAGCTGCAGAAAGCACGCGTGAGTCGCTCTGCGGAACAGCACCACTTCACCGCCAATAACTGGGCCTCCATGCGAGACCTGTGTGCCTTGTTGCACTGTTTCGAGTACTCCACCAACATGGCCAGTGCCGATGACGCCGTTCTCAGCGTTACTATCCCAGTTCTATGCCTCCTTGAAAAAACTCTTCAGGCGATGATGGAAGAGGATGTGGCACAGGAGGAGGACTAAGAGGGTTCATTTCCAAGGCTTTCAGGGCAGTCATTTACAAGTGGCTACGAGGGTGGGTTCCTGCACCAACAAGCGCCAGGTACACAATTGTCCGGCAGCAAGGGCACAGTTCTGGAGGATGACGAGGTGGAGGTTGAGGAGGAGATGGAGGAGGAGGAACCATGTTCACAGCAGGGTGGCACCCAGACCAGCTCATGTCCATCACTGGTGCGTGGCTGGGGGGATACAGAGGACACAGTCGATACACCTCCCACAGAGGACAGCTTTTCCTTGCCTCTGGGCAGCCTGGCACACATGAGCGATTACATGCTGCAGTGTCTCCGCAACGACCGCCGAGTTGCCCACATTTTAACTGGTGCTGATTATTGGGTGGCCACCCTGCTGGATCCCCGTTACAAGGACAACGTGCCGTCCTTAATTACCTCACTGGAGCGTGATCGTAAGATGCGCAAGTACAAGCACACGCTGGTAGACGCGCTGCTGGTGGCATTCCCACTTGGCAGCGGGGGTACGGTGGAAGCACAAGGCGAAGGCAGAGGAGAGGGAAGAGGTCGCCAACGCAGCCGGGGCACCGCCAGCACCTCGGAAGGCAGGGTTAGCATGGCCGAAATGTGGAAAAGCTTTGTCAGCACGCCACAACAACCAGCACCACCAGCTGAGATGGAACTTCTTAGCAGGAGGCAGCATTTCACCAACATGGTGGAGCAGTATGTGTGCACACGCCTACACGTACTGAATGACGGGTCTGCCCCCTTCAACTTCTGGGTCTCCAAATTGGACACATGGCCTGAGCTTGCCCTTTACGCCTTGGAGGTGCTGGCCTGCCCTGCAGCCAGTGTATTATCTGAACGTGTATTTAGCACGGCAGGGGGCGTTGTCACAGACAAGCGCAGCCGCCTGTCCAGAGCCAATGTGGACAAGCTCACGTTCATTAAAATGAACCAGGCATGGATCCCACAGGACTTGTCCATACCTTGTGCAGAATAGACATGTATACCGGTGTTCTGACAAAAACTGTCTGGCCATCGGCTAGTGTCTGGCCATCGGCTAGTGTCCGGCCACTTACTGTGCAGGCGCTGTGCTTGCGCAAGACGGAGGACAAGGAGATTCACAAAATCTCCAAAGATGAACGTCGCCTGGGCAGTGAGTGCATGTTCAAGCCCCACCATCCAAGTGGACATACGGTAGCACATAGTAACAGGGCCCCTCACAGGCTCGCTTGGCTAGGCTTCAACCTCGGATGATGTGGCTTGAACCTGGAGTCACCGCGCATCGTCTTCGGATAGTTTCAAAATCCCCTTGTCCTACGTACTGAGCAAGCGCAGTACAGGGCGGACACTATGCGACGGGGGACATAATTCGGCACATCATTCACCACTAGCCTTACCCAGCCATTGTTGTATTTTTGAACCAGTGTTGGCTACCTCGTCCTCCTCCACCGCCGCTTCCACATACACCGCCACATCCACCGCCACCTCAACCTCCTACTCCATATGGACCTCGTCCTCCTAGGTCAAGATTATAATTTCTTCATTTTTTTAATTTCCAAGTATTTTATTTTCCCACTATCTTATCCATTAAATTGAATAATTTTTCCAGAAAGTGCGTATTCTGGGGTATTCCCACCATATGTGCGGCATCGTGCTGTTGAGTTTCTAAGGGTTTTAATTACTTCTGCTGAGAAGGGGGCCTCCAGCATTTTATTTAAATTTTTTATTTTTTTATGTTATTTTAAGTTATTTCCCTATCCACATTTGTTTGCAGATCACTTGCCATGCTCTTAACAACATTTTGTTGCCATTTGCAGCCCATTTGCAGCCCTCTAGCCCTTTCCATTACTTTTTTACAGCCATTTTAGTCTTTAAAAGTTCGGGTCCCCATTGACTTCAATGGAGTTCGGGGTCAAGTTCAGGTCAAGTTCAGTCCCGAACCCGGACTTTTTTCCGAAGTTCGGCCGAACCCGCCGAACCCGAACATCCAGGTGTCCGCTCAACTCTAGTGGGAACCCTCATAATGGGCAGAGCTGGTCTACAGACCTGGGAATTCGTCATAGGAATGATGGGAACCAGTCATAATGGGTTGAGTGGGTGTACATATACCCGTGAACTCAGCACATGGTTGGTGGGAACCCCTCATAATGGGATTATTGGGTGTAGGGAGAGGGGGGGCAGGGAGAGAGAGGGGGCAGGGAGAGTGAGAGAGGGGGGACAGGGAGAGAGAGGGAGGGGGGACAGGGAGAGAGAGGAGGGAGGGGGCAGGAAGAAAGAGAGGGGGAGGGGGACAGGAAGAGAGAGGGGGAGGGGGCAGGGAGAGAGAGGGGGAGGGGGGCAGGGAGAGAGAGGGGGAGGGGGCAGGGAGAGAGAGGCCAGGAAGAGAGAGAGGGAGGGGGGTTAGGGAGAGAGAGAGAGAGGGGGCAGGGAGAGAGAGAGGGGGGGCAGGGAGGGAGAGAGAGAGGGGGCAGGGAGAGAGAGAGGGAGGGGGCAGGGGGAGAGAGAGAGAGAGGGGGCAGGGAGGGAGAGAGAGAGGGGGCAGGGAGAGATAGGGAGGGGGCAGGGAGAGAGAGGGGGGGGCAGGGAGAGAGAGAGGGGGCAGAGAGCACAGCACATGTCTGAAATGCATGTATTTTCTGTGCACGTTTTGTCACTTGGAAAAAAAAAAACATCTGCTTGGGGTGTCAAACAATGAGGCTGCATTCACATATGCACATTTCCCATCGCAAACTGCGTGCTATGGAGTGCATATTGGAAATGCCCTGTGAATGTGTATCATGCGTGCATCACTAGAATGGCAATGCGAGGACGATATGCGTTTGCAGTAAAAGGGCTGGGGGTGCGATTTTGGTCATTTTGGACCCATTTTGGGCTAAAAGGCTGGCAGTGCGATTTTGGTCATTTTCGACCAATTTTAGGCTAAAAGGGCCGGTAGTGCGATTTGGTCATTTTGGACCCATTTTGGGCTAAAAGGGCCGAGCTGCGATTTTCTTAATTTTAGAGATCTTCCGTGAAAATCTGCAGTGATACTGTAGTGCTGGATGCTGGATGTACGTCCAGAGTGTACTAGGCCGCTGGTGCTTGGCAGTTCACCAGAAGGTATAGCGACGCTAGTACTCTGCTCCATACGAGGGACCTGCGGTTCTTGCATCTCAACAACAGCAGAACGGTCTTTCTGACCGGGACGCGAGCGAGTGAAGACACACAAGTAAGTGCACCAACAGTACACTGACACCAGGCACACATTTCACCCCCCAGTCACCCCCAGATCACCCCCCAGATCACCCCCTGCCCCCCAGTCACAGTGTCACTGATTGCAGTGGTCATTTATTTACTGATCACTGCATTTAGTGTCATTTGTGACTGTAAAAAGTATCCTTTAGGTCCAAGGTAGCCCCCTAATCCCCCTAATAAAGGTTTAACCCCTTGATTGCCCCCAGGTAACCCTTTCACCCCCTTTTGCCAGTGTCACTAAGCAATCGTTTTTCTGATCGCTGCATTAGTATCACTGGTGCCGCTAGATTTATATAGGTTCATAAATAGGTTTATAGGTCAGGTACCCCCATATACAATTTAAATAAAGGTTTTAACCCCCTGATTGCCCCTAGAGTTAACTCTTTCACCAGTGATCACTGTATAAGTGTCACTGGTGACGCTGGTTAGCCAGTTAGTTATTTAGGTTCCCCGTCAGGTTTTTATATAGCGTCAGGTACCCCCATATATTACCTAATAAAGGTTTTAACCCCCTGATTGCCCCTAGTTAACCCTTTCACCAGTGATCACCGTATAAGTGTTACGGGTGATGCTGGTTAGTTAGTTTGTTTTTTATACTGTCAGGGCACCCGCCATTTATTACCCAACAACGATTTAACCCCCTGATCGCCCGCCGGGTGATATCAATTAGGTTTTACGGTCAAAGTGGAGATTACTGCCTCAGCTCCGGTGGAGGCTTGCTTCCACAGCGCCCCCAATTGTCAACGTTTTCTTCTTTCTAAGTATGAGCTTCAATGTAGGTAAGAGTGGTTGGGGAAATCATTGTTTTTTCCCCCTGTCTGTCCCTTTGCCCTTATGTTGCTGTGCCTGATCACCTTGCATTCATTGATTTATCTTTTTATAGATAATTTAATCCTGGAATTGCTCCTGATGAGTGGATGAACTCCATAAAACGCGTAGAGCGCTCTTATGCTACCACGTGCAAGCATGTATTTGAAATTCTCCCTGATCATATATTTTATCTACAATGTTTTATCCTTCAATCAATTGAAGATCATTTATGTACCTTGTCGACGGCCTAGACACTCGGCCGCGTGGTGTAGTTCCTCCATCCGTGTCCCGTCCATCCGCTCCTCCTTCCGTGTCCCGTCCATCCGCTCCTCCGCTCTGTCCCCCTGCATTCTGATCCGGGTTAGCAGCCAGTATAGCTGCTACTTGGTCCCGCAGCCACTCCGCATCGTTTGCCGCCGCTGCCGCGCCCCTCAGGCGCTCCACGAGGTCCCGGTCCGCCATTTTAGGTCAAAAGAGAGGAGCAGTGTAAAAAACTGCCTCCTCCTGTGAATTCTGTAAGCCGTCTGCCTCCGCTCGGCCACGCCCCCTTTTTATAATGCCGCTCCCCCCAGTTTCTATTGGCCACCCTCTGCCCCCAATCCCTGACACTTTACCCTGTGAGCCTTGGAGCACTTTCTTTGGCTACTGTGATAGGTGACTGATAGGTCACGGTCACGCTGGTGGTGGGTGGTGACAGAAGTCCTCAGACGGCCGCTGCTGTACCATCCTCCGGATAATCCCTGGTGTCAGTGTGGGGCAGCGGGTGACAGCCAGCTCAGTGCAGCTGCCCTAGAAGAGGGGAGATCTGCACACTGCTCCATCCAGCATGCCTGCCTGGGCAAGCTTGTGACACTCACCGGGAAGCCGCTGACTGTGAGCCCCCCTCCCCTGGACCATCCAAGTGAGTGCGCTGTTGTTTCGCTTCCCTCTCCCCCCCCTCCCCCCTTGGGGGGGTGAGGAAGGAGGGGGGACGCAATGCATGGGGGGAAGAGGTTAAATGGGGGTGCACTTCCTTGGGTTTGGGGTGCGGCAGGATGGTTTAAGGGGAGGAGTTTTTTCTTATTGGGGGGAGGGGGTTGGATGGAGAGTGTGGGGTATAGGGGGGGTTAGGGATGGGGTCAAGTTAATGGCACGGACACTAAGATTCTTTCAAATGAGGGGTGTATGGGTAGGTCATATCAGAAGGCCTCGGCCAAACCTAGCGAGGTAACGAATGATGAATGCAAACAGAATGGTAGTATTTTTAGATGTGAATGTACGGTTGAGTCGGAGAGGTACAGCATGTTTGACGGAGTTTGGAGGGGGGAAAAAACGCAAAAAAATACCTATTCACTTGAGAAATTTGATTGCTTACACTCCACAAGTTTTATCTAGAAATTCACTTTTTCACGATAAGGTTGATCAAAAAATGGAACTCACACTTGGCAATACAGGGTAATATTGTGTATGGGAGTAAGAATTAAGATTGCGGTGGAAACTATAAAAATTCACAACCACTAATGAGTTACGCAACACAGGTTAACAGGAAGCAAGTTAGTATTTGTTCCTGGAATATTAGGGGATTGGGTGACCCACGAAAAAGAGCTGCAGCACTATCTATATTGGAGACTTCAATATGGTACTTGATCCGATATTGGATAGGCTCCCCCAAGGGAATCAGAGAAGGGGGTTGGTGGATAGCGTCTCCCTTGTCTCCTGGGGGAGCTGGGCCTAAAAGACATATGGAGATTGAGGAATCCTGGGATTAGGGGGTACTCCTGCTTCTCCGGTACACATTCCACACTGTCGAGGATAGACATGCTGTTAGGTAACGATGAGTCGATGTCTATGTTAGACAAGATTAGGTATAGGCCAAGAAGTCTTTCGGACCATTCCCCTCTGACAGCCCTAATGGAGGTGGGGGTAAGAATCACCTACCGGGAATGGAGAATCAACCCCCCCCTGGTTGGAACTAATGGGTGATCCACATGAGGTTCTACACGTCTTGAGAGAAAGCTTTGAAACTAACGCTGGCTCAGCACCCCAGGGGGTAGTCTGGGATACAGTCAAGGCCATTCTTAGGGGTTTGCTGATACAGCAAATTACAAGAATAAAAAAACAGTCAAGGGAGGGAGAAGATAGAGCAGTGAGAAAAGTAACCCTGGTGGAGGCGAAATATATAGAAAACCCATCATTGGTAAATCTTAAGGAATGGACAGAGGCACAAAAAGATTATCGTCTGACCCTGCTGGGTAAAGCAGAACAAAAATATATCTTCCAGAAGCAAGTCTCCTTTGGGGAGAGGGAGGGAATAAGCCGGATGCTTGCCCACTTGGTCAGGACTAACTCTCCATCATCGATGGTTCCGATGATTGATACTGGAGGGGGGAAGACATCTACATATACGCCAGAGATTGTGGAAACTTTTAGAGACTACTATGAGAATTTATATTACTCTAATCAGGAGGATATGAACGAGGAGCTGGACAAATTTTTTGATGCAATGGCGGTCCCCTGTCTCTCTGAGGAGGACAGGGCTGCCCTTGACAGCCCCGTCACCCTGGAGGAGATACAGCGGACCGTCCGGGAAATAGCGGGTCAGAAGTCCCCGGGACCAGACGGTCTTCCTATTGAAATATACTGTCGTTATGGAGAGGTGCTCCTCCCTGAGCTGCTGAAGGTGTTTAACGCTTCGACAGTGGAGGGAGAACTCCCCCTGTCGATGATGGAGTCCACTATAATTGTGATCCCCAAGGAGAACAAGAACTTACTCTCCCCTGCTTCATTTAGGCCTATCTCGCTATTGAATTCTGACATGAAGGTTTTAGCAAAGGTCTTGGCAGCTAGACTCAATAAAGTTATTTGCAAATTGGTACACTCGAACCAGTCGGGATTCATCCCAGGAAGGTCCGCCAGCGTAAATATTAGACGGCTCTTTTTGAACCTCCAAATTTCAACGGAGGATCAGGGAAATCGGGCCGTGCTTTCCTTGGATGCTGCCAAGGCCTTTGATACACTGGAAGTATCTGTGGAAAACTCTAACCCAATTTCATATTGGACCGAACTTTATCAATTGGGTGAGACTCCTATATGGTGCGCCAGGGGCAAGAGTGAAAGTCAATAATGAATACTCCACCAGGTTTCGATTGCTGAGGGGGACAAGGCAGGGGTGCCCGTTGTCCCCCCTCCTTTTCGCCCTCGCAATCGAACCTTTGTCCCTTTCCCTTAGATTATCTCCAGATATTAAAGGCTTTAAACGCGGCGAAATAGAAGAAAAAGTGATTTTATACGCAGACGATCTTCTTATACTGCTTAACGATACACAGGGCTCACTACGAGAGGCCATGTGTAGGATTGAAAGTTTTGGATCCCTGTCAGGTCTTAGGATTAATTGGGAGAAATCAAACTTATTCCCTATTGACCCACTGGACAATCCTTTACCTCAGGAGGCAGTGCAGCTCCAACTAGCCCAGCAGTTAAAGTACTTAGGTATAATTATATCAAGAGACCACAAACAATTTGTTCTTGATAATCTAGTCCCACTATTGTATAAATTTAAAGGCAAAATTCAAATCTGGAAAAAACTTCCCTTGTCAGTAGCAGGTCGTGTAACCTAATTAAAAGGGTACTTATGCCTCAGTTATTATATATACTTCATAACTCCCCAATTTAGATTTATAAAAAATGGTTTAAGAAGATAGACACCTTATTCAGAGATTTAATATGGAAAGGGGGTATCGCACGTATTCGTCTGAGTACCCTGCAACTCCCAAATAATGCTGGGGGAGTGGCTCTTCCACACCCTTAGAGATATTTTGTGGCAGCCCAGCTCCAGCATATTGGGGGATGTGAGGCTACGAGAGACGGGCGGGAGTGGAGGAGCTTGCTTTATAAATCGACTCATAGTTCCTTGATTGAAGTCTTAGAAGCTGGGACCTTTCATAAGGGGGTACCTACTCAGGACCTACTGGCAAGAGTATGGGAAACGGCAAAAAAAATAATGGGATATAGAGGATTTACTGAATTCTCACCATTGTGGGGAAACAACAACTTGAGTGAGATACAAAAAATGGGGACTATTAGGGAATGGGAGAGACTAGGCCTAAAGTTCATTACTCAGATTTACCAGGAGGGCAGGTTAAGGAGTTTTCAGAACCTAAGAGATCTTTACTCGCTTCCCAAGAGGTCTTTTTTTAGGTACTTACAGGTAAGACATGTTCTTACCGAACAATTTAAAGGGACGTTATTGGAATGGACTAATATCCCGGTTGTACAGAGTATAGTCGAGGCCAATACACGTAAAGGGATGATATCTAAACTATATGCACATATACATGAGGGGAAGGGGGAGAGACTCCAATTAAGTTTACATAAATCTATCTGGGAAAAAGATGTAGGAACCATTATTGAGTCACAGTGGGAACGGATTCTCGCTCTTGCCCCACGGGTTTTGCTGTCTCCCCCTCAGAAGATGTCACATCTCTATTTATTACACAGAGCTTATTTTACTCCCGCAAAACTTTTCAGGATTGGCTGTAGACAGGATGATACATGCCCTAGATGTGGGAGACCGGGAGGAGATCTTATTCACATGTTTTGGAGATGTCCAAAACGAATTCGTTATTGGAAAGAGGTGGTAGATAGGATTGCCCAGGTATTTCGTACCAACCTTGATCTGGACCCCAACCTGTGTGTACTGGGGGGCTTGAGCGAGAGGGTAGGTCAAACGAGGTTCAGTTGGCAATTATACGATGCCTCTTTCAGGCTAGAAAACTTATCGCCCAGAAGTGGCAATCCCTAACTCCGCCATCCTCTTACGAGTAATTTCTCATGGAAAAAACGACATACATCAAACAAGGAAATCTTAATAAATTCCAGTTGGTATGGAAAATGTGGAGGGAGAAAAAGAGCATATAGAATAACTAGCCTGATAAATCTAGCTGGGGTGTGGAATGTAGGGTCACATAAGTTGAGGGTAAGATGGTGGATGTATTGGGTGGAGGGGGAGTGCAAGATGGAGTTGAATGGGGTGAGTGAGGAGGATGATTCCTTTTAACTGCTCTTGAGAGGTTTTTTACAGTTTAATCTATGTAAGATATATATGTATCTCTGTACTCTGTAACTAAACTGCAAGAGATGGTTTATTTTGTTATTTGTGCAAAAAAAAAGAAAATAAAATAAAGTTTATGCAGAGCTGACAGGGACACAGCCAACTCTGCTGTGTAGACAGCCAGGTGCAACTGCCCTCCAATTAGATCCACATAGACAGATGAGGATGAATCCCCTTTGGAACTGGATCAGAGGTAGGCAGGTGTACACAAGTAAAGAGGTATGTTCTCATCTGAAAACAGTATTCCTTTTGGATAATCAAATTCATAACAGGCTGTAGAAAGATAAATATCCCTTGAGTACAAAGCTGCGTATTTTTATTTTTTTATTTATTTTTAGGGTGACCACATTTCCAAACTGGCATGCGGGGACAATTTTGCCAAGGACCGGGGTCTCAGGGTTGACGGCGAATTCAGAAGTGGGGGGGATTTGTTGGGTGAATGGCTGGTGCTAGCACTGAAATCATTCTGACACCAGGCTAAAGCCCCATACACACGGTCGGATTTTCCGATGGATTCTGTCCTATCAGACAATGTTGTCGGAAATTCCGACCGTGTGTAGGCACCATCGGACAGTTTTCATCGGATTGTCCGACGGACAAAGTCCTATCTCCTGCTGGATAGATTTTTTGACAACAAAGTCCGATCACACCAAATCCGATCGTGTGTAGCGAATTCCGACGGACAAAGTGCTACGCATGCTCAGATCACATTACAAGACCAAAGCTATTGGCTACTAGCCTCTACGTAGTCCCGTCGTAGGCAACAAATGTCACCACGTTCAGAATGATCGGATTTTCCGACAACTTTGTCCGACCGTGTGTACGCAAAACCAACATCGGACAAAGTACGACGGACATGATCCGACGGACCTGGTCCTCGGATAATCCGAGCGTGTGTATGGGGCTTTAGTATGGTGTCAGGATAATCAAATCACATTATTTCTATTACTACATTGTAATATAAATTGAAATAGTTCAACTCACCATACCATAGAGGGAACCCTGAGCTTGTCATTTGCCACCAGATGCAGCGTGTCATTTACCACCATCGCCTGCCACCAGATGCAGCGTGCAACTTGCCCCTGTCTCCTGCCACCAGTTGTCGCTTGTCACTTGCCACTGTCTCCTGCCACCAGATGCCGCTTGTCACTTGCCACTGTTGCTTGCCACCAGATGAAGCATGTCACTTGCCACCGTTGCTTGCCACCAGATGAAGCATGTCACTTGCCACCATCACCTGCCACCAGATGAAGCGTGTCACTTGCCACCATCACCTGCCACCAGATGAAGCGTGTCACTTGTCACCTGCTGCCAGAGAGAGGGCAGGGAGAGAGAGAGGGGGCAGGGGGGCAGTGAGAGAGAGAGGGGGGCAGGGGGGACAGGGAGAGAGAGAGGGGGGGGGAGAGGGGAGAGAGAGTAGGGGGACAGGGAGAGAGAGAGAGTAGGGGGACAGGGAGAGAGAGGGGGCAGGGAGAAAAGAGAGAGAGAGAGGGGCAGGGGGGGGGGGAGGGAGAGAGAGAGGGGGGAGGGGGACAGGGAGAGAGAGGGAGGGGGGACAGGGAGAGAGAGGGAGTGGGGAGAGGGGGGAGGGGGCAAGAAGAGAGAGGGGGAGGGGGACAGGAAGATAGAGGGGGAGTGGGCAGGGAGAGAGAGGGGGAGGGGGGCAGGAAGAGAGAGAGGGAGGGGGGTTAGGGAGAGAGAGAGGGAGGGGGCAGGGAGAGAGAGAGGTAGGGTGGCAGGGAGAGAAAGGGAGGGGGCAGGGAGAGAGAGAGGGGGCAGGGAGAGGGAGAGAGAAAGAGGGGGGCAGGGAGAGAGAGAGGGGGAGGGGGACAGGAAGAGAGAGGGGAGGGGGCAGGGAGAGAGAGGGGGAGGGGGCAGGGAGAGAGGGGGGGGGGACAGCAAGAGAGAGAGGGAGGGGGTTAGGGAGAGAGAGAGGGAGGGGGCAGGGAGAGGGAGAGGGAGGGGGCAGGAAGAGAGAGGGGGAGGGGGGCAGGGAGAGAGAGAGGGAGGGGGAAGGGAGAGAGTGAGGGAGGGGGCAGGGAGAGAGGGGGAGGGGACAGGAAGAGAGAGAGGGAGGGGGCAGGGAGAGAGGGGAGGGGGAAGGGAGAGAGTGAGGGAGGGGGCAGGGAGAGAGAGAGAGAGAGCGAGAGAGAGGGGGGCAGGGAGAGAGAGAGGGGGAGGGGACAGGAAGAGAGAGAGGGGAGGGGGACAGGAAGAGAGAGGGAGGGGGGAAGGGAGAGAGAGGGAGGGGGCAGGGAGAGAGAGGGGGAGGGGGGCAGGGAGAGAGAGAGAGAGAGGGCAGGGAGAGAGAGAGAGGGGGAGGGGGCAGGAAGAGAGAGAGGGAGGGGAGCAGGGAGAGAGAGAGAGAGGGGGCAGGGGGAGAGAGGGGGGCAGGGAGAGGGGGCAGGGAGAGAGAGAGGGGGGCAGGGAGAGAGTGGGGGACAGGGAGAGAGAGAGGGAGGGGAGACAGGGAGAGAGGGGCTGGGGAGCAGAGAGAGGGGTCAGGGTCTGGTTAGTGACAGTGCTCAGCTCACTCACTTGGATGGTCCAGGGGGGGCTCACAGTCAGCGGCTTCCCGGCGAGTGTCACAAGCTTGCCCAGGCAGGCATGCTGGATGGAGCAGTGTGCAGATCTCCCCTCTTCTAGGGCAGCTGCACTGAGCTGGCTGTCACCCGCTGCCCCACACTGACACCAGGGATTATCCGGAGGATGGTACAGCAGCGGCCGTCGGAGGACTTCTGTCACCACCCACCACCAGCGTGACCGTGACCTATCAGTCACCTATCAAAGTAGCCAAAGAAAGTGCTCCAAGGCTCTGTGCTACAGGTGGTGGGTGGGCCAGCAACAATAAGAAGCTGCCCTCAGGACTCAGGAGGAGGAGATACAGAAGACGCTCTTTGGCTGCTCTCTCTCTCTCCCTGCTGCTGCGGCCGGAGGCGGAGGTGGGTGGACTCATGGCGCTGTTGCTAGACGCGAGGCGGGGAGGCCCTAGCAACCCATTCAGCAATGTTCATTACTGCGGCTGTGTGTCCTTATTTCATTCCGGGACACTGTATTGTCCCGGAATGAAGGTGCCCAGGACACGGGACACAGATATTAAGTAAGGGACAATCCCGGGAAATCCGGGACACGTGGGCACCCTAGGGGGCAGGCTTTTATGGGGCCCCATCCGGTAGGCTGCATGGGGCCCTGTTATTTCTAACAGCAGCCCTGTCAATACCAGCAATTACCCCTCTGCATTAGGTCCAGTTTCCACAACAATAGCCTCCCAGAATTAACCGCTTCCCGACCGCCTCATGTAGATATACGTCTACAGAATGGCACGGGCAGGCAAAAGCACGTACCTGTACGTCCCCTTTAATTGCCTGCTCGTGGGTCACGCGCGCGCCAGCGGCGTGCTCGCGACCCGGTCGGGAGCTCCGTGACCCCGGCCGCGGGACCAGCGGACCCGATCGCCGCTGGTGTCCCGCGATCGGGTTTCGGAGCTGAAGAACGGGGAGAGGTATGTGTAAACAAACCTCTCCCCGCGCTTCCTACTCTGTCTGTCATTGATTGGCTGTTCCCGGTCATCGGGAAAGCCGATCAATGATGTCAGACGTCAGCCCGCCCCCTAATGTAAAAAAACACACACACGTCACAGCCCATAAACCCTCCTCTCCTCCTAGTGGTTAACTCTTTCACTTCAACTGTCATTTATCCAAGAATTAATGCATTTAAATAGCATTGATTGCTGTATAAATGACAATGGTCCCAAAAATGTGTCAAAAATGTCCGATGTGTCTGCCTTAATGTCGCAGTCACAAAAAAAAAAACAAAAAAAAACAAAAAAAAAAAAAAATCGCTGATCGCCGCCATTACTAGTAAAAAAAAAAATATTAATAAAAATGCTATAAAACTATCCCCTATTTTGTAAACGCTATAACTTTTGCGCAAACCAATCAATAATCGCTAATTGCGATTTTATTTACCAAAAATATGTCGAAGAATACGTATCGGCCTAAACTGAGGAAAAAAAATGTTTTTTTATATATTTTTTGGGGATATTTCTTATAGCAAAAAGTAAAAAATATTGCATTTTTTTCAAAATTGTCGCTCTATTTTTGTTTATAGCGCAAAAAATAAAAACCGCAGGGGCGATCAATTACCACCAAAAGAAAGCTCTATTTGTGGGAAAAAAAGGATGCCAATTTTGTTTTGGAGCCACGTCGCACGACCGCGCAATTGTCAGTTAAATCGACGCAGTGCCGAATCGCAAAAAGGGGCCTGGTCCTTTGGCTGCCAATTGGTCCGGGGCTGAAGTGGTTAAAGGCAGTTCCTGCTAAACCAGCAAATTGAAATCCGTCTATGGCCGGCTTAAAGTAGGTTCTGAGCAGTCTGACTGCATGTCAATAAATATTATCCTCCTGATGTTCTGAAGTACTCTATGTTCAATTTCCTACCTTCCATCCATCCATCCTGCTCCCACGCGACATTGCTCGCTCTTCCTGGACTGGGACTGACATCATTTCAGCATAGAAGGACAGGACTAGCTTTCACCTGTCTGGCGGAGAACACTCCTGAGAACAATACACTTACATACACATTCCCTACTAAAGCCTTTGGCTCTTCAAGAATTTTTTTTTTTTTAATGGGTTACATACAGCTACCAGCCTAAAATTAGGGAAATAGATTATATACACGCAGCAGACATGCACATGGTGGTTTCATATTGACACCTTTGGCCTGCCTGTGAAAGAATAAATACAACAACATGTTTGGCCTACACACCATCAAATCCCTTTCTTTGAGTTCATTGAGTCACACAGCTCTTCATGTTCTTGACCGTAGGGATGTCACAAAGCAGTGCAACAAAGAGGGGTGGGTAACCAAAGAGGACATTTAACAACAACGAGAACACCCTAGAAGAGAAGCAGGAAACTTCAAACCACCACTCTAAAAAAAACTTGGGGCCAAAACACAGATCTGGAGATGCCAAAGCATCAACTTGGAGAGCTTGTTAAAAGGTCTGCACATTTCCATGAGCTGAAGGAAAGAAAATTGCATGACTCCCTCATCAACACAGTCAGGTCTTATATTTGCATACCAAAATGTAAACAATCTTGCAGCGAGTCAATGCGGGGGGAGGGGGGATTTGGGACTTTATATGAGGCATTGGAAGGCCGGGTACCGGCCTGAAGTTATGGGAGGAGCCCGGAGGGTATTTAAGCAGCCCAAAGGCCGCCGGTCTTTGTCGGTTTCCTGTGCGTGATATCTGATACGTCAGACATCTAGGACCGACTCGTTCGAGACAAGCGCTGTTGGTGCCGGTTCGTGAGCTCCGTTTTCGTCTGTCCGTCTCCTCTTGTTGCAGTCCCGCGTTCCGTGTTCGTAAGTTGCGTTGTCCCTTCGTGTCGCACTCGTGTCGCCGAGTCGCAGTTCGTTCAAAGAGTCTGGTTCGGCTGTCGCAGGTAGGGCTTCGGCTCCCATGTTTTACGTTCTCATGCACTGCTTATCATGTCACTAAACTGTGGTCTGCGTAGCTCACGAACCACGCGCTGCTTGTCTCGAAACCTAAACACTTACTCGCACGTTTTTGGTTGTACACGATCGGGAGCCATCTAGCGGCACGCACATTCAGGGCCGCCCGCCACGAAACACTCCGACCGATGCCGCATCCGGCACTCAAGGGTTCCCTTACGCGGTCGTGCTACGCAGTCTTCGAATCGTTCAAACACGACTCACGCACGGGTGCCGTTCGCACTCACACGTATCGTTCATGTCCTGCCATTATTCGAATCGGTGGCGCCAGCGAGCGTGCCAAATCGCTATTCACATTCCGAAGCACTGTTGGCATACTAATTGTACGAATCACTTCGACCGTGTCGAAACATTTCACGTGTTAGCATGACAATCATTTCATCATTTCAAACATGGCTAACGTATCAGGCCATTCGGTCATGCTAAATCATTTCGCATCAGTTAAACAGGGCGTTCATGCCATCGCTTCGATCCTGGTCCGGTCGCATCCATACATGCTCCGATCGGGGCGATCCAGATGCACGACTACCCGGCCTCATTTCGATACATGCGCCAAGGGCGGAATCACATCACTGGTACATTCCTGATTCTTGCCCCTGTCATGGTATATCATTTCTGTCACCTTACCACGCCCGGCATGAATGCAGTCACTTCCCCGCACTAATTCGTGTCGGCGTGCCCCAGGCCGGCCTCATTTCAATACATGCGCCAAGGGCGGAATCGCATCACTGGTTTGCGTACATTCCTGATTCTTGCCCCTGTCATGGTATATCATTTCTGTCACCTTACCACGCCCGGCATGAATGCAGTCACTACCCCGCACTAATTCGTGTCGGCGTGCCCTAGGCCCGGCCTCATTTCAATACATGCGCCAAGGGCGGAATCGCATCACTGGTTTTGCGTACATTCCTGATTCTTGCCCCTGTCATGGTATCTCATTTCTGTCACCTTACCACGCCCGGCATGAATGCAGTCACTACCTCGCACTAATTCGTGTCGGCGTGCCCTAGGCCCGGCCTCATTTCAATACATGCGCCAAGGGCGGAATCGCATCACTGGTTTGCGTACATTCCTGATTCTTGCCCCTGTCATGGTATCTCATTTCTGTCACCTTACCACGCCCGGCATGAATGCAGTCACTACCTCGCACTAATTCGTGTCGGCGTGCCCTAGGCCCGGCCTCATTTCAATACATGCGCCAGGGGCGGAGTCGCAAAAAAAAAAAAAAAAAAAAAAAAGAGACTTTGATTCTTGTCCTTGTCATGTTATATCATTTCTGTGTCACCTTACCACGCCCCGGCGTTAATTGGTCACCTGCCTGTACGAATTCGCGCCGGCGTGCCCTAGGCCGGCCGCATTTCTACAAAAAAAAAAAAAAAAAAAGGGAGCTTGGAGTCGGACCCGGTGGCAGCTGGATGTCACAGTTCGGCCTCAGCAATACCCAGGCAGTTAGCCTCGTTTCACGGTTGCCTCATTTCTGTACGTGCTCCAGAGTCCGGCTCACAGTCACCCCCATACGGTACGAACGGGCCGGGCCCTGTCACGGGAAGTTCGTTCAGTTAAGGCAACATGTCAAGTCAGTCATTCGTGTTGTCATCTGTCATTTGATCCCACAGCGGTCTCGGCAGTCGACTTAAGTCACTATCGCCTGTTGTTATCATCTACGTTGGGTTCCGTCGCTCTGGACGGCAGCAGTTTTAGGCTCTTAAATAGGTACTTTCTCTCACACTCTCTCAGGTCAGTCGGATTCAGTAGGTCCACCTACACCAGCTTGATCAGGGTTCCAGCAGGCCCAGCCTGCAAACTCATTTCTTGTCACCTCTTTATAGGCCCAGCCTGCAGACACGTGACCAGTCTACTAAGTAACGGGTCTTGGCAGCCGCCATGTCATCAGTCGGCAGCGATGACCTCACCACCCCGCTATCTCCGGCGTCAGCCTCCGAGGCTGGCAGTGTCCAGTCCCTTAGGGCATGGACAATTCCCAGGCTGTCCGCCGAGCTGAGACGCAGAGGGATACCCTTCTCGTCCGCGGCCAGGAAGGCGGAGCTATTCAGGCTCCTCTTCCCACCACCGGCCGCAGCAAGCCCCAGCAGCCAGCAGGCGTCTCTGGAATCGGTTTCAGCCGCCGTCGCTCAGCTACACACCCTCGTGTCTTCCCTGTCTTCCTCAATCGTTGAGGTCCAGGACAGGGTGTCTCGTCTAGAGACCAGCCCGGCTGCCACGGTTCCGGACCCTGCGGTGGTCCCAGCCATCAGTGCACCGGCCGCAGGTAGTGAGCTTGCCACGACTACCGTTCACCCTTCCCACCTGGTGCCACCCAGCGTAAGGAAGGACATTCTAGAGGGCAGAGACGTTAACCTGGCCTCACTCTTGATCTCGGTCCATGACTTGGCCGAGAACAAGGCCTACACCTGGGGGGACGTCTCGGTGGTTTTGAAAGCGAAGGATCCGAGGCTCAACAGAAAGCTCACGGTGCCCGAGTTCACGCTCGCTTTCGGCATGTTTAGGGACGTGCTGTGCTCAGCCTCCCCCGGCAGACGGGAGGAACTGGACCTCTACCTCCATTTGATCGTAGACCTGGGCCACAAATACGGTGGCTCAGCGTTCTACGACTATCATCGGTCCTTCTCGGCCAAAGCCGCAGCCAGGTTCTCACAGTTTCATTTGACAACGGACTGGAGCGTAGTGGACACGGAGTTGTTCTGCCGCCACTTCGCGGGTCTTCGCTCCCCGCTATGTGCTGTCTGTCAGTCAGCGTCCCACACCACGGTCTGGTGTGCCAACATAGCCTCTGTCCATCCGATAGCTAGCACGGCCTCTACCAGCACGAGCCAGGCTCAGCAGGCCCCGGCGCAAGGGCAAAAGGTGGACAAGTTGGGACGTCCGGTGCGGATGGTTGGGGGAGCCGCCATTTGCAACAATTTCAATTACGGCTCCTGCAATTTCAGCCAGTGCCGGCTCTTGCACGTTTGCACCCTATGCCAGAGGGCGCACCCCAGGATCCTATGTGAGGTCAAACAGAAGAACCATGACTAAGCCGGGTCAATGCCCTTTGGCTCGGTGTTTACTTGACCTCACACCCCACTCCGTCACTCGCCAGCTACCTCATCCGGGGTTTCACCGATGGGTTTCATACCGGGCTCATCACCCTGCCCCACTCCACCCACGAATGTCCGAACCTACGCTCAGCAGCAACAGATGAGCCAGCGATTGACGTCCTTCTGCAGACGGAGTTGGATCGGGACTTCATGATAGGCCCGTTCAGTCAGTCTCCCTTTAACATCTGGAGGGTTAGCCCTATCGGGCTTGTACAGGGAATATTTTCAAATAAAAACGTCTGGTGTATGATCTGTCAGCGCCTCATTCTTCCGTCGCTCCCAGTCTCAACTCGCTCGTCCCCTCATCAAGTGGAGGGAGCGATATTATTTCGCGACCAAATTGACCTTCGGGTCTAAGAGTAGCCCTTGGGCAGCCAGGGCAGATCTGGCCATGTGGGAACACTTTCTTAGTAATTGGAACGGTGTGTCCCTGTTCATCCCAGTCGTGTCCACGCAGTCACCTCAGGTGGTGACCGATGCGGCGGCATCCACAGGATGCGCCGCCATTTTTGGCCATTTGTGGTTCGCCGCCCCTTGGCCTCCTCAAGCACTAGCCACACCAGGCTTCACTACCACGTCAGCCCTCTTTGAGCTCTTCCCCATCGTAGCAGCCGCTCACCTATGGGGTCACCATTGGTCTGGACAGACTGTGGCTTTCACGACAGACAACCAAGCCACAGCCAAGAACATCAGCAAGGGCAGGCCTAAATCCAGGCCCGTCATGTCCTTCCTCCGCAGACTGGTCCAGCTATCCCTACAGCATCAGTTCAATGTTTACTGCTCATTCATCCCAGGGAAGTGTATCTCAGCGCTTATTGTCATTCTCACCTAGCACTGTCACACAGCACGATACGCCAATACGTGGCCGGGGTGCCGCACTACTTGTCACTTCAAGACCCCGCGAGGCCTTCGGTGTTCTCCTGCCACGCAGTGAGGGCTCTACTACGTGGAGTGCAGAAACACCAGCCGCCAGTCAGCCCGAAGCGGCTGCCTATCACGGGGGAGATCTTCAAGGGAATGTCTGACATCCTGGATAGGTCCCCTTTCGGTCTCCTCCTCAGCACCGTCCTGCAGGCTGCGATACACATGGCGTTTTATGGGTTTCTACGGCCCAGCGAGTTCACTCGCAGCCACCCAGCCGGTCCAGTCTTGCATAGAAGTAGTCTCTGCCGCCACCAGGATCACTACGTCCTTCACTTGGCGACATCCAAAACTCAGCAGCGAGGTTCCGGAGTAGATGTTCACCTGTACAGGACTCACAACAACTGGTGCCCAGTTGCCGTGTTAAACCGCTTGACGGCACTGCTATCCGACCGCCCAGGGTCCAGTCCGCTTCTACCCTTTCCGGTATAACCCCTCAACTCGTCGCAGTTCGTGGAACATGTCCGGGTCCTTCTCGGCAATCTTCAGTTGGACCCCAGCCAGTACTCCGGGCATTCATTCCGGATTGGGGCGGCCACGACGGCCTCAAGACAGGGGGTTCCGGACCATGTGATCAAGGAACTGGGTCGGTGGAAATCGGCCTGCTTCTCTCGCTACATTCCTAACCCACAGTTAGAGATGGCTCAGGCCTTTGCTCGTCTTACTCAGTGACATTACCTTTAATAAATAATTATCCCCTACCTGAAGGTTTTTGCCCCCTTATTTTGGTGTACCATACGGTAGACCAAGGCACACTTTCAGGTCTATTTCATGTTGGTGAGTTTTGTGTTGTTCCTATATGTCATCTTTACTCATGTCGTCCGTAGGGCTCTAGACCATAAATTGGAAGGCCGGGTACCGGCCTGAAGTTATGGGAGGAGCCCGGAGGGTATTTAAGCAGCCCAAAGGCCGCCGGTCTTTGTCGGTTTCCTGTGCGTGATACCCACCCACCCTCCCCTTTTAAAAGCCTCTTCCAAGTATTCTTACCCCAGACTGAATACTCATTCCACATTATTCCATAACTACTTCTTATCATTCTTTATCTAGGGTATGCCCCCTTATTTTGGTGTACCATACGGTAGACCAAGGCACACTTTCAGGTCTATTTCATGTTGGTGAGTTTTGTGTTGTTCCTATATGTCATCTTTACTCATGTCGTCCGTAGGGCTCTAGACCATAAATGTGTGGTGGAGGAGTATAGATGTAATCTGCTTTTTATTGAAGAGCTTTTTCATTGCTTCATTATTTGGATTATGATTTGAAGATTCAGCGTATGGACTATGATTTCACTTTGTTACATTATATTACTTTCTCAGGAAGTTTAACAGTGGTGATTGTAACTATTTTTTTTAGGAAGTGGACACTCTGATAGAACTTGATAGAACTTGAAAAGATTCACTTGATTCCCGTTTTTTGTTTATTTATTTTCATTTTTTTTCAATTTTTTTGTTTATTTATTTTTTTTTTTTTTTTTTTTTTTTTTTTAGCACTGTTTATACAGGGTGATTACAGGGTACAGGGTGATTATTTTTCAGCATTGTCTACACAGGTTAAATGTTTAGTTTATTCACAGACACTGTGATTATTAGCGCTGCTGTTTTATTCATTTAAAATCACTTTACAATGTTGAACAATTATTTAGTCACAGGGTGATCTGTTTCAAAATATTGTATGTATTTGCCATCACTATTCATCTGGTGATATGCACTATATAATAATGATTTGTGCTAATTGATTTTGATACAAGTTATTATTATATTTTTTTTATTTCATTATCTTTGTATGCACAATTATAGACACAAGGGGTTTTTTTGAAGTGTAAACGCAGATGATGATACTGCGTATTCACATTCGTATCCCACAAGATTTTTTCAAAGAGAAAAAGGGGGGTGTTACGCTCCGGGTATGGCGGGAAATAGGAGGTGGATCCCCTATGTCAATGAGGCGATAGCACGGGTTGTATTGGAGGACCGGTTCTAATGTTGCTACTGGTTTTCACCAGAGCCCGCCGCAAAGCGGGATGGACTTGCAGCGGCGGTAGCAACCAGGTCGTGTCTTCCAATAGCAACTCGACCCCACTGACAGCTGAGACAGGCACGGTACACAAGGATTGAGCAGAGGCGAGGTCAAACGTAGCAAAAGGTCAAGGCAGGTGGCAATGGTTCGTAGTCAGGGGCAACAGCAGAGGTCTGGAAACACAAGCAGGAGCAAACACAAAACGCTTTCACTGGGCACTAAGGCAACACAAGATGCAGCCAGGACAGGAAGAGGAAGTGGGTTTAAAAGGAATTCAGGTGTAACAGTAATTGGACCAGGCACCAATCAATTGTGCGCTGGCCCTTTAAGTAACAGCCGTGTCGCGCGCGCCGGAAGGAGCAGGCGGGGGCAGGTGAGAGGAGAGAGATGCGATCCCCGCGTGGATCGCATCCCAGAGACAGAGCAGCGCCTGCGGTCAGAGGAGCTGACCGGGGCGCTGCAGGACAGCGGACGCCGTGAGCGCTCCGGGATGGATGGGACACCCGGAGCGCTCGGCGTTACAGTACCCCCCCTTGGGTCTCCCCCTCTTCTTGGGTCTCCCCCTCCTCCTGGAGCCCAAGAACCTGAGGATGAGATCCTTGTCTATGATGTTACCCTCAGGTTCCCAGGACCTCTCCTCAGGACCACAATTCTCCCAGTCAACAAGAACCGCTTACCTCGGATGGTTCTAGAGGCGAGGATCTCTTTAACGGAGAAGATGTCGGAGGACCCGGAGACAGGAGCAGGAGCGGTGACCTTGGGGGAAAAGTGATTAATAATAAAGGGTTTGAGGAGGGAAACATGGAAAGAGTTGGGGATGCGGAGGGAAGGGGGAAGATGCAGTTTGTAGGACACGGAATTGATCCGAGCCTTGACCTTGAATGGACCGAGGTAGCGGGGACCCAACTTGTAACTGGGGATGAGGAACCTGATGTACCTGGAGGAGAGCCACACCCTATCACCAGGGGAGAAGACAGGAGGAGGTCTTCTTTTACTGTCAGCATGTTTCTTCATGTGAGAAGAGGCCAGGGCAAGCGACTTTTGGGTCTCTTTCCAGATGGACGACAGCTCTTGGGTGACTTCGTCTACAGCAGGGACTCCGGAAGAAGTGGGGATGGGTATGGGGGGAAGAGGATGACGGCCGTATACTACAAAGAAGGGTGATTTAGAGGAGGACTCTTTCAGGTTGTAAGAAAATTCGGCCCAGGGCAGGAGGTCAGCCCAGTCGTCTTGACGAGCAGAGACAAAGTGTCGCAGGTAGGCCCCAAGGATTTGGTTGACTCTCTCCACTTGTCCATTGGACTGTGGATGGTAGGCAGAGGAGAAGTCCAGTTTGACTTTCAATTGACTGCAGAGAGCTCTCCAGAATTTAGACACGAACTGAACGCCTCTATCCGAGACGATGTGAGATGGAAGTCCAAGACGAAAAATCTGGAGGAAGAAATGTTTTGCAAGTATAGGTGCAGTAGGGAGACCTGGAAGCGGGACAAAATGTGCCATTTTGGAGAAGCGATCAACGACCACCCATATGGCTGTATGGCCGTGGGAAGGAGGAAGGTCCGTGATGGAGTCCATAGCTATGTGGGCCAAAGGTCGTTCAGGCACAGGCAGAGGATGAAGAAGACCAGCAGGCTTTTGGTGAGGGGTCTTGTCTCGAGCACATATAGTACAGGCTTGTACAAAGTCCGTCACATCCTTTTTTAAGGAGGGCCACCAGTAATACCTGGAAATCAGTTGGGAGGACTTCTTGACTCCAGGATGACCAGCTAGCTGAGAGAAGTGACCCCATTTGAGGATCTGAAGACGAAGACGTGGAGGGACCAAGGTCTTCCCAGGAGGAACTTGCACCAAGAAGGCAGAAGCTGAAGAAATCAGACACTCAGGGGGTACAATGTGTTGTACAGGAGACTCGGACTCAGAAGTATCGGTGGAACGTGATAGGGCGTCAGCCCTGACATTTTTGTCCGCAGGACGGAAATGGATCTCAAAGTTGAAGCGGGCAAAAAACAACGACCACCTAGCTTGACGTGGGTTTAATCGTTGGGCAGACTGGAGATAAGAGAGATTTTTGTGATCCGTGAAGATCGTGATAGGGTGAACGGATCCCTCAAGGAGATGTCTCCATTCCTCAAGTGCTAGCTTAATGGCCAGTAATTCACGGTCTCCAATGGAATAGTTCTTTTCAGGGGGAGAAAAAGTCTTAGAAAAAAACCCACAGGTGATGTTCTTGCCCTTAGAATTTTTCTGAAGAAGCACAGCTCCAGCTCCCACAGAGGAGTCATCGACTTCCAGGAGAAACGATTTGAGAGGATCAGGCCTGGACAAAACGGGTGCAGAGGCAAAGACAGACTTGAGGTGGTTAAATGCCTCATCAGCTTGAGGAGGCCAGGACCTTGGATTCACAGCCTTTTTGGTTAGTGCCACAATAGGCGCGACAATGGTGGAGAAGTGAGGAATGAACTGGCGATAATAATTGGCGAATCCGAGGAAACGCTGGATGGCCCGTAGTCCAGTAGGACGTGGCCAGTTCAGGACCGCAGAAAGCTTCTCAGGGTCCATTTGGAGACCTTGTCCAGAGACTAAGTAACCCAGGAAGGGAAGACTGCAGCGTTCAAGAGACATTTCTCTAGTTTAGCGTAAAGATGGTTATCACGGAGCCGTTGGAGCACTTGACGGACATGAAGACGATGCACCTCCAAGCTAGAGGAGAAAATCAGGATATCATCCAGATAGACAACAACACAAAAGTACAGCAAATCCCTGAAAATCTCATTTACAAAGTCTTGGAAAACTGCAGGAGCATTGCATAAACCAAAGGACATGACGAGATATTCAAAGTGTCCGTCACGGGTGTTGAAGGCGGTTTTCCATTCATCGCCTTTACGGATACGGATGAGATTATATGCGCCCCGGAGGTCCAGCTTGGTGAAAATTCTTGCTCCGCGCAAACGGTCAAAAAGTTCAGAGATAAGAGGCAGCGGGTAGCGATTTTTTACAGTGATCTTATTAAGATTACGATAGTCAATGCAGGGACGTAAGGACCCGTCCTTTTTGGCGACAAAGAAGAATCCTGCTCCAGCAGGGGAAGAAGACTTGCGGATGAAACCTCTTTTAAGGTTCTCCTGGATGTACTCTGTCATAGCTTGTGTCTCCGGGATGGAGAGAGGGTAGATCCTGCCACGGGGCGGAGTGGTGCCAGGAAGAAGATCAATAGGGCAATCATAGGGTCTATGTGGCGGCAGGACCTCAGCTTGTTTTTTGCAAAATACATCGGCAAAGTCCCGGTAAGGCTTGGGGAGACTAGGCAGAGAGGTAGCGATGAAAACTTGTTTAGTGGGCACCGCTTTGAGGCAATGCCGGTGGCAGGAAGGACCCCAACTTTTGATGTCCCCCGAGGCCCAGTCGAGGGTAGGAGAATGTAGCTGGAGCCAGGGTAGGCCCAAAAGGATCTCAGAGGTACAGTTGGGTAACACAAAGAAGACAATTTTTTCGTGATGGAGAACTCCAATTTTCATGAGGAGAGGTTCAGTGCGATAACGCACGATACAGTTCAAATTTTGACCATTTACAGAGGTGATGAAAAATAGCTTGACGAGACGGATGACTGGAACATTAAATTTGTTGATGAGTGAGGCTTCAATGAAGTTTCCTGCAGAACCAGAGTCCAGAAAGGCCACAGCGGAGAAAGAGGACTTCTTGGGCAAAGAAATCCTCACTGGAACAGTCAGACGTGGAGAGGAAGAATCCACACCTAGCAACGCCTCTCCTAGAAGCGACAGTGACGAGCTTTTCACCTGACTGGCGTGAGAAGACTACTCCTGGAACAATACACTTACATACACATTGAGTCACTAAAGCCTTTGGTCTTCAAGAATTTTTTTCCTTTTATGGGTTTTATACAGCTATCAGCCTAAAATTAGGGAAATAGATTATATACACGCAGCAGTCATGCACTGGTGGTTCATATTGACACTTTGGCCTCCTGCCTAGTTTGAAACGCAATAAATACACAACTGTTTGGCTACACCACCATCAACTCCCTCTCTTGTGAGTTCATTGATACACACAGCTCTTCATGTTCTTGACCGTAGGGATGTCGCAAAGAGGCAACAAAGAGGGTGTGGGTAACCAAAGAGGACATTTGAACGAATCATTGATAGCCTCCCTCAGAAGCGAGGCAGCAGGGAAAGTTGCAGAGGACCACTCTGTCAAATAAAAAAACTGGGGCCGACCAAAATCACAGAATCTGGGAGATGCCAAGCATATCCACTGGAGAGCTTGTTAAAAGGTCTGCTCATTTCCAATGGGAGCTGAAGGAAAGAAAAATTGCATGACTCCTCTCAACACAGTCAGGGTCTTATATTTGCATAGACCAAAATGTAAAACAATACTTTGGGCCGCGATGTCAATGCAAGGCGAGGAAACCGCCTGATGCGAGTACAGGGACCTATTATATGAGGCTATGGATTAGTCTAGGCGTATAATTTTTTTACGGCGAATCTCCTGCTAACGTCAATGCGGGAGGCCGAGGGCAAAAAAATAGGAGTTCAGATATGAAGCATAGCTGCCAAAATATTCTCGTGCAAGGACATGTTTGACAACTTGACGTGCCTATATAAGGGTTAGAAATAAACATATACATGCAAATACAATAATATCAATTGGAATACCATGTATTTCATTTATGTTACACAGTAGCTGATATTACACAATTATCGACAGGTATTACGGTCACATTGCTCTTAGGTACATTGGAAGGCCGGGTACCGGCCTGAAGTTATGGGAGGAGCCCGGAGGGTATTTAAGCAGCCCAAAGGCCGCCGGTCTTTGTCGGTTTCCTGTGCGTGATATCTGATACGTCAGACATCTAGGACCGACTCGTTCGAGACAAGCGCTGTTGGTGCCGGTTCGTGAGCTCCGTTTTCGTCTGTCCGTCTCCTCTTGTTGCAGTCCCGCGTTCCGTGTTCGTAAGTCGCGTTGTCCCTTCGTGTCGCACTCGTGTCGCCGAGTCGCAGTTCGTACAAAGAGTCTGGTTCGGCTGTCGCAGGTAGGGCTTCGGCTCCCATGTTTTACGTTCTCATGCACTGCTTATCATGTCACTAAACTGTGGTCTGCGTAGCTCACGAACCACGCGCTGCTTGTCTCGAAACCTAAACACTTACTCGCACGTTTTTGGTTGTACACGATCGGGAGCCATCTAGCGGCACGCACATTCAGGGCCGCCCGCCACAAAACACTCCGACCGATGCCGCATCCGGCACTCAAGGGTTCCCTTACGCGGTCGTGCTACGCAGTCTTCGAATCGTTCAAACACGACTCACGCACGGGTGCCGTTCGCACTCACACGTATCGTTCATGTCCTGCCATTATTCGAATCGGTGGCGCCAGCGAGCGTGCCAAATCGCTATTCACATTCCGAAGCACTGTTGGCATACTAATTGTACGAATCACTTCGACCGTGTCGAAACATTTCACGTGTTAGCATGACAATCATTTCATCATTTCAAACATGGCTAACGTATCGGGCCATTCGGTCATGCTAAATCATTTCGCATCAGTTAAACAGGGCGTTCATGCCATCGCTTCGATCCTGGTCCGGTCGCATCCATACATGCTCCGATCGGGGCGATCCAGATGCACGACTACCCGGCCTCATTTCGATACATGCGCCAAGGGCGGAATCACATCACTGGTTGCGTACATTCCTGATTCTTGCCCCTGTCATGGTATATCATTTCTGTCACCTTACCACGCCCGGCATGAATGCAGTCACTTCCCCGCACTAATTCGTGTCGGCGTGCCCCAGGCCGGCCTCATTTCAATACATGCGCCAAGGGCGGAATCGCATCACTGGTTGCGTACATTCCTGATTCTTGCCCCTGTCATGGTATATCATTTCTGTCACCTTACCACGCCCGGCATGAATGCAGTCACTCCCCGCACTAATTCGTGTCGGCGTGCCCTAGGCCCGGCCTCATTTCAATACATGCGCCAAGGGCGGAATCGCATCACTGGTTTGCGTACATTCCTGATTCTTGCCCCTGTCATGGTATCTCATTTCTGTCACCTTACCACGCCCGGCATGAATGCAGTCACTACCTCGCACTAATTCGTGTCGGCGTGCCCTAGGCCCGGCCTCATTTCAATACATGCGCCAAGGGCGGAATCGCATCACTGGTTTGCGTACATTCCTGATTCTTGCCCCTGTCATGGTATCTCATTTCTGTCACCTTACCACGCCCGGCATGAATGCAGTCACTACCTCGCACTAATTCGTGTCGGCGTGCCCTAGGCCCGGCCTCATTTCAATACATGCGCCAGGGGCGGAGTCGCAAAAAAAAAAAAAAAAAAAAAAAAAGAGACTTTGATTCTTGTCCTTGTCATGTTATATCATTTCTGTGTCACCTTACCACGCCCCGGCGTTAATTGGTCACCTGCCTGTACGAATTCGCGCCGGCGTGCCCTAGGCCGGCCGCATTTCTAAAAAAAAAAAAAAAGGGGAGCTTGGAGTCGGACCCGGTGGCAGCTGGATGTCACAGTTCGGCCTCAGCAATACCCAGGCAGTTAGCCTCGTTTCACGGTTGCCTCATTTCTGTACGTGCTCCAGAGTCCGGCTCACAGTCACCCCCATACGGTACGAACGGGCCGGGCCCTGTCACGGGAAGTTCGTTCAGTTAAGGCAACATGTCAAGTCAGTCATTCGTGTTGTCATCTGTCATTTGATCCCACAGCGGTCTCGGCAGTCGACTTAAGTCACTATCGCCTGTTGTTATCATCTACGTTGGGTTCCGTCGCTCTGGACGGCAGCAGTTTTAGGCTCTTAAATAGGTACTTTCTCTCACACTCTCTCAGGTCAGTCGGATTCAGTAGGTCCACCTGCACCAGCTTGATCAGGGTTCCAGCAGGTAAAAAAAAAAAAAAAAACGCAGGGGCACGGGGGGCTCCTGCTTTCTCATGGCAGGTACGTATATCATAGGTGACACGTCCAAACTCATTTCTTGTCACCTCTTTATAGGCCCAGCCTGCAGACACGTGACCAGTCTACTAAGTAACGGGTCTTGGCAGCCGCCATGTCATCAGTCGGCAGCGATGACCTCACCACCCCGCTATCTCCGGCGTCAGCCTCCGAGGCTGGCAGTGTCCAGTCCCTTAGGGCATGGACAATTCCCAGGCTGTCCGCCGAGCTGAGACGCAGAGGGATACCCTTCTCGTCCGCGGCCAGGAAGGCGGAGCTATTCAGGCTCCTCTTCCCACCACCGGCCGCAGCAAGCCCCAGCAGCCAGCAGGCGTCTCTGGAATCGATTTCAGCCGCCGTCGCTCAGCTACACACCCTCGTGTCTTCCCTGTCTTCCTCAATCGTTGAGGTCCAGGACAGGGTGTCTCGTCTAGAGACCAGCCCGGCTGCCACGGTTCCGGACCCTGCGGTGGTCCCAGCCATCAGTGCACCGGCCGCAGGTAGTGAGCTTGCCACGACTACCGTTCACCCTTCCCACCTGGTGCCACCCAGCGTAAGGAAGGACATTCTAGAGGGCAGAGACGTTAACCTGGCCTCACTCTTGATCTCGGTCCATGACTTGGCCGAGAACAAGGCCTACACCTGGGGGGACGTCTCGGTGGTTTTGAAAGCGAAGGATCCGAGGCTCAACAGAAAGCTCACGGTGCCCGAGTTCACGCTCGCTTTCGGCATGTTTAGGGACGTGCTGTGCTCAGCCTCCCCCGGCAGACGGGAGGAACTGGACCTCTACCTCCATTTGATCGTAGACCTGGGCCACAAATACGGTGGCTCAGCGTTCTACGACTATCATCGGTCCTTCTCGGCCAAAGCCGCAGCCAGATTCTCACAGTTTCATTTGACAACGGACTGGAGCGTAGTGGACACGGAGTTGTTCTGCCGCCACTTCGCGGGTCTTCGCTCCCCGCTATGTGCTGTCTGTCAGTCAGCGTCCCACACCACGGTCTGGTGTGCCAACATAGCCTCTGTCCATCCGATAGCTAGCACGGCCTCTACCAGCACGAGCCAGGCTCAGCAGGCCCCGGCGCAAGGGCAAAAGGTGGACAAGTTGGGACGTCCGGTGCGGATGGTTGGGGGAGCCGCCATTTGCAACAATTTCAATTACGGCTCCTGCAATTTCAGCCAGTGCCGGCTCTTGCACGTTTGCACCCTATGCCAGAGGGCGCACCCCAGGATCCTATGTGAGGTCAAACAGAAGAACCATGACTAAGCCGGGTCAATGCCCTTTGGCTCGGTGTTTACTTGACCTCACACCCCACTCCGTCACTCGCCAGCTACCTCATCCGGGGTTTCACCGATGGGTTTCATACCGGGCTCATCACCCTGCCCCACTCCACCCACGAATGTCCGAACCTACGCTCAGCAGCAACAGATGAGCCAGCGATTGACGTCCTTCTGCAGACGGAGTTGGATCGGGACTTCATGATAGGCCCGTTCAGTCAGTCTCCCTTTAACATCTGGAGGGTTAGCCCTATCGGGCTTGTACAGGGAATATTTTCAAATAAAACGTCTGGTGTATGATCTGTCAGCGCCTCATTCTTCCGTCGCTCCCAGTCTCAACTCGCTCGTCCCCTCATCAAGTGGAGGGAGCGATATTATTTCGCGACCAAATTGACCTTCGGGTCTAAGAGTAGTCCTTGGGCAGCCAGGGCAGATCTGGCCATGTGGGAACACTTTCTTAGTAATTGGAACGGTGTGTCCCTGTTCATCCCAGTCGTGTCCACGCAGTCACCTCAGGTGGTGACCGATGCGGCGGCATCCACAGGATGCGCCGCCATTTTTGGCCATTTGTGGTTCGCCGCCCCTTGGCCTCCTCAAGCACTAGCCACACCAGGCTTCACTACCACGTCAGCCCTCTTTGAGCTCTTCCCCATCGTAGCAGCCGCTCACCTATGGGGTCACCATTGGTCTGGACAGACTGTGGCTTTCACGACAGACAATCAAGCCACAGCCAAGATCATCAGCAAGGGCAGGCCTAAATCCAGGCCCGTCATGTCCTTCCTCCGCAGACTGGTCCAGCTATCCCTACAGCATCAGTTCAATGTTTACTGCTCATTCATTCCAGGGAAGTTTAACTCAGCGCTTATTGTCATTCTCACCTAGCACTGTCACACAGCACGATACGCCAGTACGTGGCCGGGGTGCCGCACTACTTGTCACTTCAAGACCCCGCGAGGCCTTCGGTGTTCTCCTGCCACGCAGTGAGGGCTCTACTACGTGGAGTGCAGAAACACCAGCCGCCAGTCAGCCCGAAGCGGCTGCCTATCACGGGGGAGATCTTCAAGGGAATGTCTGACATCCAGGATAGGTCCCCTTTCGGTCTCCTCCTCAGCACCGTCCTGCAGGCTGCGATACACATGGCGTTTTATGGGTTTCTACGGCCCAGCGAGTTCACTCGCAGCCACCCAGCCGGTCCAGTCTTGCATAGAAGTAGTCTCTGCCGCCACCAGGATCACTACGTCCTTCACTTGGCGACATCCAAAACTCAGCAGCGAGGTTCCGGAGTAGATGTTCACCTGTACAGGACTCACAACAACTGGTGCCCAGTTGCCGTGTTAAACCGCTTGACGGCACTGCTATCCGACCGCCCAGGGTCCAGTCCGCTTCCACCCTTTCCGGTATAACCCCTCAACTCGTCGCAGTTCGTGGAACATGTCCGGGTCCTTCTCGGCAATCTTCAGTTGGACCCCAGCCAGTACTCCGGGCATTCATTCCGGATTGGGGCGGCCACGACGGCCTCAAGACAGGGGGTTCCGGACCATGTGATCAAGGAACTGGGTCGGTGGAAATCGGCCTGCTTCTCTCGCTACATTCCTAACCCACAGTTAGAGATGGCTCAGGCCTTTGCTCGTCTTACTCAGTGACATTACCTTTAATAAATAATTATCCCCTACCTGAAGGTTTTTGCCCCCTTATTTTGGTGTACCATACGGTAGACCAAGGCACACTTTCAGGTCTATTTCATGTTGGTGAGTTTTGTGTTGTTCCTATATGTCATCTTTACTCATGTCGTCCGTAGGGCTCTAGACCATAAATTGGAAGGCCGGGTACCGGCCTGAAGTTATGGGAGGAGCCCGGAGGGTATTTAAGCAGCCCAAAGGCCGCCGGTCTTTGTCGGTTTCCTGTGCGTGATACCCACCCACCCTCCCCTTTTAAAAGCCTCTTCCAAGTATTCTTACCCCAGACTGAATACTCATTCCACATTATTCCATAACTACTTCTTATCATTCTTTATCTAGGGTATGCCCCCTTATTTTGGTGTACCATACGGTAGACCAAGGCACACTTTCAGGTCTATTTCATGTTGGTGAGTTTTGTGTTGTTCCTATATGTCATCTTTACTCATGTCGTCCGTAGGGCTCTAGACCATAAATTGTCACGCTCCGGGTATGGCGGGAAACAGGAGGTGGATCCCCTATGCCAATGAGGCGATAGCACGGGTTGTATTGGAGGACCGGTTCTAATGTTGCTACTGGTTTTCACCAGAGCCCGCCGCAAGGCGGGATGGACTTGCAGCGGCGGTAGCAACCAGGTCGTGTCTTCCAATAGCAACTCGACCTCACTGACAGCTGAGACAGGCGAGGTACACAGGGATTAAGCAGAGGCGAGGTCAAACGTAGCAAAAGGTCAAGGCAGGCGGCAATGGTTCGTAGTCAGGGGCAACAGCAGAGATCAGGATATACAAGCAGGAGCAAACACAAACGCTTTCACTGGGCACTAAGGCAACACAAGATCCGGCGAGGACAGGAAGGGGAAGTGGGTTTTTAAAGGATTCAGGCGTATCAGTAATTGGACCAGGCACCAATCAATTGTGCGCTGGCCCTTTAAGTAACAGCAGTGTCGCGCGCGCGCGCCTGGGGAGCGGGGCGCGCGCGCGCCGGAAGGAGCAGGCGGGGACAGGTGAGAGGAGAGGGATGCGATCCCCGGGCGGACGGGGGCCGCCGCGTGGATCGCATCCAGGAGACAGAGCAGTGCCTGCGGTCAGAGGAGCTGACCGGGGCGCTGCAGGACAGAGGACGCCGTGAGCGCTCCGGGATGGATGGGACACCCGGAGCGCTCGGCGTTACAGTACCCCCCCCCTTGGGTCTCCCCCTCTTCTTGGGTCTCCCCCTCCTCCTGGAGCCCAAGAACCTGAGGATGAGTTCCTTGTCTATGATGTTACCCTCAGGTTCCCAGGACCTCTCCTCAGGACCACAATTCTCCCAGTCAACAAGATAGAACCGCTTACCTCGGACGGTTCTAGAGGCGAGGATCTCTTTAACGGAGAAGATGTCGGAGGACCCGGAGATAGGAGCAGGAGCGGTGACCTTGGGGGAAAAATGATTAAGAATAAAGGGTTTGAGGAGGGAAACATGGAAAGAGTTGGGGATGCGGAGGGAAGGGGGAAGATGCAGTTTGTAGGACACGGAATTGATCCGAGCCTTGACCTTGAATGGACCGAGGTAGCGGGGACCCAACTTGTAACTGGGGATGCGGAACCTGATGTACCTGGAGGAGAGCCACACCCTATCACCAGGGGAGAAGACAGGAGGAGGTCTTCTTTTACTGTCAGCATGTTTCTTCATGCGAGAAGAGGCCAGGGCAAGGGACTTTTGGGTCTCTTCCCAGATGGACGACAGCTCTTGGGTGACTTCGTCTACAGCAGGGACTCCGGAAGAAGTGGGGATGGGTAGGGGGGAAGAGGATGACGGCCGTATACTACGAAGAAGGGTGATTTAGAGGAGGACTCAGACTCTTTCAGGTTGTAAGAAAATTCGGCCCAGGGCAGGAGGTCAGCCCAGTCGTCTTGACGAGCAGAGACAAAGTGTCGCAGGTAGGCCCCAAGGATTTGGTTGACTCTCTCCACTTGTCCATTGGACTGTGGATGGTAGGCAGAGGAGAAGTCCAGTTTGACTTTCAATTGACTGCAGAGAGCTCTCCAGAATTTAGACACGAACTGAACGCCTCTATCCGAGACGATGTGAGATGGAAGTCCATGAAGACGAAAAATCTGGAGGAAGAAATGTTTTGCAAGTATAGGTGCAGAAGGGAGACCGGGAAGCGGAACAAAATGTGCCATTTTGGAGAAGCGATCAACGACCACCCATATGGCTGTATGGCCGTGGGAAGGAGGAAGGTCCGTGATGAAGTCCATAGCTATGTGGGCCCAAGGTCGTTCAGGCACAGGCAGAGGATGAAGAAGACCGGCAGGCTCTTGGTGAGGGGTCTTGTCTCGAGCACATATAGTACAGGCCTGTACAAAGTCCGTCACATCCTTTTTTAAGGAGGGCCACCAGTAATACCTGGAAATCAGTTGGGAGGACTTCTTGACTCCAGGATGACCAGCCAGCTGAGAGGAGTGGCCCCATTTGAGGATCTGAAGACAAAGACGTGGAGGAACCAAGGTCTTCCCAGGAGGAACTTGCACCAAGGAGGCAGGAGCTGAAGAGATCAGACACTCAGGAGGTACAATGTGTTGTACTGGAGACTCAGACTCAGAAGTATCGGTGGAACGTGATAGGGCGTCAGCCCTGACATTCTTGTCCGCAGGACGGAAATGGATCTCAAAGTTGAAGTGGGCAAAAAACAACGACCACCTAGCTTGGCGTGGGTTTAATCGTTGGGCAGACTGGAGATAAGAGAGATTTTTGTGATCCGTGAAGATCGTGATGGGATGAACGGATCCCTCAAGGAGATGTCTCCATTCCTCAAGTTCTAGCTTAATGGCCAGTAATTCACGGTCTCCGATGGAATAGTTCTTTTCAGGGGGAGAAAAAGTTTTAGAAAAAAACCCACAGGTGATGTTCTTGCCCTTAGAGTCTTTCTGAAGAAGCACAGCTCCAGCTCCCACAGAGGAGGCATCGACTTCCAGGAGAAACGGCTTGAAAGGATCAGGCCTGGACAAAACGGGTGCAGAGGCAAAGACAGACTTGAGGTGGTTAAATGCCTCATCAGCTTGAGGAGGCCAGGACCTTGGATTCGCATCCTTTTTGGTTAGTGCCACAATAGGCGCGACAATGGTGGAGAAGTGAGGAATGAACTGGCGATAATAATTGGCGAATCCGAGGAAACGCTGGATGGCCCGTAGTCCAGTAGGACGTGGCCAGTTCAGGACGGCAGAAAGTTTCTCCGGGTCCATTTGGAGACCTTGTCCAGAGACTAAGTAACCCAGGAAGGGAAGACTGCAGCGTTCAAAGAGACATTTCTCTAGTTTGGCGTAAAGATGGTTATCACGGAGCCGTTGGAGCACTTGACGGACATGAAGACGGTGCTCCTCCAAGCTAGAGGAGAAAATCAGGATATCATCCAGATAGACAACAACACAGGAGTACAGCAAATCTCTGAAAATCTCATTCACAAAGTCTTGGAAGACCGCAGGAGCATTGCATAAACCAAAGGGCATGACAAGATATTCAAAGTGTCCGTCACGGGTGTTAAAGGCGGTTTTCCACTCATCGCCTTTACGGATGAGATTATATGCGCCCCGGAGGTCCAGTTTGGTGAAAATTCTTGCTCCGCGCAAACGGTCAAAAAGTTCAGAGATAAGAGGCAGCGGGTAGCGATTTTTTACAGTGATCTTATTAAGACTACGATAGTCAATGCAGGGACGTAAGGACCCGTCCTTTTTGGCGACAAAGAAGAATCCTGCTCCAGCAGGGGAAGAAGACTTGTGGATGAAACCTCTTTTGAGGTTCTCCTGGATGTACTCTGTCATAGCTTGTGTCTCCGGGATGGAGAGAGGGTAGATCCTGCCACGGGGCGGAGTGGTGCCAGGAAGAAGATCAATAGGGCAATCATAGGGTCTATGTGGCGGCAGGACCTCAGCTTGTCTTTTGCAAAATACATCAGCAAAGTCCCGGTATGGCTTGGGGAGACTAGGCAGAGAGGTAGCGATGAAAACTTGTTTAGTGGGCACCGCTTTGAGGCAATGCCTGTGGCAGGAAGGACCCCAACTTTTGATGTCCCCTGAGGCCCAGTCGAGGGTAGGAGAATGTAGCTGGAGCCAGGGTAGGCCCAAAAGGATCTCAGAGGTACAGTTGGGTAACACAAAAAAGCCAATTTTTTCATGATGGAGAACTCCAATTTTCATGAGTAGAAGTTCAGTGCGATAACGCACGATACAGTTCAAATTTTGACCATTTACAGAGGTGATAAAAAATGGCTTGACGAGACGGACGACTGGAACATTAAATTTGTCGATGAGTGAGGCTTCAATGAAGTTTCCTGCAGAACCAGAGTCCAGAAAGGCCACAGCGGAGAAAGAGGACTTCTTGGGCAAAGAAATCCTCACTGGAACAGTCAGACGTGGAGAGGGAGAATCCACACCTAGCAACGCCTCTCCCACGTTAGCTAGGTGCGAGCGTTTCCCTGACGCTGAGGGCGGATAGAGCAATCCTTTAAAAAATGGTCAGGGCTGGCACAATACAGGCACAGATTATGGTCTCGGCGGCGAGTCCTCTCTTGTGTGGTCAGGCATGACCGATCCACTTGCATAGCCTCCTCAGCGGGAGGCACAGGAACGGGTTGCAGAGGATTCTGGAAGAGAGGTGCCAGGCGAGGAAACCACCTGACGTGAACAAAGTCTTTTTCTTGGCGTAGCTCTAGGCGTCTTTCGGAAAAACGCATGTTAATGCGGGTGGCCAGCTGGATGAGTTCAGACAGGGTAGCAGGAATTTCTCGTGCGGCCAACATATCTTTGACGTGACTGGATAGGCCTTTTTTGGAGGTCGCGCAGAGGGCCTCATTGTTCCAAGAAAGTTCAGATGCCAGGGTGCGGAACTGAATGGCGTAATCGCCCACTGAAGAATTCCCCTGGACAAGGTCCAGGAGAGCCGTCTCGGCAGAGGAGGCCCAGGCTGGCTCCTCGAAGACACTGCGAACTTCGGAAAAGAAGGCTGGAATTGAAGCTGTGGCAGGATCGACCCGGTCCCAAAGCGGTGTAGCCCAGGCTAGGGCCTTATCAGATAGCAGGCTAACCACGAACGCCACCTTTGACCGTTCTGTGGGGAACTGGTCCGACAACATCTCCAGATGGAGGGAACACTGGGATAGGAACCCTCGGCACAGCTTGGGGTCCCCATTGAATTTGTCAGGAAGGGACAGGCGGACTCTAGCAGCAGCAACTCGTGGAGGAGGAGATGCAGGAGCTGGCGGTGGAGATGGCAGAAGCTGCTGTAGCATAGCAGTCAACTGCGCCAATTGCTGTCCCTGTTTAGCGACCACCGTGGTCAGGTCCGAGAGGCTTGGCAGCGGGACCTTAGCGGGATCCATGGCCGGATCTACTGTCACGCTCCGGGTATAGCGCAAAACAGGAGGTGGATCCCCTATGCCAATGAGGCGATAGCACGGGTTGTATTGGAGGACCGGTTCTAATGTTGCTACTGGTTTTCACCAGAGCCCGCCGCAAGGCGGGATGGACTTGCAGCGGCGGTAGCAACCAGGTCGTGTCTTCCAATAGCAACTCGACCCACTGACAGCTGAGACAGGCGAGGTACACAAGGATTAAGCAGAGGCGAGGTCAAACGTAGCAAAAGGTCAAGGCAGGCGGCAATGGTTCGTAGTCAGGGGCAACAGCAGAGATCAGGATATACAAGCAGGAGCAAACACAAACTCTTTCACTGGGCACTAAGGCAACACAAGATCCGGCGAGGACAGGAAGGGGAAGTGGGTTATTAAAGGATACAAGCGTATCAGTAATTGACCAGGTACCAATCAATTGTGCGCTGGCCCTTTAAGTAACAGCAGTGTCGCGCGAGCGCGCCTGGGGAGCGGGGACGCGCGCGCCGGAAGGAGCAGGCGGGGGCAGGTGAGAGGAGCGAGATGCGATCCCCGGGCGGACGGGGGCCGCCGCGTGGATCGCATCCAGGAGACAGAGCAGCGCCTGCGGTCAGAGGAGCTGACCGGGGCGCTGCAGGACAGAGGACGCCGTGAGCGCTCCGGGATGGATGGGACACCCGGAGCGCTCGGCGTTACATAGGGATGAGCCGAACACCCCCGGGTTCGGTTCGAACCAGAACCTTCGAACGGACCGAAAGTTCGCGCGAATTTTCGAACCCTATACGTTATAATGGACGCGAACGTTCGAAATCAAAAGTGCTAATTACAACGGCCAATATGCATGTTAATGTCATAAAACAGGTTTGGGGACCCGGGTCCTGCCCCAGGGGACATATATCAATGCAAAAAGAACTTTTAAAAACTAACGTTTTTTCGGGAGCAGTCATTTTAATGATGCATAAAGTGAAAAAAAAAAAGTGACATTTTCCTTTAAATATGGTACCTGGGGGGTGTCCAAAGTATGCCTGTGAAGTGGCATGTGTTTCCCGTGTTTAGAACTGTCCTTGCACAAAATGACATTTGTAAAGGAAAAAAAGAAGCCATTTAAAACCACTTGCGGCTTTAGGTTTGATCTTAAGTAGAATCTGAACAGGTACATTATGAAGTGTAGCTCCATCCCAAAAAAATCTATTTTTAAGCTTTTTGGAGAACATAGGGAGGGGTTATCACCCCTGTAACATTTGCTGTCTTTGCACATCTGTTCAGAACATGTCACCTCACTTTCCGTCCCAATGACAAATGTTTTTGGAAAAGTGGGGTTTTAATTGAAACAAGGATTGGTGATAAAGTATCAGTAGAGAGGAGATACCTTTTTCCCAAATTAAATCTAACAGGATAGAATTTCCCTTCCTAGGGGTAGATTTCCTCTCACTTCCTGTTTTCTCTTTCCATTTGCAAGTAGGAGTCGTTTGTAAGTTGGATGTTTGAAAGTAGGGGCCTGGCGTATATACTCTGCAGAAATTTGCCCTATTAGATGTTGGTGTAGCCACAAGACTGGTGGGCACAGGAATGGGCCCTGCTGTGAGTTAATAGATCAAGATTTGTAATTGCATGCACCTGTTGAACAGGGCAGAAAAATTGGGGGTGGTGGTGGTGGTGGTGGTGGTGGACGGTTTTGCCACAAGACTGTAAGCTCTCACAGTTACTCTTGGTGGGCGCAGGAATGGGCCCTGCTGTGAGTTATTAGATCAAGATTTGTAATTGCAAGCACCTGATGAACAGGGCAGAAAAATTGGGCCTTTGGCGGTGGTGGTGGACGGTGTTGCCACAAGACTGTAGGCCCTCATAGTTACTCTTGGTGGGCGCAGGAATGGGCCCTGCTGTGAGTTATTAGATCAAGATTTGTAATTGCAAGCACCTGATGAACAGGGCAGAAAAATTGGGCCTTTGGCGGTGGTGGTGGACGGTGTTGCCACAAGACTGCAGGCCCTCATAGTTACTCTTGGTGGGCGCAGGAATGGGCCCTGCTGTGAACTATTAGAAGCAATTTTTTTAATTACCCGCCCCTGTTAAACAGGGGCTGAAAATTGTGCCTTAGGCACTGGTGCTGGTGCCACAACACTGCAACCCCTCACAGAGACTGTACTTGGAGCACAGCAGTCACACGTGTTGCGAAGCATTTTTTTAAAAAATTGTAAGTACACGCCCCTGTTAAACAGGGGCTGAAAAATTGTGCCTTAGGCACTGGTGCTGGTGCCACAACACTGCAACACGGCCCTCACAGAGACTGTACTTGGAGCACAGCAGTCACACGTGTTGCGAAGCATTTTTTTAAAAAATTGTAAGTACACGCCCCTGTTAAACAGGGGCTGAAAAATTGTGCCTTAGGCACTGGTGCTGGTGCCACAACACTGCACCACGGCCCTCACAGAGACTGTACTTGGAGCACAGCAGTCACACGTGTTGCGAAGCATTTTTTTTAAAAAATTGTAAGTACACGCCCCTGTTAAACAGGGGCTGAAAAATTGTGCCTTAGGCACTGGTGCTGGTGCCACAACACTGCAACACGGCCCTCACAGAGACTGTACTTGGAGCACAGCAGTCACACGTGTTGCGAAGCATTTTTTTAAAAAATTGTAAGTACACGCCCCTGTTAAACAGGGGCTGAAAAATTGTGCCTTAGGCACTGGTGCTGGTGCCACAACACTGCAACACGGCCCTCACAGAGACTGTACTTGGAGCACAGCAGTCACACGTGTTGCGAAGCATTTTTTTTAAAAAATTGTAAGTACACGCCCCTGTTAAACAGGGGCTGAAAAATTGTGCCTTAGGCACTGGTGCTGGTGCCACAACACTGCAACACGGCCCTCACAGAGACTGTACTTGGAGCACAGCAGTCACACGTGTTGCGAAGCATTTTTTTTAAAAAATTGTAAGTACACGCCCCTGTTAAACAGGGGCTGAAAAATTGTGCCTTAGGCACTGGTGTGTGGCATGGATCATTGAGGAGGAGGAAGAGGATAGTCAGTGAACATAAGAGGACAGTCACTCAGCATCAGCATAGGCAGTCTTGAAGGGATGTGACATTAAAAATTATTCGGTTATATCCGCCTCAGGTGCCTGGTAGCTGGTGGTGATCCAAGACTGATTCATTTTGATGAATGTCAGTCGATCAACCGAGGCGGTGGACAGGCGCACCCTATGATCAGTCACAAATCCTCCAGCAGCACTGAATGTGCGTTCGGAAAGAACGCTGGAGGCAGGACAGGCCAGTAGCTCAATTGCATACTGTGCAAGCTCTGGCCAGTGATCCATCCTCAGGACCCAGTAAGCCAGAGGATTTTCGGTGGGAAAGGTGTCCAAGTCTGACCTTGCCCCAAGGTATTCCTGCACCATGTATATCAGACGCTGGCGATGGTTGCTGGAACCGATCATACCTTGGGGCTGCGGACTAAAAAATTGTCTGAACGCATCGGTCAGACGTCCACCTTCCCCACCGCTCCTTCTGCCACTGACCGAAGCCTCAGCAACTCGTCGCCCAGGACCAGGAGTTTGTAGCCTCCCAGTTTCTGGGAACGCGTTGCACAGACCTTTCTGCAAGGCCTCCCTGAGATGTCTCATCCTCTGCTCCCTCTGCGACGGCAAGATAAGGTCCGCAACCTTACCCTTGTACCGCGGATCAAGGAGAGTGGCCAGCCAGTAATGGTCCCTCTCCTTGATCCGAAGAACACGAGGATCCTTCCGCAGGCTTTGCAGGATCAGGGAGGCCATGCAGCGTAGGTTAGCTGAGGCATTCGGTCCGGAGTCTTCTGGGTCACTGAGGATGACATGATCGCCAGCCACCTCCTCCCAGCCACGTACAAGTCCACTGGCTTGTTGGGACTGTACATCATCCCTAAAAGACTGCTGCTGCTGCTGCTGATGCTGAGTGCCAGGCTCCACCTCCATGCTCACACAATCCTCCTCCTCCTCCTCCTCCTCCTCATCCTCTTCCTGTGTGATGGGTGGGACAGAAGGAACACTGTCCGGATAAAGGGGGCCTTGAGAGGCAAGGAAGTCCTCCTCTTCCTGCCTCTGTTCTGCCTCAAGTGCCCTGTCCATTATCCCACGCAGCGTATGCTCCAACAGGTGGACAAGAGGGACAGTGTCACTGATGCATGCACTGTCACTGCTCACCATCCTCGTGGCCTCCTCAAATGGTGAGAGGACAGTGCATGCATCCCTGATCATGCTCCACTGACGTGGGGAAAAAAAACCAAGCTCCCCTGACCCTGTCCTGGTGCCGTAGTCGCAAAGGTACTCATTGATGGCCCTCTGCTGCGTGTGCAGTCGCTGCAGCATGGCCAACGTTGAGTTCCACCTGGTGGGCATGTCAGATATTAGGCGGTTCTTGGGCAGGTTCAGCTCCTTTTGCAGCTCAGTCAGCCGAGCACTGGCATTATAAGATCGGCGGAAATGCACACAGACTTTCCTGGCCTGCCTCAGGACATCCTGTAAGCCTGGGAACCTGCCCAAGAACCGCTGCACCACCAGGTTGAGGACGTGAGCCATGCAGGGCACATGGGTGAGCTGCCCCTGTCGCAGGGCGGAGAGGAGGTTGGTGCCATTGTCAGAAACGACCATTCCTGGCTTAAGCTGACGTGGCGTCAACCACCTCTCGGCCTGCCCCTGCAGAGCTGCCAGAACCTCTGGCCCAGTGTGGCTCCTGTCCCCCAAACACACCAGCGCAAGCACGGCATGGCATCTTTTTGCCTGCGTACTTGCGTAGCCCCTTGTACGCCTACGGAGCACCGCTGGTTCCAAGGACAGAGCACTGGAGGAAGAAGAAGAGGAGGGGGTGGAGGAGAGAGGTGTGTCACAACCAGTAGCAGTAGTCGCGTTTTGGAGGCGTGGTGGCGGAACAACCTCCAACACTACTGCACCTTGTCCTGCATCCCTCCCAGCTGCCAATAGAGTGACCCAATGGGCCGTGAAAGAAAGGTACCGTCCCTGTCCATGCCTGCTGGACCATGAGTCAGCGGTAATATGCACCTTACCGCTGACCGCCCTGTCCAGCGAGGCATGGACATTGCCCTCCACATGCCGGTAGAGAGACGGAATCGCCTTCCGCGAGAAAAAGTGGCGTTTGGGAACCTGCCACTGAGGAACCGCACATTGAACAAACTCACGGAAGGGGGCCGAGTCTACCAACTGAAAAGGCAGCAGTTGAAGTGCTAGCAATTTAGCAAGGCTAGCATTCAACCGCTGGGCATGTGGATGGCTGGGAGTGTACTTCTTTCTACGGTCCAGCAGCTGGGGCAGGGAAATTTGCCTGCTGCATTCGGACGTCGGTGTACTGCAAGTACTTGGTTGTGACACACCGAATTCTACACCTTCAGTCCTCTCAGAGCAGCTTTCAGAGAGGACTGAAGGTGTAGTGGGGATGGAGATCCCAGCTGAGGAGGAGCAAGGAGAGGTCCGCTTAGTTCTTTGGTGTGGGTCTTTTATGTGTGCCTGCCAACGAGCTGCATGGCAGGTCGCCATATGTCTGGTCATGCTTGTCGTGCCCAAGCGGCTGATGTTTTGGCCACGCGAGATACGCTTGAGACAAATATTGCAAATAGCAGTGGTGCGATCTGCTGCACTCGTCTCAAAAAAGGCCCACACCAAAGAACTTTTCTGATAACGTGCAGAGGCAGCGCCCTGCACAGGCGGAGCTCTGCGGTGTTGTACAGTTGCTGTGCTGGCCTCTACCTGGCCTCCAGGGGGCATCCTGCCTCGTTGGACATGTGACGCCGCATCCTCCTCCTCCTCGTCCTCCTCCTCATCCTCTCTCCCTTGAGGCACCCACGTGGAGTCAGTGACCTCATCATCCCCTCCCTCTTCACCACTAGAGCAAACCTGGCAGTAAGCTGCAGCTGGTGGAACTGTACTGCCAGATTCCTCAAGCTGGGTATCGTCATCCGAGCCTTCGAATCGTTGGGCATCCTCCTGGAGCATGTACCCAACACTGTGCTCAAAGAGTTCGGGGGACTCCTCAGGAGGACATGGTGGGTCTAGGGAAGGGGTGGCTGATGATGCTCTGTCAGTACCCTGAGCCTGGGTGAGAGAGGATGAGGAGGATGAGGAGGGCTTGGTCATCCATTCTACCAAGCCTTCAGCATGATGCGGCTCCACATGTCCAGCTGCCGAAAACAAAGACGCGCGTGTCCCATGGCCACGTGCTGATGACGATGCACGACCACGTCCACGTCCACGTCCACGGCCACGTCCACTAGAAACAGAGCCTGCCTGCCCTGTGTTCTTGGCTCTGCACGCTCTGCCTCCCCTTGGCGGTCTTCCAGCCATTGTAGTCGGTAGTCCTGTGGGTGCTGCTGAGAAGAAAATATAGGAGCTCTGTGTGATGCCACTAACACACTAGAAATGGGTGCTTCTGCAAAGAAAATAGAGGAGCTCTGTGTGATGCCACTACTAGAAGTCCTGCTGGGTGCTGCAAAGAAAATATAGGAGCTCTGTGTGATGCCACTAACACACTAGAAGTCCTGTGGGTGCTGCTGTGAAAGCAAAGAAAATATAGGAGCTCTGTGTGATGCCACTAACACACTAGAAGTCCTATGGGTGCTTCTGCAAAGAAAATAGAGGAGCTCTGTGTGATGCCACTAACACACTAGAAGTCCTGTGGGTGCTTCTGCAAAAAAATATAGGAGCTCTGTGTGATGCCACTAACACACTAGAAGTCCTGTGGGTGCTGCTGCAAAGAAAATAGAGGAGCTCTGTGTGATGCCACTAACACACTAGAAGTCCTGTGGGTGCTTCTGCAAAGAAAATAGAGGAGCTCTGTGTGATGCCACTAACACACTAGAAGTCCTGTGGGTGCTGCTGCAAAGAAATATAGGAGCTCTGTGTGATGCCACTAACACACTAGAAGTCCTGTGGGTGCTTCTGCAAAGAAAATAGAGGAGCTCTGTGTGTGTCTGTGGGTGCTGCTGCAGAAAATAGAGGAGCTCTGTGTGAACTAACACACTAGAAGTCCTGTGGGTGCTTCTGCAAAGAAAATATAGGAGCTCTGTGTGATGCCACTAACACACTAGAAGTCCTGTGGGTGCTTCTGCAAAGAAAATAGAGGAGCTCTGTGTGATGCCACTAACACACTAGAAGTCCTGTGGGAACAAAATGCTGCTGCAAAGAAAATATAGGAGCAAAGAAAATAGAGGAGCTCTGTGTGATGCCACTAACACACTAGAAGTCCTGTGGGTGCTTGCTGCAAAGAAAATAGAGGAGCTCTGTGTGTGATGCCACTAACACACTAGAAGTCCTGTGGGTGCTTCTGCAAAGAAAATAGAGGAGCTCTGTGTGATGCCACTAACACACTAGAAGTCCTGTGGGTGCTTCTGCAAAGAAAATAGAGGAGCTCTGTGTGATGCCACTAACACACTAGAAGTCCTGTGGGTGCTCTCTGCAAAGAAAATAGAGGAGCTCTGTGTGATGCCACTAACACACTAGAAGTCCTATGGGTGCTTCTGCAAAGAAAATAGAGGAGCTCTGTGTGATGCCACTAACACACTAGAAGTCCTGTGGGTGCTTTGCTGAGAAAATATAGGAGCTCTGTGTGATGCCACTAACACACTAGAAGTCCTATGGGTGCTTCTGGGAAAAAAATAATAGCTCTGTGTGTGATGCCACTAACACACTAGAAGTCCTGTGGGTGCTTCTGAAGCAAAAAATATAGGAGCTCTGTGTGATGCCACTAACACACTAGAAGTCCTATGGGTGCTTCTGCAAAGAAAATAGAGGAGCTCTGTGTGATGCCACTAACACACTAGAAGTCCTGTGGGTGCTTCTGGCAAAGAAAATATAGGAGCTCTGTGTGTGTGATGCCACTAACACACTAGAAGTCCTATGGGTGCTTCTGCAAAGAAAATAGGAGCTCTGTGTGATGCCACTAACACACTAGAAGTCCTATGGGTGCTTCTGGGAAAAAATATAGCTCTGTGCTCTGTGTGATGCCACTAACACACTTCAAGTCCTATAGGTGCTTCTGAAAGAAAATAAGGAGCTCTGTGTGAATGGGACTAAAATCAAGTCCTATAGGTGCTTCTGGAAGAAAATATGTGTGTGATGGGACTAACACACTTCAAGTCCTATAGGTGCTTCTGGGAAGAAAATATAGCTCTGTGTGTGTGATGGGACTAACACACTTCAAGTCCTATAGGTGCTTCTGGAAAGAAAATATAGCTCTGTGTGTGTGATGGGACTAACACACTTCAAGTCCTATAGGTGCTTCTGGAACAAATTATAGCTCTGTGTGTGATGGGACTAACACACTTCAAGTCCTATAGGTGCTTCTGGGAAGAAAATATAGCTCTGTGTGTGTGATGGGACTAACACACTTCAAGTCCTATGGGAGCTTCTGGGAAGAAAATATAGCTCTGTGTGATGGGACTAACACACTTCAAGTCCTATAGGTGCTTCTGGGAAGAAAAATATAGCTCTGTGTGTGATGGGACTAACACACTTCAAGTCCTATAGGTGCTTCTGGGAAGAAAATATAGCTCTGTGTGTGTGATGGGACTAACACACTTCAAGTCCTATAGGTGCTTCTGGGAAAAAAATATAGCTCTGTGTGTGTGATGGGACTAACACACTTCAAGTCCTATAGGTGCTTCTGGGAAGAAAATATATAGCTCTGTGTGTGTGATGGGACTAACACACACTTCAAGTCCTAGGTGCTTCTGGGAAGAAAATATAGCTCTCTGTGTGATGGGACTAACACACTTCAAGTCCTATAGGTGCTTCTGGGAAAAAATATAGCTCTGTGTGTGTGAAGGGACTAACTCACTTCAAGTCCTATAGGTGCTTCTGGGAAGAAAAATATAGCTCTGTGTGTGTAATGGGACTAACACACTTCAAGTCCTATAGGTGCTTCTGGGAAGAAAATATAGCTCTGTGTGTGTGATGGGACTAACACACTTCAAGTCCTATAGGTGCTTCTGGGAAGAAAATATAGCTCTGTGTGTGTAATGGGACTAACACACTTCAAGTCCTATAGGTGCTTCAATGGGACTAACACACTTCAAGTCCTATAGGTGCTTCTGGGAAGAAAATATAGCTCTGTGTGTGTAATGGGACTAACACACTTCAAGTCCTATAGGTGCTTCTGGGAACAAAATATAGCTCTGTGTGTGTGATGGGACTAACACACTTCAAGTCCTATAGGTGCTTCTGGGAAGAAAAATATAGCTCTGTGTGTGTAATGGGACTAACACACTTCAAGTCCTATAGGTGCTTCTGGGAAAGAAAATATAGCTCTGTGTGTGTAATGGGACTAACACACTTCAAGTCCTATAGGTGCTTCTGGGAAAAAAATATAGCTCTGTGTGTGTAATGGGACTAACACACTTCAAGTCCTATAGGTGCTTCTGGGAACAAAATATAGCTCTGTGTGTGTGATGGGACTAACACACTTCAAGTCCTATAGGTGCTTCTGGGAAAAAATTATAGCTCTGTGTGTGTAATGGGACTAACACACTTCAAGTCCTATAGGTGCTTCTGGGAAGAAAATATAGCTCTGTGTGTGTAATGGGACTAACACACTTCAAGTCCTATAGGTGCTTCTGGGAAGAAAATATAGCTCTGTGTGTGTGATGGGACTAACACACTTCAAGTCCTATAGGTGCTTCTGGAAGAAAATATAGCTCTGTGTGTGTAATGGGACTAACACACTTCAAGTCCTATAGGTGCTTCTGGGAAAAAAATATAGCTCTGTGTGTGTGATGGGACTAACACACTTCAAGTCCTATAGGTGCTTCTGGGAAGAAAATATAGCTCTGTGTGTGTAATGGGACTAACACACTTCAAGTCCTATAGGTGCTTCTGGGAAGAAAATATAGCTCTGTGTGTGTAATGGGACTAACACACTTCAAGTCCTATAGGTGCTTCTGGGAAAGAAAATATAGCTCTGTGTGTGTGATGGGACTAACACACTTCAAGTCCTATAGGTGCTTCTGGGAACCAAATATAGCTATGTGTGTGTAATGGGACTAACACACTTCAAGTCCTATAGGTGCTTCTGGGAAGAAAATATAGCTCTGTGTGTGTAATGGGACTAACACACTTCAAGTCCTATAGGTGCTTCTGGAAGAAAATATAGCTCTGTGTGTGTAATGGGACTAACACACTTCAAGTCCTATAGGTGCTTCTGGGAACAAAATATAGCTCTGTGTGTGTAATGGGACTAACACACTTCAAGTCCTATAGGTGCTTCTGGGAGAAAAATATAGCTCTGTGTGTGTAATGGGACTAACACACTTCAAGTCCTATATGTGCTTCTGGGAACAAAAATATAGCTCTGTGTGTGTAATGGGACTAACACACTTCAAGTCCTATAGGTGCTTCTGGGAACAAAATATAGCTCTGTGTGTGTAATGGGACTAACACACTTCAAGTCCTATAGGTGCTTCTGGGAACAAAATATAGCTCTGTGAGTGTGATGGGACTAACACACTTCAAGTACTATAGGTGCTTCTGGGAAGAAAAGATAGCTCTGTGTGTGTAATGGGACTAACACACTTCAAGTCCTATAGGTGCTTCTGGGAAGAAAATATAGCTCTGTGTGTGTAATGGGACTAACACACTTCAAGTCAGATAGGTGCTTCTGGGAAGAAAATATAGCTCTGTGTGTGTGATGGGACTAACACACTTCAAGTCCTAAAGGTGCTTCTGGGAAGAAAATATAGCACTGTGTGTGTAATGGGACTAACACACTTCAAGTCCTATAGGTGCTTCTGGGAACAAAATATAGCTCTGTGTGTGTGTAATGGGACTAACACACTTCAAGTCCTATAGGTGCTTCTGGGAACAAAATATAGCTCTGTGTGTGTAATGGGACTAACACACTTCAAGTCCTATAGGTGCTTCTGGGAAAAAAATATAGCTCTGTGTGTGTGATGGGACTAACACACTTCAAGTCCTATAGGTGCTTCTGGGAAGAAAATATAGCTCTGTGTGTGTAATGGGACTAACACACTTCAAGTCCTATAGGTGCTTCTGGGAAGAAAATATAGCTCTGTGTGTGTAATGGGACTAACACACTTCAAGTCCTATAGGTGCTTCTGGGAACAAAAAATAGCTCTGTGTGTGTAATGGGACTAACACACTTCAAGTCCTATAGGTGCTTCTGGGAAGAAAATATAGCTCTGTGTGTGTAATGGGACTAACACACTTCAAGTCCTATAGGTGCTTCTGGGAACAAAATATAGCTCTGTGTGTGTAATGGGACTAACACACTTCAAGTCCTATAGGTGCTTCTGGGAACAAAATATAGCTCTGTGTGTGTAATGGGACTAACACACTTCAAGTCCTATAGGTGCTTCTGGGAACAAAAATATAGCTCTGTGTGTGTAATGGGACTAACACACTTCAAGTCCTATAGGTGCTTCTGGGAACAAAATATAGGAGCTCTGTGTGTGTGATGGGACTAACACACTACAAGTCCTATAGGTGCTTCTGGGAACAAAAATATAGCTCTGCCTGTGTAATGGGACTAACACACTTCAAGTCCTATAGGTGCTTCTGGAACAAAATATAGGAGCTCTGACTGCCTGACACTAACACACTACAAGTCCTTAAGGTGCTTCTGGGAACAAAATATAGGAGCTCTGCCTGCCTGCCACTAACACACTACAAGTCCTATAGGTGCTTCTGGTAACAAAATATAGGAGCTCTGCCTGCCTGCCACTAACACACTACAAGTCCTATAGGTGCTTCTGGTAACAAAATATAGGAGCTCTGCCTGCCTGCCACTAACACACTACAAGTCCTATAGGTGCTTCTGGTAACAAAATATAGGAGCTCTGCCTGCCTGTCACTAACACACTACAAGTCCTATAGGTGCTTCTGGTAACAAAATATAGGAGCTCTGCCTGCCTGCCACTAACACACTACAAGTCCTATAGGTGCTTCTGGTAACAAAATATAGGAGCTCTGCCTGCCTGTCACTAACACACTACAAGTCCTATAGGTGCTTCTGGTAACAAAATATAGGAGCTCTGCCTGCCTGCCACTAACACACTACAAGTCCTATAGGTGCTTCTGGTAACAAAATATAGGAGCTCTGCCTGCCTGCCACGAACACACTACAAGTCCTATAGGTGCTTCTGGTAACAAAATATAGGAGCTCTGCCTGCCTGCCACGAGCACACTACAAGCCCCTCTTTGTCAATCAATCTTTGTAACTGAATCTATCTAACTCAATCTCTGCAAGTGAATCTCTCTCTCTATCTATCTAAATGCAGCAGAGTGTCACAGAAACAGCCTGCTCAATCTGCGCCGGAACAGCATGTGACCGGCGCAGACGGCGTGGCGGCGTTTTATAGGGGGGGGCGTGTACTACAGCCCCTGAGCTGTAATTGGCTACAGGCGTCCTGCCTGTAGCCAATTATGGCTCTTCGAGTTTCCGGGGCTGTGATTGGCCAAGCATGCGGGGTCACAGTGCATGCTTGGCCAATCATCAGCCAGCAATGCACTGCGTCGGCCGCGCCGGCCGCAATGCATTGCGGGGCCGCTCGCATCACCCGACCGTGTTGCGAGCGGCCAAAATAGTTCTGGGCTCGCCGAGCGAGCGAACGCCCGGTGCTCGATGCGAACGTGGGTTCGCATCGAGCACCGGGCCCATCCTGAAGAAGCGGTTACACCGCGAAACCGGTCGAGGAACCACTTCCTCACGTTTAGACTAATGCGAATCCTGTGGGCAAGCCCAACATGTATTTGTGTATTTGTAATTTTTTCTATGCGTCTAGGAGAGGTTATTAGCTGATTTTAGATTGAATTGATGTGTACAAATGTACATTTTTTTTATTCATGTATGTTTTTCTATTAAATACAATTTATGTATTTATGTATTATGTATCTGCCTAGAACCAGCCTCCCCTTCTCTTGTGCCCTTTGGAATGCCCGCTCTGTTTGTAACAAACTCACCACTGTCCATGACCTATTCATCACAAACTCCCTGAACCTACTTGCAATTACTGAGACTTCCTTCTCCTGCTGCTCTCTCCTACGGTGGCCTTCTGTGGACTCACTCCCCCAGGCCTAGTGGACGGAAAGAAGGTGGTTTCGGAATCCTCCTATCCCCTCAAAGCACATTTCAGGTTCTTCATCCACCGCCCTCTCTGTCCCTCTCCTCATTTGAAGCTCACTGTATTTGTCAATTTTCTCCAGTTTCACTGAGAATTGCTGTGATCTATCGGCCCCCTGGACCCGTATCAAACTTCCTTGACGACTTCTCTGCCTGGCTCCCCTACTTTCTCTCTTCTGAAATTCCAACAATCATTCTTGGTGACTTCAACATCCCTGTTAATCTTAACACTCCCGCTACTTCTAAGCTGCTGAGCCTAACCTCCTCTTTTGACCTAAAACAATGGACAAGCGCTTCTACTCACTCTGTTGGCAACTGCCTTGACCTCATATTCTCCTACCTGTGCACTCCGCACAACCTCTCCAATATTCCTTTTCCTCTCTCTGACCACCACCTTATTAGTTTCACTCTCTCCTTGTCTGCCTCCTCCTTGCCTTCCAACTACCAAACTATTACCCGTAGAAACCTTCACCATCTTAACCCTTCTCTTCTTTTTTCTGCTACAGATTGTCTCTACGACAAAATCTCATCCTTGTCCTGCCCACTCGTTGCCGAGTTCGTGCTGTACGCGGAATTGGTGTCGGGCTTTTAGCTTTGAGCCAAGACCCGTCCATGAACAGAGTGACGAGGAGTATGTGGACCAAGAATTGGTTGCTTCAGCGTGATCAGTTCTCGCACATGCCTTTGCTTCGTGAGATCCGGGAGAATAATCCTGATGATTTCAGGAACTTTCTCCGGATGACGGACCCCGTTTTTCACCGTCTTTTGGCTTTGCTGACCCCTTTTATCAGCCGGCAGGATACCTGCATGAGACAAGCCATCACTCCGGAGCAGAGGCTAGTTGCCACGTTGAGGTACTTGGCGACAGGGAGAAGCCTTCAGGATCTGAAGTTCTCCACAGGTATCTCTCCCTAGGTTCTGGGAATCATTATTCCAGAGACCTGTTCTGCTATCATCCAGGTCCTGCAGGAGGACTATATTAAGGTAACATTCTCCTTTACTATTCCCTTCTATGTATGCTCTGTTTGCTAATGTCTTGTATTTTTGACCTCCTTCCCTAATTACCATGATTGCAATATGCTCTAATATGCTGTGCCCCTTTTCTCCTTCCTGCATTTTTCCCTTCACTTACCTCCCCAGCATGCTCTTCTGGCCCAATAGACACCTATGGCCTAGTCCCTTAAGCAATGTATTTTGTCTGCTGCATAGTATTGTTTTCCCCCAAACACCCCCTAAAATATGCACAAATGTTTGCTGTGTGTTTTACTTCATGCAGAGCCCCTTTTGTTTCCTTTTTTTTGGGGGGGGGGGCAAACTCATTAGGAACCCCCTCCCCCCAACTGCTCTGTCAGATGCTACCAATCCTCTATCTGCTGGCTTTCCCAAGGTCAATACACACTATATACCTACCTCTTTATAGTGGGCATCTTTATGGATGAATTCAGCAAAGCATGTAGTGCAAGGGGCTGGCTCCCTACTTTCCATTTCCTCTTTTTTTGGGTTCTTTCCCTCCTATTAGCTTGCTAAGTAATTGCAGAATGTCAAAATGTGCTTCCATCTTTTTTTTGGGGTGAGGGTGGTATTTGGAATGTTCTTTTATGTTTCCTGTGGGCTGCCAATAGTGTTAAGTTAAGGAGGGTCAGGCCAAACTAGCACACATTATTGAGCCATTTGGCAATCAATGAAGTGCAGAGGGTTACCTGTCCAAAGCCCCCCCCCCCCCAAACCCCTAGTTATTGTCAATGGCCCATCAGAAGTGGGGGGATTGATGGGGGGTGAGTAATCTGCTAGGGGGACCCTCTACTCTTGGGTGCAAATACTTTCAAGCTTACAATTTAAAAGTCTGATCTTGTTCCAAGATGTTAGTGTCTAATCTGCTTGCAATGTTTATGTGCAAAGTGACTAATTTTTTTTTATTGTTTCACTCCACAGTTCCCTTCCACGCCACAGGAATGGCAGACTGTGGCCTCCCACTTTGCCAGCCGTTGGGACTTTCCTAACTGCGGAGGTGCAATTGATGGGAAACACGTCCGTATTGTCCCACCCCCCAACTCGGGGTCCTACTATTATAATTACAAGGGGTTTAATAGTGTAGTGATGTTGGCGGTGGTGTCGGCGACATACGAGTTTTTGTATGTGGACGTGGGGATGAACGGCCGGATCTCGGATGGTGGTGCCATTGCGTTTTACTGGCGTCTCCAGAGTGGCAGTCTGTGCTTGCACCTCCAGAGGAGAATGCTGACTCCCCTTCGTCTTTGTCGCAGATGAAGCGTTTGCGCTGACTCCCCATCTGATGAGGCCCTTCCCGATGAGGACCCTCACCCCAGACCAGAGGGTCTTCAATTACAGGCTGTCGAGAGCCCGCAGAGTGGTGGAGAACACCTTCGGGATCCTGGCCAGCCGCTTCCGCCTGTTTTTGACGGCTATTAACTTGGCGGGATACAAACTCAACCACATAGTTCTTGCCTGCTGCATATTGCACAACTTTTTAAAAAGACACAACAGCAACTATGTGGTGCCCGTTGGCCCAGATGTGGACGGGCCTTCCAATGCCGACCTCACAGCCCTTCAAGCGACAGGTCCAGGCTTGCCCCCTCTAAATGTCCGCGAGCAATATATGGACTACTTTGTGGGTAGGGGGCCATTGCTCTGCCTGACGATGTGTGAGAGGCATTTTTTAATAAATATATTTTTTAAACAAACCTATGATTTCTTGTCATTTCCTGCTTGTGTTTTTTGTAGGTGTATTCTAGCGTATTTGTGATGGAAATTTTTGCCCTTTAGCTTCAACAGTGGGAATGCACTTTCTGGGCAAAAGAAGGTAACAGTCTCTTCTTCCCAAAAAGAATCTTCTCATGTTGTGTGTGTGATACCTAATCTTTTTGTCTAGAGAAGGTTTGTAGTGCATAACTGACACCCAAAATACTCATTTTCATCACCATGACAGAAATGTGTGTATTCACAAAAATGGTGTGCTACGTGTTTTCAAAGAAAGCACTGTGGGTGTCATTTACATAAGCCAAATCCACTATGCACTACAAGTGCACTGCAAAAGTGCCCTGGAAAATACACTTGCAGTGCAAACTGGAATAGCCTTTAGTAAATAACACCCATTGCCCCCCAAATCCTTTACTTTTGACATAAATAATGCTTTTGTGTTTTTAAATAAGAAAGCCACACATTTTTTATCTAAAAAAAGTTTACTTACAACACATTCACAAGTGCCTTTCAAAACTTCTTGGCAAAACTGACAAGATCTTGGTTCTTTCGTACATTGTTTACTAACATTCTGCATTTGTTAAAACCAGTCATGGAACAAAACAGAACAAACTGAACATAGGAACTTGTAAAGTTCAACTTTCTAAAGTGAAGACAAGATCAGACATGACTATATGTTCAAAGTGTGTTTGATCTTGCCTTCATCACAGGGGGGTCACCCCTTGAAAATGGAAATTTAGAACATGCACACAATTTGGGTCTCAAAATGGACATTAGATGGTAAAACACATGCCTAGAATGTTCAAAAGTGCAATTTCCCATCATGGGGATCAATGGACGTGTTTTGGGGGTGCAACCCCTTCACCCCACCCACTTTAGTAGTTAGTAAAGTGGTTGCACCCCCAAAACGTTGTCATTCATCCACCATGATGGGAGCTAGCACATGTTGACACAATGTGTGCATCTTCCAAATTTGCCACAGTTCTTAAGTTTCAAATGTTGTCACAAACAGCCACAAATGTGTGATAATTACTTGGTGCGTTTTCAGATTTTACCTAAAACATCAATGATGTTCTTCAATTTTTGTTGAACATCATTGATGTTTTTCTTTATCTCATCTAGATCTCGATTGCACACCATTATCTCCCCGATGAGTACGTGTGCACTTTCAGTGGTAAAGTGCGATTCTTCTTCCACAACATCCACGTCACCTAAAAACACAAAAAAAAAAATGTCTCTTGGAAATGAGGCACGCATACATTGATTAGCTTACCAGTAGCTGTGTTCTCCCACACTAACTTGTTGTGGTGACAAGTTCTCCAAGTTCGATGATCTCTCCTTCCTCCTTCTCCTCCTCTGCTTCTGGTCTTTCCCCTTCTTTGGGAGGTGTGGGTTTCCTGGTTTCCTCAGACGTCCCGAGTCTTCGCTCCCCTATGAGAATGTACAAAAGGAAGATTTAGCACAACAATCTATTGAGGGCAGAAATAGGAAATGTCAAACATTGCTTGAAAGTGAGGGACAATATTTTTGGTTGGCCAGTTTCAAATGACAACAACATGAATGTAGTCACTTTGTAAAGGTGCTAAACTTACTACCTTTTTGGTAGAAGTTTGTCTGATGGAGACACCCCTCTAGTATCCACTGGAGCACATGTGTGGAACAGCATAAAAAAAGGGGCGTTTGGGTGTCCCAGCACTGGTGCTCTAGAGTCCAGATGGGTAAACAGCTACTGAGTGACCTCTCCTTTACATTGAATAAATTTGGTTTACATTCTTGATGACATCTCTATTGAGAACAAACTTCCTTTCACTAAAAACTTCATCAAACCTCGTATTATAAGTGGCCGAACGATCGAGGTTGAGTACGATCGAATGGACACACAGGAACATGACAGTGGAAGAAAGATCGAGGTTGAGTACGATCTAATGCACAGACGAACATGAAAGTGGCCATTTTCAAAGGTACAACATTGAAAAAATCCAAACACATGGAGCAGTATGCAAGCAAGAAATCAAACACAAAACACAACTACTTACTTTTTTGAAGAACTCGCTTGATCTTTCTGTACTGATCGGGCTCCCTCAGTTTCAGGTCTGACCAGCGTTTCCTCAGTTGCTCCTTGGATCGTTGTACCCCAAAATTATTGTACAGCCTCCTCACAACTTTAGACATGATCTTGGCCTTTCGGACATTTGGGTTGAGGTAAGGCCCATACTTCCCATCATAGTCGCTCCTCTTCAATATGTCCACCATCTCCAACATTTCTCCAAATGACATATTGGAGGCCTTAAATTTCAGCCTCCGGGATCGGGACGTTTCTGCCTCCGGCCTTTCCTCGTCCTCCTCCTCGTTGCTGCAATATTTGGGGCGCACCTGCTGTGTCCCCGCCATGTGCTCTCCACGATGCGCCGTAAAGAGAAGGGGTGGGGAATAGACGAGAAAGATCGTCAGGGGCGGGCGGAGTTTCACGCATGCGCACTGTATATTAAAACGTCACACGCATGTGTCGTAGCAACGATCTGTGAGACGAGGGGAGAGAAAGCTCACGCACGAGATGATCGCTAGGACGAAGGTACAATTTTAACTTGGTACATAACTAGCCTAGACTGATTATACCTTGAGGCTTATTTATGGAGAAGATTAGGAGAGTTTAGCCTGACATTATTTATAGTGTTTTGTGTGGTGTTGTCTCTTGCAGAGATTATGGAGGGCTTCAACCGTGTGAGTTTTCTCCCCCTCTTCATTGATAAGTATAGGGAAATGACCCTATTATGGCAGGCTAAACACCCAGATTACAGCAACAAACCAAAGAGGTACGCAGCCATGAAGAAACTTTTGGAATTTGTAAAGTCAAGGATGCCCACGGCAACCGTGGAGAAGTTAAGACTCAAAATTGGCAGCCTGAGGAGTACCTATTTCAGGGAGCGCAATAAGGTCCTGAAGTCCCAAGCATCTGGAGCTGCAGCAGATCAGGTCCATGTCCCCACGCTCTGGTACTATGACAGGCTCCATTTTCTCAAAGACCAGGCTGATGTCAGGGAGTCACTCTCGACTCTTCCTTGCACGCGTCCTTCCACGCAGGCCACCCCTGATGAGGCTTCCGAGGAGCAACCTGGGCCTTCCAGTCTGGAAGATGTGGAGGAGCCCAGCTTGAGCCAGGTATAGTAGTTTTGGAACCATTTTTGTGAAAAATGAATGATGTTCACTTAATTCAGGATCCACAATTGCTTAGTTCCTAACGTGTTTGACATATGAACGGACAGTAGTGTTGGAGACATTTGGGGCAAGAATATAAACTGCAGGGCTGAGAATTGTATGGTTTTCTATTTGTAAACATTTTGCAACAGTCAATAGATGAAAATTGTGTGTGTTTGATGAACAAATAACTCAAACTATGTCCCTTTTTCATACACAGGAAGACCTCAGCCAGGAGGTGGCTGTGGAATGTGGCAGTCAGGAGGAGGCAGGGGTTAGTGGCAGCCAAGAGGTGGGTAGTGGCAGCCAAGAGGGGGGTAGGCGTAGGAGCCTGACTGTCTCCCAAGTCCCTCACCTCCGCCTTCCCTACAAAAGGGCGAGAAGGGGGGGTGAGGTGGGAGAGTCAGCGCTCCGGCTGATCAGAGAGGCTTCAGCCTCCCTACATGCCACACCCACCTACGAGGAGGCCTTTGGCTCCTTGGTTGCCACTAAAATGAAGGATATAGAGGCGGGGCAACGCAGCATGTGTGAGGATGTCATCCTCAAGGTCCTAAATAAGGGGATGGCTGGGGGGATGACCACACTCACACATGTTTGTGATAGTGACCATGCTCCGCCTCCTCCTCCTTCTGCCACCCCACCAGCACCACAGCGTGGAAGGAAGCGTGCAAGGAAGACCTGAGAGTGACGACCTGGATTCAGTCTGGTCTGAGAGAAGATGGAGCCTCTCGTAGTACCAGAGCCTGGGGACCTAGATGGCATCTGCTGCAGTTCCGGATGTTTTGGACTTCAGGACCAGATAGCACTCCCTTATTATTAAGATAGGTACTCCTCAGGCCACCAAGTTTTGAAGCTTAAAAAATTATGTTTGCTGTGGGTGTCCAAGGCTTTGCAAATTCCCCAAGTTTCTCCATCGCTGCATTCCTCTTTGGTTTGTTGCTGAGACCTAAATAAAGGTATTTTTGAGTTCAAAAAATCATTGCCCATGTGTTTTACTTTTCTACAATGACAGTTTATTTGTGAGTAGGCAGGTAAATTTCACAAATCATAAACTCCAATTAACAAGGGGCACCAACAACAAACAACCTCCTAGTAAATTTAAGCAACAAATACAAATGATAAGAATGTTGTTTTGCTAAGTTGAGACACACAACCCCCCTCAAAAATCTCAATAAATTATCATGAAAATATGTATTACAAACCAAAAATAAAAAATGACAAATCATCCCAAAAATATAACAAACATTCTTTTACGATCTGACGAAAAATAAACATCTAGCCAAGAAATTCTGAAAAAGAATAAATAAATACGTTTGTGAGAAGTGAGTGTGTGTCATTCTTCTTGCATTGTAAAGAAAAAGAGAATGCGCTGCATTAACCACTGTCAAATGACGGCGGAGCGGTGCAGCTACTGTGGTCATATGACGGCGCTCGCTTTTTGGCCACTAGGGGGCGCGCACATGCCGTGGGAGGCGCGCGCGCGTGCCCGCCGCGTAGCTGGGGACCTGATGCGCGTGCCCAGCGGCCGCGATGTCCGCCAGGCACCCGCGATTGCCCGGTAAGTGAGCAGGACGTGGATCGGTGTGTGTAAACACACCGATCCACGTCCTGTCAGAGGAGAGGAGACCGATGGTGTGTCCCTTGTACATAGGGACACCGATCGGTCCCCTCCCCCAGTCAGTCCCCTCCCCCCACAGTTAGAATCACTCATATAGGGAACATATTAACCCCTGCAGCGCCCCCTAGTGTTAACCCCTTCCCTGCCAGTCACATTTATACAGTAATCAATGCATTTTTATAGCACGGATCGCTGTATAAATGTGAATGGTCCCAAAAATGTGTCAAAAGTGTCCGATATGTCCGTCGCAATGTCGCAGTCATGATAAAAATCGCAGATCGCCGCCATTACTAGTAAAAAAAAAATAATAATAAAAATGCTATAAATCTATCCCCTATTTTGAAGACGCTATAACTTTTGCGCAAACCAATCAATATACGCTTATTGCGATTTTTTTTTACCAAAAATATGCAGAAGAATACGTATCGGCCTAAACTGAGGAAAAAATTTGTTTAAAAGAAATAAATAAATTGGATATTAATTATAATAAAAAGTAAAAAATATTATGTTTTTTCAAACTTGTCCCTCTTATTTTGTTTATAGCGCAAGAAATAAAAACCGCAGAGGTGATCAAATACCACCAAAATAAAGCTCTATCTGTGGGGAAAAAATTGTAAAAAATTTATTTGGGTACAGCGTTGCATGACCGCGCAATTGTCATTCAAAATGCGACAGCGATGAAAGCTGAAAAATGGCTTGGTCAGGAAGGGGGTGTTTGTGCCTGGTAGGCAAGTAGTTAAAGACATTTTAACATTGCAGCGTGACGAATGTGCTGTGCCGATTAGGAACGGTAGTTTTACCTGACCAAGCGCTTCCGTCACAGAATTTCTTCTGAGCATGCGTAGCACTTTGTCCGTCGGACTACGCTACACACGATCGGAATTGGTGTGATCGGACTTTGTTGTCGGAAAATTTATAGAGCAGGAGATACAACTTTGTCCGTCGGACAATCCGATGGAAAATGTCCGATGGTGCCTACACACGGTCGGAATTTCCGACAACATTGTCCGATAGGACAGAATCCATCGGAAAATCCGACCGTGTGTATGGGGCTTAAGTCACAGCACGATTTCAGCCAATATAAATCTGCCCTCCAAAAATACCATTCCTGCCTGCGCACTGCCAAACATACCTACTTTACCACTCTCATTAACACCCTCTCACGCAGTCCCCGTCAACTCTTTTCTACATTTACTTCTCTACTTAGTCCTCCATTACCTCCACCCACTAACTTACTCACTGCCCAGGAGATTGCTAATCACTTCAAAAATAAGATTGAGACAATTTGTCTCGAGTTCTCTACTCTACACATATCTCCCTCACTTTACACTCCTTGTCCTTCCGCACAATCAATACTTTCCTCTTTTAATCCAGCTACTATAGAGGAAGTCACTAAAATGTTTGCTAATGCCCACCTAACCTCCTGCCCCCTGAACCCTGTTCCTTCTCAAATACTACGGTCACCCTCTGACTCTATCCTACACTCTTTAACTCATATCTTCAACCTCTCCCTCTCTACTGGCATCTTCCCCAACCCTCTAAAACATGCACTAGTCACTCCCATACCAAAAAAGGCCTCACTAGACCCAACCAATCTTAACAATCTAAAGCCCCATACACACGGTCGGAAAATCCGACCACCAAATCCATCGGATTTTGTCCGACGGATTTAGTCCGACACTGGTGTTGCATACACACTGTCGGACAAAGTTGTCGGAAAATCCGATCATTCTGAACGTGGTGACGTTTGTTGCGTACGACGGGACTACGTAGAGGCTAGTAGCCAATAGCTTTGGTCTTGTAATGTGATCTGAGCATGCGTGGCACTTTGTCCGTCGGAATTCGATACACACGATCGGATTTGGTGTGATCGGACTTTGTTGTCGAAAAATCTATCCAGCAGGAGATAGGACTTTGTCCGTCGGACAATCCGATGGAAACTGTCCGATGGTGCCTACACACGGTCGGAATTTCCGACAACATTGTCCGATAGGACAGAATCCATCGGAAAATCCGACCATGTGTATGGGGCTTAAGACCCATCTCTCTACTCCCTTTTGCCTCCAAACTTCTTGAACGTTTAGTCTACAGCCGACTGAGCGACCACCTCATTGAGAATAACCTTCTGGATCCCCTTCAGTCTGGATTTCGACCACAGCACTCCACAGAAACTGCCCTCCTAAAACTCACAAATGACTTACTAACAGCCAAAACCAATGGTCATTATTCTGTAATCTTACTCTTAGACCTTTCTGCTGCCTTTGATACAGTTGACCATCCCCTCTTCCTCAAAAAACGAAATTTGCTTGGTCTCCATAGCTGTGCTCTCCGTTGGTTCGAATCTTACCTATCTCATCGCACCTTCAGTGTCACTTACAACTCCACTTCCTCCTCTCCAACTCCTCTTACTGTTGGGGTCCCCCAAGGTTCTGTCCTTGGACCTCTACTATTCTCAATGTACACATCCTCCCTGGGTCCGCTGATAGCCTCACATGGCTTCCACTACCATTTATATGCTGATGACACCCAAATCTATCTCTCTGCCCCTCAACCCACCCCATCAATCTCCTCACGCATCACTGATTTACTAACAGACATATCAGTCTGGATGTCAAACCACTTCCTCAAACTTAATCTGTCTAAAACTGAGCTCTTAATATTTCCTCCCCCACGTGCCCCTTCCCCTGACTTCTCAGTCAAGATCAATGGCACATCTATCAGTCCGTCCCCACATGCCAGGGTGCTAGGGGTAATCCTAGACCCTGAACTGTCCTTTCAGACCCACATACAATCCCTGTCCAAATCATGCCGCCTTAGCCTCCGGAACATTTCCAGAATACGCCCCTTTTTAACGAATGACACCACCAAGCTTCTAACTCACTCCCTGGTTATCTCTCGCCTCGACTACTGCAACTCCCTCCTCATTGGACTACCTTTACATAGACTATCCCCCCTTCAGTCCATAATGAATGCAGCTGCAAGACTCATCCCCCTTACCAACCATTCAGTGTCCTCCACCCCTCTCTGCAAATCCCTCCACTGGCTTCCACTTACCCAACGAATAAAATTCAAAATACTAACAATAGTTTACAAAGCCATCCATAACTCTGCCCCCAGCTACATCACTAACCTAGTACCAAAATACCAACCAAGCCGCTCTCTTCGGTCCTCCCAAGACCTCCTGCTCTCTTGCTCCCTTGTCACCTCCTCCCATGCTCGCCTCCAGGATTTCTCCAGAGCTTCTCCCATCCTTTGGAACTCTCTACCCCATTCTGTCCGACTGTCCCCTAATCTATCCATCTTTAGACGATCCCTGAAAACCTTTCTCTTTAAAGAAGCCTATCCTGCTTCTAACTAACACTGTTTTACTTTCTCCATCAACTCATCCCCCACAGCTATTACCTCTTGTATCAATTGACCCTTTCTTTTTAGATTGTAAGCTCTAACGAGCAGGTCCCTCTGATTCCTCTTGTACCAAATTGTAATGTAATTGTAATGTCTGCCTTTATTTTGTTAAGCGCTGCGCAAACTGTTGGCGCTATATAAATCCTGTATAATAATAATAATAATAATGTTATACCATTATTGACCCACTACAAGTACCGAGATAGTCCAATTACCCCTTCCCCCCTTTTTCTCTTTGAAAAAATCTTGTGGGTTACGAATGTGAATACGCAGTATCAGCATAGTTTCATAGTTTCATAGTTAGTAAGGTTGAATAAAGACATCAGTCCATCCAGTTCAACCTACAATTGTCCCTATCCCTGTACATTGCACACTCACATCGGTCCCTACCCTCAAGGAGCCCACAATCCAAGGTCCCCATTCATATACTAGGACTAATTTTTGGACAGAAGCCAATTAACCTACCTGCATGTCTTTGGATTGTGGGAGGAAACCGGAGTCCCCGGAGGAAACCCACACAGGCACAGGGAGAACATGCAAACTCCAGGCAGGTAGTGTCGTGGTTGGGATTTGAACCAGCGACCCTTCTTACTGCTAGGTGAGAGTGCTAACCACTACACCACTGTGCCCCTGTGCCGCCTTATCTGCGTTTACACTTAAAAAAAAACCCTTGTGTCTATAAATGATTCTTATGGATGATGGTACGCGCTAAATAATCTGATTAAACCATATTATTTGAGACTATACTCTTGATTTCACTTTGTATGGACAAGGCAGGGTTTGCACAGTGAAGTATCATTTAGCAATTCATGTTCACTGGAGTGGATCTATAGGATTTATCATTTTTTAATTCATTGGTGTGGATCTTTATTTAGCGCTGCTTATTCTATCATTTAGATAAGGATTATTGTACATATTTCATGGTATTGCAGGGTATTGCATGGTATCGCAGGGTATCGCAGGGTATTGCATGGTATTGCAGGGTATCGCAGAATATTGCAGGGTATCGCAAAGTATTGCAGGGTATCGCAAAGTATTGTTGGGTATTGCAGAGTATTGTTGGGTATTGTTGGGTATTGCAGAGTATTGCTGGGTATTGCAGAGTATTGTTGGGTATTGCAGAGTATTGTTGGGTATTGCTGGGTACTGCTGGGTATTGTTGGGTACTGCTGGGTATTGTTGGGTATTGTTGGGTCATGCTAGGTATTGCAGAGTACTGCTGGGTATCCATCTATCCATGCTCAGCCATCCCTCCATACCCTGCAATACCCAGCAATACACTGAAGGCTATTGTTGTGTATTGCAGGGTATGGAGGGATGGCTGAGCATGGATGGATGGATCGGGCGTGACTGCAGAGCAGTGCTGTGGGCACTACAGATCCCGCCCACAGCACTGCTGCCACCGATCCCTCCCCCTCTCCTCTCACACTGTACCGGTCGGTACAGAGAGAGGAGAGAGGAACCGGTGTCATGAAATGACCCGGTTTGCCTACATGTGATCACTCCGTCATTTGATAAACGGCCACGATGAGCGCCCGTTTACGGTGATCCGCCGGGTCGACCCGGCGATCATGGATGTTCTCGAGTGCGCACCCCAGGGGGCGCGCAAGAGGGGAATTCTAGGAGGACGTTAATGTAAGTCCTCTCAGAGTTAAGCAACCACCCTGTAGCCGTTTTTCGGCTATGGGTTGGTTGTTAAGCGCTTAAAGGAACCATTTTTTTCTTTTTGTTGTTTTGGGGAAAAGCCTCTAAAAAAATTTGAGCAATAAAGTGCAGTCAGGTTTGACTAAATTCTAAAAGTTTTTGGCAACCGTAATAACTTGATAGCATGTGTATGACCATTATAGCAATATTTTGTATCATTGGTAACATCGTGGTTTTTAAGGTTGTATCAGTTATGTTATAGTTGCTAACCTCGGATTAATACAAGTTTATTTTCTGTACAATAGTAAGTTTAAATAAATTAGATTGTTATTCTTTTCGCACAGGTATCATTCCTCCTTAATTTCATGGGTTGATTCATATATATCACTTATGTATCATTAAGTATATAAGTGAGGTAGGTAGAAATAGCCTTGTCAGTGGACAGATTTTAAATCTTAATAGTGCTATCCTCTAGAATCTAGATGTGTCTATCCTCTCCTTTTTGTTTATCCTTGGATTGTGTGACAGAACCCACTGTCACTATGTGTTTTGGAGGGGGCTGTGGGCTTGCCTCCTGCCCAGACTATGGCCCAGCAGAGAACATGAGATTTGGAGGGCTATTTGCCATCTCCCACCCCCTGGAGAAGATGCCACCTCCAGACATTTGTGTCTGCAGTCGCCAGTTCATCGGAACCAGGTGAACGCGGTATCTGTGGCTGGGCTTGTAGAGTTGTTTCTGGCTACCTAATCCTATTGGCCCGGCTGGGCTAAATATATACTTTTATTCCACAATGTACTTTTAGCTGATAAAGGCATATACAAGATGGCGGTATTCTCAAAGCGTGGTGCTACGAGACTTGGGGACAAAATGCCACTGAGATAATGTAATGTAATGTAATGCTGCATCCCTTCTCCCCCGCCTTCTTGTTGCTGTGTTTAACTACTTCAGCCCCGGACCAATTGGCAGCCAAAGGACCAGGCCCCTTTTTGCGATTCGGCACTGCGTCGCTTTAACTGACAATTGCGCGGTCGTGCGATGTGGCTCCCAAACAAAATTGGCGTCCTTTTTTTCCCACAAATAGAGCTTTCTTTTGGTGGTATTTGATCGCCCCTGCGGTTTTTATTTTTTGCGCTATAAACAAAAATAGAGCGACAATTTTGAAAACAATGCAATATTTTTTGCTTTTTGCTATAATAAATATCCCCAAAAAATATATAAAAAAACATTTTTTTTCCTCAGATACATATTCTTCTACATATTTTTGGTAAAAAAAATTGCAATTAGCGATTGATTGGTTTGCGCAAAAGTTATAGCGTTTACAAAAAAACATTGTCACTTATACAGCAATCAATGCTATTTAAATGCATTGATTCCTGTATAAATGACAGTTGTAGTGAAAGAGTTAACCACTAGGGGGAGGGGAGGGGTTATGGGCTGTGACGTGTGTGTGTTTTTTTACTTCAGGGGGCGGGGCTGACGTCTGACGCCATTGATCGGCTTTCCCGATGACCGGGAACAGCCGATCAATGACAGGCAGAGTAGGAAGCGCGGGGAGAGGTTTGTTTACACAAACCTCTCCCCGTTCTTCAGCGGCCGGGGTCACGGAGCTCCCGACCGGGTCGCGAGCGCACCGCTGGCGGCGCACGCGCGACCCATGGGCAGGCATTTAAAGGGCCACGTACAGGTACGTGATTTTGCCTGCCCGTGCCATTCTGCTGACGTATATATGCAGTGGGCGGTCGGGAAGCGGTTAATTGTGTTGGGTCATGGCATGTAGACAAAGGTCTGGAGACACATCTCAGCAGGGGATGTGTAAGGAGGGGCTGCCTGCTTATCATAATCCCTTCATGTGTTTCAACTGTAGTTGTTTGAATATACAAGTGTTGAGTTTCCATTGGTTCTTCCTTGTCCCCTCCCCCCTCTATGACAAGACTAAGGGGAGTGTCCCTAACTATGTTTTAAAAGTGTATGTTTGATACTTAATAAACAGTTTATGCTCTGGATGTTTAACCCTCAACACCTGTGTGGCTTGTTTCTTTTTTTTTTTTATTCTTTATTTATTCAAATTTTCCACATACAAAACATACAAAGAATCAACAGTTGGCAGAAAAAGCGTACAGCCCATTAATCCTGGGTCGAGCCATGTAAACATCCAGGTCCTTGGATAACGGGCTATATTTATTTGATGTTGTTACCGCAAAACCTAATGATGTGTGGTGGGTTCAATACATGGCTCTAGTGATGCTGTTGGATCCATAAGTAAATACCAAAGGACCTTGTTTCTAAAGTGGTGGGAGATATCATTTGAACCGATTTCGGTTGTGATTGAATGTTAGTAGCGGATATATTGGAGCCGGGCCTGGTTCCTGCTCCAAGGATCTAACTGGGCTAGAGTGATATCCATGTGTACGTATATTTTTTGGTTTGTGTTAATTATTCTTTTGTTTTTATTTTTATCTCCATTTTTATTATTATTAGTAGTAGACATGAGCCGAGGTGGGTGAGTACTCGCCCCATGTCTAAACTGTGTTGTGTCAACTTTTGGATCTTGTGTGGAGCGTTTTCACTCCAAAATTTGTTCTGTCTTGTAATCCGTCTCTTTCTAATTTCTTGTTTTTTCGAAATCATGTTGTCCTCATCCTTTTTGATATTAGTAGCTTGGACCTGTGTCCATTTAAAGAAAAGGCAAGATGAGCCAAAAGCCTGAGCCGGCCTGATTGCTTTCAAGCACCTGCTTTTAGCTTCCTCTCTCTTTGTTGTATCAAAATTTTAATCCATTTGGTTGTAAAAAATTCTGAGATCATATGCCACTTTTTAGTGAGGTCCTCGTCCAAGAAACTACATTGTTTCTAGATACGAAGACCCCTGGGGGTGATCCCAAGATATATTCAAGATATTTTTTTTAAAATGCGAGGTCCCACCATTGGGCATTCTCGTATTGTTTAGCATCCTGCAATCTAAGTGCAATCTAAGTGTAGCATTGACCCCCGAAGGAGCTTCAGGTATTTGATTGGGCCTGTACTCTGCTCTTCCACCCCCAGTAAATTGGCTCAACCCACTTGACACAGCTGTGGAACAGTGTTAGTGTGAATCTAGACAACAAAAAACAATCCCGCAATAACAGTGTAGCAATAATGGGATTTTACTAGAACTGGTATAAACAGTAATTACAATAGCTACACTGCCACACAAACACAATGTGACAATGCAATGAATATTCACAACTTCTTAATAGGGCAACTAATCGATTATGAAATTAATCGATTACTATTTTCATAATCGATTAATCGGACAGTAACATAATGGGGGTTAAAAAAAAACTAAAAGGAGCTCTTTATAGTACAAAAATAAGAAAATAATCGCTACTGTAAATATTGCTTTCACAGTTAAAAAAATGAACCCCTTACAGTAGTGATTATCTTCTTTTTTTGTACTATAAAGGGCTTGTTTTAGTTTTTTTTAACCCCATTATGTTACTAAATGTCTTAGACCTGGTTCACATCTATGTGTTTTTTGGTGCTATTTGCAGAAACACACTACAGTTCATTTAACATGGTTTCCTATGGGACACATTTACATCTACGCTTTTTTCAGCCGCTGCGTATTTGGAAAGGGTCATGGACTTTTTTTTAATGCAAAACGCTTTTTTGGTTCAATATACTTCAATGGAGAAGCTGCAGAAAAGTATGTAATACGTTTTTGCAGCAATTTGTGTTTTTTAATTTGCCCAACAACAAATTGGCCAAAAAACAATATGTCTCTTCTAATAGTATATACAGTATATCTCCTCTAATAGAGATGGCCCTGCGGTTCGCCCGGCGGTCGGTTCGCAGCGAACTGGCAAACCGGCAGACTTATGGAGCTGTTTGCGGCAGCCAAATTTGTTTACATTGTGAAGAACTTTGACCCATGACACATCCATCATGGGGTACAGGACAGCCAATTGAGACATTTCAGCACATGGACATACCCCCTACCTTCAAAATAGACCTGATCTGGCGGCCATTTTACATTCTGTCTTTTGTCAGTGTAGGGAAAGGACGCTGTGTGGAGCAGGGGCAGTCAGTCTGTAATCACTAGCTATTACTATTAGGTCCACAAAAGTCCTTTTAAGGACTGGTATAGGTGTACAGTATATAGGGTTGTAACACTTATAATATACTTTCTTTCAAATATAGAAAGCATATTAAAGTGCACTGCACTACTGCAGTGCTGACCGATTCTGCAGCTCTTTTCTCAGTGTAGGGACAGTTTGGTGTTTGGAGCAGGGACAGTCTGTAATTCACTAGCTAACTACTATTAGGTCCACAAAAGTCCTTTTAAGGACTGGTATAGGTGTACAGTATATAGGGCTGTTGTAATACACTTATAATATACTTTCTTTCAAATATGCTTTCTATATTATAGTGACTGCAGTGCTGACCGATTCTGCAGCTATTTTCTCAGTGTAGGGAGTCTAGGGACAGTTTGGTGTTTGGAGCAGGGACAGTCTGTAATTCACTAGCTAGCTACTATTAGGTCCACAAAAGTCCTTTTAAGGACTGGTATAGGTGTACAGTATATAAGGTTGTTGTAATACACTTATAATATACTTTCTTTCAAATATAGAAAGCATATTATAGTGACTGCAGTGCTGACCGATTCTGCAGCTATTTTCTCAGTGTAGGGACAGTTTGGTGTTTGGAGCAGGGACAGACTGTAATTCACTAGCTAGCTACTATTAGGTCCACAAAAGTCCTTTTAAGGACTCGTATAGGTGTACTATTTGGTGTGCAGTATATAGGGGTGTAATAAACGTATAAAATACTTTCAAATATAAAAAGCATAGTATAGTGCATTTCTACTATGCAGCATTGTGACTGCTGAGCGGTTCTGCAGCGATACTACAAAGAGTGACAAACGCAATTAGAAAAAAGTATTATAACTGGTGTGATAGACCAGTGGCCCCTCAAAATTACAGATTGAAGCAGGGTGTTTTATACCTTCTTCCACATATACTACACTTCTCTAGAGACTTTTGTCACAGGGTCAATTAAAAAATGACAGGCAGAGGAAAAGGCAGGCCCTTCCGCAGGGGTGGTAGGGGTAGGGCAGGAGCAACAGGCTTGAGCCAAAGTGGAAAATTGCAGAAGGTGTGTTCGATTATGTCAAAGGACGCACCAGACTTGGTTGAGTCTGACACAAGACATTTCCAATGCGCAGCCATTCTTGGCATTAGATCAGGAAGAGGAGGTAGCAACAACCGCCACTCAGCAGTCTGACGACAGTACCCAGATCAGCCCAAGGAGGTTGGTCCCAGTTGTTGCTGCCTACTCTGAGATCTCTAATTATAGCGGTGGGGAAGGTGACGTCGATGATGACATGTCTAGGGACATCACGTGGGTGCCCACAAGAGAGGAAGAGGAGGGGAGTTCAGAGGGAGAGATGGACCAGCAGATAGGGAGGGTTTGTCTTCATCCAACCGAATCTTGTGTTCAGCACTCCTTGCAAGCCCCACATCAAACTCACTTTTTGAAAAGGCAGTTCTCCATCTCAAGAGCTGGGTTTTTGCCCTCTCCATCCAAGCAGGTTTAAGGGGTGTGTTCTTCGGGTAGAACTCTTCCAGGGGAATCTCTCCCTCTTGTCCTCCCACGATAACACGCGGTGAGACTGAGGGTTGCTTGATTTACCTGTCCCAGCAGCACTCTGGCTGGCGCCTTCACGGGTAAGGCTGTTGTGTTTCAGACACTGACTGAGACTCTCCCTCTGCTTCTCTTAAGTGCCTTGGTCGACAACACTTCTGGGATTATTTCCAAACCTTTATCTTCCTTCTGCCTGTCTGTCTCAAGGACGATGAAGGGGCCAGGTTGTCACCAGCTCAGCTTGATAGAGGCTTTCAGGCAGACCACCTCACCCGGTTGCACCAGCTTTTCACTCCTGTCTAGGCGCCAGATTTTTCCCAATCCTTCTGGTGGGGTCTTCTGCTCTTGCACTAGATCCTGGTACACCTGTGTTAGCATAGAGTGCACACTCGTGGCTGGGGTGCTCTTCTCCTGCACAAGTGGTGTCAAAAGTCTTTGGACCAGGTCAGTATTGGTCCCAATGATGAGGGAACTTCTATCAGCCCCTGGGGGACGAGGACACACCACTGCCAAGGTATCGAAGGTTTCAGCCTTTCCCACCGCACTCGGGTCGAAGGTGAGCTTGATGGGTAGGTAGCCGTCATAAGGGAAATTCTGGGTCCCTAGGCCCCATATCTCCTATTCCTCCAGTTTCTGCAGTGGCAGGTGTTTGAGATGTTTCTCATAGAAGTCTCTGTACAACAAAGTCACTTGGGCTCCAGTATCCAACAGGGCTTTAGTGTAGATCGCTTCTACTTGGATGGGAATGATTGGAGAAGGCCCCACTAGTTTGGGAGGGAATCCACGGTGAGTGCCAGGTTTAACCTGTTTGGATGAGCCGAACACCCCCGGGTTCGGTTCGCACCAGAACCTGCGAACGGACCGAAAGTTTGCGCGAACGTTAGAACCCTATTAGTTACAATGGACGCGAACGTTGGAAATCTAAAGTGCTAATTATAACGGCCAATATACATGTTATTGTCATAAAACAGGTTTGGGGACCCGGGTCCTGCCCCAGGGGACATGTATCAATGCAAAAAGAAGTTTTAAAACGGACGTTTTTTCTGGAGCAGTCATTTTAATGATGCATAAAGTGAAGAAAAAAAAAAGTGAAATATTCTTTTAAATATGGTACCTGGGGGGTGTCTAAAGTATGCCTGTGAAGTGGCATGTGTTTCCCGTGTTTAGAACTGTCCCTGCAAAAAATGACATTTGTAAAGGAAAAAAATAAGCCATTTAAAACTGCTTGCGGCTTTAATGTCATGTCTTGTCCTGGCAATATGGATGAAAATCTTTGAGAAAAATGGCATGGCTACCCCATCACCCCCCCCCCCCCCCCCACCCCAGCCCATTACCAGCCCCTTTGGGTCTTGTATGGATATTAAGGGTAACCCCGCACCCAAAATAAAACCCTATACCTACAACCCTATATACTCTGAACAGCAGTATACAGGCGGTTCAAACAAGACAGGGACTGTAGGTTTGTTCTTAAGTAGAATCTGTTTGTAATTTTGAACAGGTAAATTTCCCCCTGTAATATTTTTTTTCCTGTCTGTGCACCTGTTCAGAACATTTCACCTCACTTTCCGTCACAATGACAAATGTTTTTGGAAAAGTGTGGTTTTTATTGAAACAAGGATTGGTGATAAAGCATCAGTAGAGAGGAGATACCTTTTTCCCAAATTAAATCTAACAGGATAGAATTTTCCTTCCTAGGGGTAGATTTCCTCTCACTTCCTGTTTTCTCCTTCCGTTTGCAAGTAGGAGTAGTTTTTAAGTTGGATGTTTGAAAGTAGGGGCCTGCCGTATATACTCTGCAGAAATTTGCCCCATTAGATGTTTGTGTTGCCACACTGTAAGCCCTCACAGCTACTCTTGGTGGGCGCTGGAACGCCCTGCTGTGAACTATTATATCAGGAATTGTAATTACATGCCATTGTTGAACAGTGTTAGGAAAAATTGGGCCTTTGTTGGTGGTGGTGGTGCTGCTGCTACAACACTGTAAGCCCTCACAGTTACACTTGGTGGGCACAGGAATGGGCCCTGCTGTGAATTATTAGATCAAGAATTGTATTTGCACGCACCTGTTGAACAGGGGCAGAAAAATTGGGCCTTTGGTGGTGGTGGTGGACTGTGTTGCTACAACACTGTAAGCCCTCACAGTTACACTTGGTGGGCGCAGGAATGGGCCCTGCTGTGAATTATTAGATCAAGAATTGTATTTGCATGCACCTGTTGAACAGGGGCAGAAAAATTGGGCCTTTGGTGGTGGTGGTGGGGTGTTGCCACAACACTGTAAGCCCTCACAGTTACTCTTGGTGGGCGCAGGAATGGTCCCTGCTGTGAATTATTAGATCAAGAATTGTAATTGCACGCCCCTGTTGAACAGGGCTGAAAAATTGTGCCTTTGGCACTGGTGGTGTTGCCACAACACTGTAAGCCCTCACAGATACTCTTGGTGGGCGCAGGAATGGTCCCTGCTGTGAATTATTAGATAAAGATTTGTAATTACACGCCCCTGTTAAACAGGGGCTGAAAAATTGTGCCTTAGGCACTGGTGCTTGTGCCACAACACTGCAACCCCTCACAGATACTGTACTTGGAGCACAGCAATGAGACCTGTTGCAAAGCATTGCATAAAAAAATTGTAATTACACGCCCCTTGTTATACAGGGGCTGAAAATTGTGCCTTAGCCACTGGTGGTGGCACCCAGAAACAAAAATGTTCTTCCAAGCTATCATCAGGATCATTGAGGAGGAAGAGGATAGTCAGTCAACATAACAGGACAGTCACTCAGCATCAGCATAGGCAGTCTTGAAGGGATGTGATATTTCAAAATAAATTATTCTGTTATATCAGCTTCAGGTGCCTGGTAGATTGTGGTGATCCAAGACTGATTCATCTTTATGAAGGTCAGTCGATCAACCGAGTCGGTGGACAGGCGCACACTGTGATCGGTGACAAAGCCTCCAGCAGCACTGAATGTGCGTTCCGAAAGAACGCTGGATGCAGGACAGGCCAGTAGCTCAATTGCATACTGTGCAAGCTCTGGCCAGTGATCCATCCTCAAGACCCAGTAAGCCAGAGGATTTTCGGTGGGAAAGGTGTCCAAGTCTGACCTTGCCCCTAGGTATTCCTGCACCATGTATATCAGCCGTTGACGATGGTTGCTGGAAACGATCATACCTTGGGGCTGCAGACTAAAAAATTGTCTGAACGCATCGGTCAGACGTCCACCTTCCCCACCGCTCCTTCTGCTACTGACCGAAGCCTCAGCAACTCGTCATCCAGTACCAGGAGTTTGTAACCTCCCAGTCTCTGGGAACGCGTTGCACAGACCTTTCTGCAAGGCCTCCCGAAGATGTCTCATCCTCTGCTCCCTCTGCGACGGCAAGATAAGGTCCGCAACCTTACCCTTGTACCGTGGATCAAGGAGAGTGGCCAGCCAGTAATGGTCCCTCTCCTTGATCCGAAGAATACGAGGATCCTTCCGCAGGCTTTGCAGGATCAGGGAGGCCATGCAACGTAGGTTAGCTGAGGCATTAGGTCCGGAGTCTTCTGGGTCACTGAGGACGACATGATCCGCAGCCACCTCCTCCCAGCCCCGTACAAGTCCACCGGTTTCTTGGGACTGAAAATCATCCCTAAAAGACTGCTGCTGCTGATGCTGAGTGCCAGGCTCCACCTCCATGCTGACATAATCCTCCTCATCCTCCTCATCCTCTTCCTGTGTGATGGGTGGGAGAGAAGGAACACTGTCTGGATAAAGGGGGCCTTAAGAGGCAAGGAAGTCCTCCTCTTCCTGCCTCTGTTCTGCCTCAAGTACCCTGTCCATTATTCCACGCAGCGTATGCTCCAACAGGTGGACAAGAGGTACAGTGTCACTGAAGCATGCACTGTCACTGCTCACCTTTCTCGTGGCCTCCTCAAATGGTGACAGGACAGTGCATGCATCCCTGATCATGCTCCACTGGCGTGGTGAAAAAAATCCGAGCTCCCCTGACCCTGTCCTGGTGCCGTAGTCGCACAGGTACCCATTGACGGCCCTCTGCTGCGTGTGCAGTCGCTGCAGCATGGCCAACATTGAGTTCCACCTCGTGGGCATGTCACATATAAGGCGGTTCTTGGGCAGGTTCAACTCCTTTTGCAGCTCAGCCAGCCGAGCACGGGCATTATATGATCGGCGGAAATGCACACAGACTTCCCTGGCCTGCCTCAGGACATCCTGTAAGCCTGGGTACCTGCCCAAGAACCGCTGCACCATCAGGTTAAGGGCGTGAGCCATACAGGGCACATGGGTCAGCTGTCCCTGTTGCAGGGCGGAGAGGAGGTTGGTGCCATTGTCACAAACCACCATTCCTGGCTTAAGCTGGCGTGGCGTCAACCACCTCTCAGCCTGCCCCTGCAGAGCTGACAGAACCTCTGCCCCAGTGTGGCTCTTGTCCCCCAAACACACCAGCGCAAGCACGGCATGGCATGCCTGCATACTTGCGTAGCCCCTTGAACACTACGGAGCGCCGCTGGTTCCGAGGACAGAGCACTCGAAGAGGCCATGGAGAAGAAGAAGAGGAGGGGGTGGAGGAGAGAGGTGAGAGGTGTGTCACAACCAGTAGTAGCATTTTGGAGGCGTGGTGGCGGAACAACCTCCAACACTACTGCACCTTGTCCTGCATCCTTCCCAGCTGCTAAAAGAGTGACCCAATGGGCCGTGAAAGATAGGTAACGTCCCTGTCCATGCCTGCTGGACCATGAGTCAGCGGTAATATGCACCTTACCGCTGACCGCCCTGTCCAGCGAGGCAAGGACATTGCCTTCCACATGCCGGTAGAGAGCCGGAATCGCCTTCTGTGAGAAAAAGTGGCGTTTCGGAACCTGCCACTGAGGAACCGCACATTGAACAAACTCACGGAAGGGGGCCGAGTCTACCAACTGAAAAGGCAGCAGTTGAAGTGCTAGCAATTTAGCCAAGCTAGCATTCAACCGCTGGGCATGTGGATGGCTGTGAGTGAACTTCTTTTGACGGTCCAGCAGCTGGGGCAGGGAAATTTGCCTGGTACAATCGGACGTCGGTGTAGGGCTAGCAGAGTGCCCGCAAGTACTTGGCTGTGACACACCTAATTCTACACCTTCATTCCTCTCAGTGCAGCTTTCAGAGAGGACTGAAGGTATAGTGGGGTTGGAGATCCCAGCTGATGAGGAGCAAGGAGAGGTCCGCTTTGTTCTTTGGTGTGGGTCTTTAAGGTGCGCTTGCCAACGAGCTGCATGGCAGGTCAACATATGTCTGGTCATGCTTGTGGTGCCCAAGCGGCTGATGTTTTGGCCACGCGAGATACGCTTGAGACATATGTTGCAAATAGCAGCGGTGCGATCTGATGCACTCATCTCAAAAAAGGCCCACACCAAAGAATTTTTGTAATAACGTGCAGAGGCAGTGCCCTGCACAGGCGGAGCTCTGCGGTTTGATTCAGTTGGTGTGATGCCCTTAACCTGGCCCCTGGAGGGCATCCTGCCTCGTTGGAGATGTGCCGCCTCCTCCTTCTACTCCTCCTCCTCCTCTCTCCGTTCAGGCACCCACGTGGAGTCAGTGACCTCATCATCCCCTCCCTCTTCACCACTGGAGCAAACCTGGCAGTATGCTGCAACTGGTGGAATATGACTGCCAGATTGCTGTCCTTGAGCATCCCCTCTCTCTGCGCTCACTCTACTGCCTTCCTCTAGCTGGGTATCATCATTGGAGCCTTCAAAACGCTGGGCATCCTCCTGGAGCATGTACCCAACACTGTGCTCAAACAGCTCGGGGGACTCCTCAGGAGGACATGGTGGGTCTAGGGAAGGGGTGACTGATGACATTGAGTATGCGTTGGCAGCTGCTTTGCCAGTACCCTGAGCCTGGGTGAGAGAGAATGAGGAGGATGAGGAGGGCTTGGTCCTCCACTCTACCAAGCCATCGGCATGATGTGGCTCAACATGTCCAGCTGCCGAAAATAAGGACAAGCGTGTCCCATGGCCACATGCTGATGACGATGCACCGCGTCCACGACCAGCACTGTTGTCTCTAGACGCAGAGCCTGCTTGCCCTGTTTTCTTGGCTCGTGACTGTCTGCCTCTCCTTGTTGGACAGACAGACATTGTAATGGCCTGCAGGGAGATGGGAAAAAAAGCTATTGGGTAGTGTATATTGTGCTGGAGTCACACAGCACACACACTAACTCCTGCAGATGGCTGTCTTAGATGACAACAGGGCAGAAGGGCAGATACAGGTTCAGGTGGTTTAGGGTGCTGTGCTAGACTCACACACACACACACACACACTAACTCCTGCAGATGGCTGTCTTAGATGACAACAGGGCAGAAGGGCAGATACAGGTTCAGATGGTTTAGTGTGCTGTGCTAGACACACACAGCACACACACTAACTCCTGCAGATGGCTGTCTTAGATGACAACAGGGCAGAAGGGCAGATACAGGGTCAGGTGGTTTTGTGTGCTGTGCTAGACTCACACACACACACACACACTAACTCCTGCAGATGGCTGTCTTAGATGACAACAGGGCAGAAGGGCAGATACAGGTTAAGGTGGTTTTGTGTGCTGTGCTAGACTCACATAGCACACACACTAACTCCTGCAGATGGCTGTCTTAGATGACAACAGGGCAGAAGGGCAGATACAGGTGAGGTGGTTTAGTGTGCTGTGCTAGACTCACACACACACACACACACACTAACTCCTGCAGATGGCTGTCTTAGATGACAACAGGGCAGAAGGGCAGATACAGGTTAAGGTGGTTTCGGGTGCTGTGCTAGACTCACACAGCACACACACTAACTCCTGCAGATGGCTGTCTTAGATGACACCAGGGCAGAAGGGCAGATACAGGTTGAGGTGGTTTAGTGTGCTGTGCTAGACTCACACAGCACACACACTAACTCCTGCAGATGGCTGTCTTAGATGACAACAGGGCAGAAGGGCAGATACAGGTTCAGGTGGTTTTGTGTGCTGTGCTAGACTCACACAGCACACACACTAACTCCTGCAGATGGCTGTCTTAGATGACAACAGGGCAGAAGGGCAGATACAGGTTCAGGTAGTTTTGTGTGCTGTGCTAGACTCACATAGCACACACACTAACTCCTGCAGATGGCTGTCTTAGATGACAACAGGGCAGAAGGGCAGATACAGGTTAAGGTGGTTTTGTGTGCTGTGCTAGACTCACATAGCACACACACTAACTCCTGCAGATGGCTGTCTTAGATGACAACAGGGCAGAAGGGCAGATACAGGTTCAGGTGGTTTAGTGTGCTGTGCTAGACTCACACACACACACACACTAACTCCTGCAGATGGCTGTCTTAGATGACAACAGGGCAGAAGGGCAGATACAGGTTCAGGTGGTTTCGTGTGTTGTGCTAGACTCACACAGCACACACTCACTAACTCCTGCAGATGGCTGTCTTAGATGACAACAGGGCAGAAGGGCAGATACAGGGTCAGGTGGTTTAGTGTGCTGTGCTAGACTCACACAGCACACACACACTAACTCCTGCAGATGGCTGTCTTAGATGACAACAGGGCAGAAGGGCAGATACAGGTTCAGGTGGTTTAGTGTGCTGTGCTAGACTCACACAGCACACACACACACTAACTCCTGCAGATGGCTGGATTGGTAGAGAACAGCACTTTCCCCACACGCAAATGCCTGAGAAGAACACACTTTCCCTGCCTATTTTTCCTCTTTCCCTACACTTTCCCCACACGCAAAGGCTGAGAAGAATACACTATCCCTGCCTATTTTTTCCTCTTTCCCTACACTTTCCCCACACAGAAATGATTCATATATAGTGTACAGTACACTGTCCCTGCCTAGCAATACTCTTTCCCTCAACGCCGGAACACACTACACGAGGCCGCCGGCGCGGCGGCCTTATATAGTGTGGGGCGTGTACTAAACCCCCTGAGCTATAATTGGCCACAGGCATCCTGCCTGTGGCCAATTATTGCTCTCCTCGCCGCTGGCTCTATGATTGGCCAAGCATGCGGGGTCACAGTGCATGCTTGGCCAATCATCAGCCAGCAATGCACTGCGACTGGCGCAGTGCATTGTGGACCGTTCGCATCACACGAATTTGATGCGAACGGCCTTTAGAGTTCTGACCTCGACGAGCACGACGAACGGCCGATGTTCGATTCGAACATGGGTTCGAATCGAACACCGGGCCCATCCCTATCCCAGACAAGACCCCACATGTAGCACTGACCCCCGAAGGAGCTGCTGGTATGTATTTGATTGGGCCTGTACTCTGCTCTTCCACCCCCAGTAAATTGGCTCAACCCACTTGACACAGCTGTGGAACAGTGTTGGTGTGTAGTTAATTTCTTGGGATGGCTGGTCACTCCTGTACAAAGTGTCATGCTGGCAACACGTGTTTGGCACTTGTACATGGGCACTTCTTCTAACAAGACCACCTGTCATCTTCATCATCTCCTCACCATGCCTTCTCTGCTCTACTCTTTCAGGTAACTGCACTGATCTTCCATGCAACACAAAGTCGCTCTACCTGTCTGCAATTTTCCCACCTGACTCCTCTTCATACCCTCTGGTAACTGCACTGATCTTCCCTGCAACACAAAGTCGCTCTACCTGTCTGCAATTTTCCCACCTGACTCCTCTTGATACCCTCTGGTAACTGCACTGATCTTTCCTGCAACACAAAGTCGCTCTACCTGTCTGCAATTTTCCCACCTGACTCCTCTTCATACCCTCTGGTAACTGCAAAGACTCCACTCTTCTCTTAAACACTGGACTACATTGCCTAACTGAACTTTAATTCTGCCTTACTAAGAATTTTAAACTACTGTCTATATTTGTTTGTTTTTGAAAGTGTCACTTATTTTGTATTATGTTGACCTGAACGAGATCAAAACATTTAACCTTAGGCCCCTTTCACACGGACGCAGTCAGTTTAGGCACGTCAAAAACGTATCAGTTCTTATTCGTTGTCTCATCAGTTTTCATCCATGATCCGTTGCGTTAATGTCCGATTTCATCCGTCTTTTGTTCTGTTAACATCCGCTTACATCCGTAAATGCACACGTTTACGTCCGTTTTTTCATCTGTTTTCGTATACGTTTTGGTCCGTTTACAGTAGTTATATGTGTGCCTGTGCCTTTAAGAAAATTACCAAGAACGCATTGCTCCTCCCATGCTGCATTGTAGTTACAGGGAGTGAGTTCTCCTTGCTGTGTCCTTCCTTTGTCCTTGTGCCTGTGTGTGCTAGCAGCATTGAGCAATTGATTCCAGCAATTTTTGGGACAGCCTGACAGTATTTGTCCTATTTGCCTATATGAGGAGCATGGAGAGGAAGAAAAAGCCGATTATGCCTAGGAGACGTCGATTTTGGACCCACCCCATGCTATTGAAGCGGCCTTCTGAAGGATTTGTGGCTTTGCACTATGCACATCTCCGCCAGTTTCCGAATAAGTTCTTTAACTTTACCAGGATGACCGTACCCACATTTGACTTCTTACTGGCCCAGCTGCACCCACGGCTGGAGCGCCGACATACCAATATGAGAAGATGTGTGGTAAGAAGTCATTCATTAAGTGTCCTATTGCCTACCCCTGGTCTACTGTGTGTATACAGTATGTATAGATAATAAATATCTTCTATTTCTTCTTCTCAATTTATGTGGCAATATAATGTTTTTACTGATCTTTATTTTTTTTTTTCAGAGATAGTTCATGAAACTTGCCTAGCCATATTGGAAGAGCTGTGTCCATCAGTAATGCCATCACCAGAGGTAAACATGTGGCAAAGAATCGCAGAAGGGTTTTGGAATCGAGCAAACTTTCCCAATTGTATCGGGGCACTAGACGGAAAGCATATCCGTATCCAAAAACCTCCAGGTTCTGGGTCTCGATTCCATAATTAGGGATGAGCCGAACACCCCCGGGTTCGGTTCGCACCAGAACCTTCGAACGGACCGAAGGTTTGCGCGAATTTTCGAACCCTATTCGTTACAATGGACGCGAACGTTCGAAATCAAAATTGCTAATTACAACGGCCAATATGCATGTTAATGTCATAAAACAGGTTTGGGGACCCGGGTCCTGCCCCAGGGGACATATATCAATGCAAAAAGAACTTTTAAAAACTAACGTTTTTTCGGGAGCAGTCATTTTAATGATGCATAAAGTGAAGAAAAAAAAAAGTGAAATATTCTTTTAAATATGGTACCTGGGGGGTGTCTAAAGTATGCCTGTGAAGTGGCATGTGTTTCCTGTGTTTAGAACTGTCCCTGCACAAAATGACATTTGTAAATGAAAAAAAGAAGCCATTTAAAACCACTTGCGGCTTTAATGTCATGTCTTTTCCTGGCCATATGGCTGAAAATCCATGCGAAAAATGGCATGGCTACCCCATCACCCCAAACCCCCCCACCCCAGCCCCTTTGGGTCTTGTATGGATATTAAGGGGGACCCCGCACCCAAAATAAAACCCTATACCTACAACCCTATATACTCTGAACAGCAGTATACAGGCGGTGCAAACAAGACACGGACTGTAGGTTTGTTCTTAAGTAGAATCTGAACAGGTACATTATGAAGTGTAGCTCCATCCCCAAAAAATCTATTTTTAAGCTTTTTGGAGAACATAGGGAGGGGTTATCACCCCTGTAACATTTGCTGTCTTTGCACATCTGTTCAGAACATTTCACCTCACTTTCCGTCCCAATGACAAATGTTTTTGGAAAAGTGGGGTTTTAATTGAAACAAGGATTGGTGATAAAGCATCAGTAGAGAGGAGATACCTTTTTCCCAAATTAAATCTAACAGGATCGAATTTCCCTTCCTAGGGGTAGATTTCCTCTCACTTCCTGTTTTCTCTTTCCGTTTGCAAGTAGGAGTCGTTTGTAAGTTGGATGTTTTAAAGTAGGGGCCTGCCGTATATACTCTGCAGAAATTTGCCCCATTAGATGTTGGTGTAGCCACAAGACTGTAAGCCCTCACAGTTACTCTTGGTGGGCACAGGAATGGGCCCTGCTGTGAGTTATTAGATCAAGATTTGTAATTGCATGCACCTGTTGAACAGGGCAGAAAAATTGGGCCTTTGGTGGTGGTGGTGGTGGTGGACGGTGTTGCCACAAGACTGTAAGCCCTCACAGTTACTTTTGGTGGGCGCAGGAATGGGCCCTGCTGTGAGTTATTAGATCAAGATTTGTAATTGCATGCACCTGTTGAACAGGGCAGAAAAATTGGGCCTTTGGTGGTGGTGGTGGTGGTGGACGGTGTTGCCACAAGACTGTAAGCCCTCACAGTTACTTTTGGTGGGCACAGGAATGGGCCCTGCTGTGAGTTATTAGATCAAGATTTGTAATTGCATGCACCTGTTGAACAGGGCAGAAAAATTGGGCCTTTGGTGGTGGTGGTGGTGGACGGTGTTGCCACAAGACTCTAAGCCCTCGCAGTTACTCTTGCTGGGCACAGGAATGGACCCTGCTGTGAGTTATTAGATCAAGATTTGTAATTGCATGCACCTGTTGAACAAGGCTGAAAAATTGTGCCTTAGGCACTGGTGCTGGTGCCACAACACTGCAACCCCTCACAGATACTGTACTTGGAGCACAGCAGTCAGACGTGTTGCGAAGCATTGCTTAAAAAATTGTAATTACACGCCCCTGTTAAACAGGGGCTGAAAAATTGTGCCTTAGGCATTGGTGCTGGTGCCACAACACTGCAACCCCTCACAGATACTGTACTCTGAGCACAGCAATGAGACCTGTTGCAAAGCATTGCCTAAAAATTGTAATTACACGCCCCAACAGGGGCTGAAAAATTGTGCCTTAGGCATTGGTGCTGGTGCCACACACTGCAACCCCTCACAGATACTGTACTCTGAGCACAGCAATGAGACCTGTTGCAAAGCATTGCCTAAAAATTGTAATTACACGCCCCAACAGGGGCTGAAAAATTGTGCCTTAGGCACTGGTGCTGGTGCCACAACACTGCAACCCCTCACAGATACTGTACTTGGAGCACAGCAGTCAGACGTGTTGCGAAGCATTGCTTAAAATTTTTTAATTACACGCCCCTGTTAAACAGGGGCTGAAAAATTGTGCCTTAGGCATTGGTGCTGGTGCCACAACACTGCAACCCCTCACAGATACTGTACTCTGAGCACAGCAATGAGACCTGTTGCAAAGCATTGCCTAAAAATTGTAATTACACGCCCCAACAGGGGCTGAAAAATTGTGCCTTAGGCACTGGTGCTGGTGCCACAACACTGCAACCCCTCACAGATACTGTACTTGGAGCACAGCAGTCAGACATGTTGCGAAGCATTGCTTAAAAAAATGTAATTACACGCCCCTGTTAAACAGGGGCTGAAAAATTGTGCCTTAGGCAACGGTGCTGGTGCCACAACACTGCAACCCCTCACAGATACTGTACTTGGAGCACAGCAGTCACACCTGCTGCGAAGCATTTTTAAAAAAAATTGTAATTACACGCCCCTGTTATACAGGGGCTGAAAAATTGTGCCTTAGGCACTGGTGTGGTGGCACCCAGAAACAAAAATGTTCTTCCAAGCTATCAAGGAATGGATCATTGAGGAGGAGGAGGAAGAGGATAGTCAGTGAACATAACAGGACAGTCACTCAGCATCAGCATAGGCAGTCTTGAAGGGATGTGACATTATAAATTATTCAGTTATATCCGCTTCAGGTGCCTGGTAGCTGGTGGTGATCCAAGACTGATTCATTTTTATGAAGGTCAGTCAATCAACCGAGTCGGTGGACAGGCGCACCCTGTGATCAGTGACAAATCCTCCAGCAGCACTGAATGTGCGTTCGGAAAGAACGCTGGATGCAGGACAGGCCAGTAGCTCAATTGCATACTGTGCAAGCTCTGGCCAGTGATCCATCCTCAAGACCCAGTAAGCCAGAGGATTTTCGGTGGGAAAGGTGTCCAAGTCTGACCTTGCCCCTAGGTATTCCTGCACCATGTATATCAGACGCTGGCGATGGTTGCTGGAACCGATCATACCTTGGGGCTGCGGACTAAAAAATTGTCTGAACGCATCGGTCAGACGTCCACCTTCCCCACCGCTCCTTCTGCTACTGACCGAAGCCTCAGCAACTCGTCGTCCAGGACCAGGAGTTTGTAACCTTCCAGTTTCTGGGAACGCGTTGCACAGACCTTTCTGCAAGGCCTCCCTGAGATGTCTCATCCTCTGCTCCCTCTGCAATGGCAAGATAAGGTCCGCAACCTTACCCTTGTACCGTGGATCAAGGAGAGTGGCCAGCCAGTAATGGTCCCTCTCCTTGATCCGAAGAATACGAGGATCCTTCCGCAGGCTTTGCAGGATCAGGGAGGCCATGCAACGTAGGTTAGCTGAGGCATTCGGGCCGGAGTCTTCTGGGTCACTGAGGACGACATGACCGCCAGCCACCTCCTCCCAGCCACGTACAAGTCCACTGGTTTGTTGGGACTGTACTTCATCCCTAAAAGACTGCTGCTGCTGATGCTGATGCTGAGTGCCAGGCTCCACCTCCATGCTCACACAATCCTCCTCCTCCTCCTCCTCATCCTCTTCCTGTGTGATGGGTGGGACAGAAGGAACACTGTCTGGATAAAGGGGGCCTTGAGAGGCAAGGAAGTCCTCCTCTTCCTGCCTCTGTTCTGCCTCAAGTGCCCTGTCCATTATCCCACGCAGCGTATGCTCCAACAGGTGGACAAGAGGTACAGTGTCACTGATGCATGCACTGTCACTGCTCACCATCCTCGTGGCCTCCTCAAATGGTGACAGGACAGTGCATGCATCCCTGATCATGCTCCACTGGCGTGGGGAAAAAAAGCCAAGCTCCCCTGACCCTGTCCTGGTGCCGTAGTCGCAAAGGTACTCATTGATGGCCCTCTGCTGCGTGTGCAGTCGCTGCAGCATGGCCAACGTTGAGTTCCACCTGGTGGGCATTGTACATATTAGGCGGTTCTTGGGCAGGTTCAGCTCCTTTTGCAGCTCAGCCAGCCGAGCACTGGCATTATAAGATCGGCTGAAATGCACACTGCCTCAGGACATCCTGTAAGCCTGGGTACCTGCCCAAGAACCGCTGCACCACCAGGTTGAGGACGTGAGCCATACAGGGCACATGGGTGAGCTGCCCCTGTCGCAGGGCAGAGAGGAGGTTGGTGCCATTGTCAAAACCCACCATTCCTGGCTTAAGCTGGCGTGGCGTCAACCACCTCTCGGCCTGCCCCTGCAGAGCTGCCAGAACCTCTGCCCCAGTGTGGCTCCTGTCCCCCAAACACACCAGCGCAAGCACGGCATGGCATCTTTTTGCCTGCGTACTCGCGTAGCCCCTTGTACGCCTACGGAGCACCGCTGGTTCCGAGGACAGAGCACTCGAAGAGGCCATGGAGGAAGAAGAAGAGGAGGGGGTGGAGGAGAGAGGTGTGTCACAACCAGTAGTAGCATTTTGGAGGCGTGGTGGTGGAACAACCTCCAACACTACTGTACCTTGTCCTGCATCCCTCCCAGCTGCCAATAGAGTGACCCAATGGGCCGTGAAAGACAGATAACGTCCCTGTCCATGCCTGCTGGACCATGAGTCAGCGGTAATATGCACCTTACCGCTGACCGCCCTGTCCAGCGAGGCATGGACATTGCCTTCCACATGCCGGTAGAGAGACGGAATCGCCTTCCGTGAGAAAAAGTGGCGTTTGGGAACCTGCCACTGAGGAACCGCACATTGAACAAACTCACGGAAGGGGGCCGAGTCTACCAACTGAAAAGGCAGCAGTTGAAGTGCTAGCAATTTAGCCAAGCTAGCATTCAACCGCTAGGCATGTGGATGGCTGGGAGTATACTTCTTTTGACGGTCCAGCAGCTGGGGCAGGGAAATTTGCCTGCAACAATCGGACGTCGGTGTACTGCAAGTACTTGGTTGTGACACACCTAATTCTACACCTTCAGTCCTCTCAGAGCAGCTTTCAGAGAGGACTGAAGATATAGTGGGGATGGAAATCCCAGCTGATGAGGAGCAAGGAGAGGTCCGCTTTGTTCTTTGGTGGGGGTCTTTAATGTGCGCTTGCCAACGAGCTGCATGGCAGGTCGACATATGTCTGCTCATGCTTGTGGTGCCCAAGCGGCTGATGTTTTGGCCACGCGAGATACGCTTGAGACAAATATTGCATATTGCAGTGGTGCAGATCGCACTCGTCTCAAAAAAGGACCACACCAAAGAACTTTTGTGATAACGTGCAGAGGCAGCGCCCTGCACAGGCGGAGCTCTGCGGTGTGATTCAGTTGGTGTGCTGGCCTCTATCTGGCCTCCAGGGGGCATCCTGCCTCGTTGGACATGTGCCGCCGCATCCTCCTCCTCCTCCTCCTCTCTCCCTTCAGGCACCCACGTGGAGTCAGTGACCTCATCATCCCCTCCCTCTTCACCACTAGAGCAAACCTGGCAGTAAGCTGCAGCTGGTGGAACATTACTGCCAGATTGCTGTCCTTCAGCATCCCCTCTCTCTGTGCACACACTACTGCCTTCCTCAAGCTGGGTATCATCATCCGAGCCTTCGAATCGTTGGGCATCCTCCTGGAGCATGTACCCAACACTGTGCTCAAACAGTTCGGGGGACTCCTCAGGAGGACATGGTGGGTCTAGGGAAGGGGTGGCTGATGATGCCATTGAGTACGCGTTGGCAGCTGCTCTGCCAGTACCCTGAGCCTGGGTGAGAGAGGATGAGGAGGGCTTGGTCATCCATTCTACCAAGCCTTCGGCATGATGTGGCTAAACATGTCCAGCTGCCGAAAACAAAGACAAGCGTGTCCCATGGCCACGTGCTGATGACGATGCACGACCACGTCCACGACCAGCACTGTTGTCTCTAGAAACAGAGCCTGCTTGCCCTGTGTTCTTGCCTCGGGACGGTCTGCCTATCCTTGGCGGTCTTCCAGCCATTGTAGTCGGTAGTGTATATTGTATAAAAAATAGAGCTCCTATGTGTGCTCACAACACACTGTAGGTCCTATGGGTGCTGACACAAACACACTAGAGGTACTATGTGTGCTGACAAGAAAATATAGGTCCTATGTGTGCTGCCACAAACACACTATAAGTCCTATGGGTGCTGACACAAACACACTATAGGTACTATGTTGTCACGATCCGGGTATGCAGGGACACAGGAGGTGGATCCCCTATGCCATTGAGGCGATAGCACGGGTTGTATTGGAGGACCGGTTCTAATGTTGCTACTGGTTTTCACCAGAGCCCGCCGCAAAGCGCGATGGATTTGCAGCGGCGGTAGCAACCAGGTCGTGTCCTCCAATAGCAACTCGACCTCTCTGGCAGCTGAGACAGGCGTGGTACACAGGGATTAAGCAGAGGCGAGGTCATACATAGCAGAAGGTCAAGGCAGGCGGCAATGGTTCGTAGTCAGGGGCAACAGCAGAGATCTGGATACACAGGCAAGGGCAAACACTAAACGCTTTCACTGGGCACAAAGGCAACACAAGATCCGGCGAGGACAGGAAGGGGAAGTGGGTATTTATGCGATTCTGGTGCACCAGTAATTGGACCAGGCACCAATCAATGGTGCGCTGGCCCTTTAAGTTAAAGCAGAGTCGCGCGCGCGCGCCTTAGGGAGCGGGGACGCGCGCGCCTGGAAGGAGCAGGCGGGGACAGGTGAGAGGAATGGGATGCGATCCCCGGGCGGACACGGGCCACCGCGTGGACCGCATCCCGCCGGTGACAGAGCAGCGCCTGCGGCCAGAGGAGCTGACCGGGGCGCTGCAGGACACAGAACGCCGTGAGCGCTCCGGGATGGATGGGACACCCGGAGCGCTCGGCGTTACAGTACCCCCCCCCTTGGGTCTCCCCCTCTTCTTGGGTCTCCCCCTCCTCCTGGAGCCCAAGAACCTGAGGATGAGGTCCTTGTCTATGATGTTACTCTCAGGTTCCCAGGACCTCTCCTCAGGACCACAATTCTCCCAGTCAACAAGATAGAACCGCTTACCTCGGACGGTTCTAGAGGCGAGGATCTCTTTAACGGAGAAGATGTCGGAGGAGCCGGTGACAGGAGCAGGAACAGTGACCTTGGGGGAAAAGCGATTAAAGATAAAGGGTTTGAGGAGGGAAACATGGAAAGAGTTGGGGATGCGGAGAGAAGAGGGAAGATGCAGTTTGTAGGACACGGAATTGATCCGAGCCTTGACCTTGAATGGGCCGAGGTAGCGGGGACCCAACTTGTAACTGGGGATACGGAACCTGATGTACCTGGAGGAGAGCCACACCTTATCACCAGGGGAGAAGACAGGAGGAGGTCTTCTTTTACTGTCAGCATGTTTCTTCATGCGAGAAGAGGCCAGGGCAAGCGACTTTTGGGTCTCTTTCCAGATGGACGACAGCTCTTGGGTGACTTCGTCTACAGCAGGGACTCCGGAAGAAGTGGGGATGGGTAGGGGGGGGGAAGAGCATGACGGCCGTATACTACAAAGAAGGGTGATTTAGAGGAGGACTCAGACTCTTTCAGGTTGTAAGAAAATTCGGCCCAGGGCAGGAGGTCAGCCCAGTCGTCATGACGAGCAGAGACAAAGTGTCGCAGGTAGGCCCCAAGGATTTGGTTGACTCTCTCCACTTGTCCATTGGACTGTGGATGGTAGTCAGAGGAGAAGTCCAGTTTGACCTTCAATTGACTGCAGAGAGCTCTCCAGAACTTAGACACGAACTGAACGCCTCTATCCGAGACGATGTGAGATGGAAGTCCATGAAGACGAAAGATCTGGAGGAAGAAATGTTTTGCAAGTACAGGTGCAGAAGGGAGACCTGGAAGCGGGACAAAATGTGCCATTTTGGAGAAACGATCAACGACCACCCATATGGCTGTATGGCCGTGGGAAGGAGGAAGGTCCGTGATGAAGTCCATTGCTATGTGGGACCAAGGTCGTTCAGGCACAGGCAGAGGATGAAGAAGACCAGCAGGCTTTTGGTGAGGGGTCTTATCTCGAGCACATATAGTACAGGCCTGTATAAAGTCCGTCACATCCTTTTTTAAGGAGGGCCACCAGTAATACCTGGAAATCAGTTGGGAGGACTTCTTGACTCCAGGATGACCAGCCAGATGAGAGGAGTGACCCCATTTGAGGATCTGAAGACGAAGACGTGGAGGGACAAAGGTCTTCCCAGGAGGAACTTGCACCAAGGAGGCAGGAGCTGATGAGGCTAAATGCCTCATCAGCTTGAGGAGGCCAGGACCTTGGATTCGCATCCTTTTTGGTTAGTGCCACAATAGGCGCAACAATGGTGGAGAAGTGAGGAATGAACTGGCGATAATAATTGGCGAATCTGAGGAAACGCTGGATGGCCCGTAGTCCAGTAGGGCGTGGCCAGTTCAGGACGGCAGAAAGTTTCTCAGGGTCCATTTGTAGACCTTGTCCAGAGACTAAGTAACCCAGGAAGGGAAGACTGCAGCGTTCAAAGAGACATTTCTCTAGTTTGGCGTAAAGGTGGTTATCACTGAGCCGTTGGAGCACTTGACGGACATGATGACGGTGCTCTTCCAAGCTAGAGGACAAAATCAGGATATCATCCAGATAGACAACAACACAGGAGTACAGCAAATCTCTGAAAATTTCATTCACAAAGTCTTGGAAGACCGCAGGAGCATTGCATAAACCAAAGGGCATGACGACATATTCAAAGTGTCCGTCACAGGTGTTAAAGGCGGTTTTCCACTCATCGCCTTTACGGATACGGATGAGATTATATGCGCCCCGGAGGTCCAGTTTGGTGAAAATTCTTGCTCCGCGCAAACGGTCACAAAGTTCAGAGATAAGAGGCAGCGGGTAGCGATTTTTTACAGTGATCTTATTAAGACCACGATAGTCAATGCAGGTACGTAAGGACCCGTCCTTTTTGGCGACAAAGAAGAACCCTGCTCCAGCAGGGGAAGAAGACTTGCGGATGAAACCTCTTTTGAGGTTCTCCTGGATGTACTCCGTCATAGCTTGTGTCTCCGGGATGAAGAGAGGGTAGATCCTGCCACGGGGCGGAGTGGTCCCAGGAAGAAGATCAATAGGGCAGTCATAGGGTCTATGTGGCGGCAAGACCTCAGCTTGTTTTTTGCAAAACACATCAGCAAAGTCCCGGTAAGGCTTGGGAAGACTAGGCAGAGAAGTAGCGATGGAAACTTGGTTAGTGGGCACCGCTTTGAGGCAATGCCTGTGGCAGGAAGGACCCCAACTTTTGATGTCCCCAGAGGCCCAGTCGAGGGTAGGAGAATGTAGCTGGAGCCAGGGTAGGCCCAATAGGATCTCAGAGGTACAGTTGGGTAACACAAAAAAGTCAATTTTTTCATGATGGAGAACTCCAATTTTCATGAGCAGAGGTTCGGTGCGGTCATTGTTCCAAGAGAGTTCAGATGCCAGGGTGCGGAACTGAATTGCGTAATCGCCCACTGAAGAATTCCCCTGGACAAGGTTCAGAAGAGCCGTCTCGGCTGAGGAAGCCCGGGCTGGCTCCTCGAAGACACTGCAAACTTCTGAAAAGAAAGCTTGAACTGTAGCTGTGGCAGGATCGTCACGGTCCCAAAGCGGTGTAGCCCAGGCTAGGGCCTTGCCAGATAGCAGGCTAACCACGAACGCCACCTTTGACCGTTCTGTGGGGAACTGGTCCGACAACATCTCCAGATGGAGGGAACACTGGGATAGGAACCCTCGGCACAGCTTGGAGTCCCCATTGAACTTGTCAGGAAGAGACAGGCGGACTCTAGCAGCAGCAACTCGTGGTGGGGGAGATGCAGGAGCTGGCGGTGGAGATGGCAGAAGCTGCTGTAGCATAGCAGTCAACTGCGCCAATTGCTGTCCCTGTTGAGCAACCACCGTGGTCAGATCCGAGATGCTTGGCAGCGGAACCTCAGCGGGATCCATGGCCGGATCTACTGTCACGATCCGGGTATGCAGGGACACAGGAGGTGGATCCCCTATGCCAGTGAGGCGATAGCACGGGTTGTATTGGAGGACCGGTTCTAATGTTGCTACTGGTTTTCACCAGAGCCCGCCGCAAAGCGGGATGGACTTGCAGCGGCGGTAGCAACCAGGTCGTGTCCTCCAATAGCAACTCGACCTCACTGGCAGCTGAGACAGGCGTGGTACACAGGGATTAAGCAGAGGCGAGGTCATACGTAGCAGAAGGTCAAGGCAGGCGGCAATGGTTCGTAGTCAGGGGCAACAGCAGAGATCTGGATACACAGGCAAGGGCAAACACTAAACGCTTTCACTGGGCACAAAGGCAACACAAGATCCGGCGAGGACAGGAAGGGGAAGTGGGTTTTTTATGGGATTCTGGTGCACCAGTAATTGGACCAGGCACCAATCAATGGTGCGCTGGCCCTTTAAGTTAAAGCAGAGTCGCGCGCACGTGCGCCGGGAAGGAGCAGGCGGGGACAGGTGAGAGGAACGCCGCGTGGACCGCATCCCGCCGGTGACAGAGCAGCGCCTGCGGTCAGAGGAGCTGACCGGGGTGCTGCAGGACAGAGAACGCCGTGAGCGCTCCGGGATGGATGGGACACCCGGAGCGATCGGCGTTACATATGTGTGCTGACAAGAAAATATAGGTCCTATGTGTGCTGCCACAAACACACTATAAGTCCTATGGGTGCTGACACAAACACACTATAGGTACTATGTGTGCTGACAAGAAAATATAGGTCCTATGTGTGCTGCCACAAACACACTATAAGTCCTATGGGTGCTGACACAAACACACTATAGGTACTATGTGTGCTGTTGACAAGAAAATATAGGTCCTATGTGTGCTGCCACAAACACACTATAAGTACTATGGGTGCTGACACAAACACACTATAGGTACTATGTGTGCTGCTAAGAAAATATAGGTCCTATGTGTGCTGCCACAAACACACTATAGGTCCTATGTGTGCTGCTGACAAGAAAATATAGGTCCTATGTGTGCTGCCACAAACACACTATAAGTCCTATGGGTGCTGACACAAACACACTATAGGTCCTATGTGTGCTGCTGACAAGAAAATATAGGTCCTATGTGTGCTGCCACAAACACACTATAAGTCCTATGGGTGCTGACACAAACACACTATAAGTCCTATGTGTGCTGCTGACAAGAAAATATAGGTCCTATGTGTGCTGCCACAAACACACTATAAGTCCTATGGGTGCTGACACAAACACACTATAAGTACTATGTGTGCTGACAAGAAAATATAGGTCCTATGTGTGCTGCCACAAACACACTATAAGTCCTATGGGTGCTGACACAAACACACTATAGGTACTATGTGTGCTGCTGACAAGAAAATATAGGTCCTATGTGTGCTGCCACAAACACACTATAAGTCCTATGGGTGCTGACACAAACACACTATAGGTACTATGTGTGCTGCTGACAAGAAAATATAGGTCCTATAAGTTGTAACGCCGAGCGCTCCGGGTGCCCCATCCATCCCGGAGCGCCCACGGCGTCCTCTGTCCTGCAGCGCCCCGGTCAGCTCCTCTGACCGCAGGCGCTGCTCGGTCTCCAGGATGCGATCCACGCGGCGGCCCCGGTCCGCCTGGGGATCGCATCTCGCTCCCCTCACCTCTCCTCGCCTGCTCCTTCCGGCGCGCGCGTCCCCGCTCCCTAGGCGCGCGTTCGCAACACAGCTGTTTCTTAAAGGGCCAGCGCACAATTAATTGGTGCCTGGTCTAATCACTGGCACACCTGTATCCTTTAAAAAAACACTTTCTCTTCCTGTCCTCGCCGGATCTTGTGTTGCCTTAGTGCCCAGTGAAAGCGTTTGTGTTGCTCCTGCCTGTGTATCCAGATCTCTGCTGTTGCCCCTGACTACGAACCATTGCCGCCTGCCTTGACCTTTTGCTACGTTTGACCTCGCCTCAGCCTTGTCCCTGTGTACCTCGCCTGTCTCAGCTGTCAGTGTGGTCTAGTTGCTATTGGAAGACACGACCTGGTTGCTACCGCCGCTGCAAGTCCATCCCGCCTTGCGGCGGGCTCTGGTGAAAACCAGTAGCAACATTAGAACCGGTCCTCCAATACAACCCGTGATATCGCCTCACTGGCATAGGGGGTCCACCTCCTGTTTCCCGCCATACCCCGTGTGTGACATAAGTCCTATGGGTGCTGACAAAAACACACTATAGGTACTATGTGTGCTGCTGACAAGAAAATATAGGTCCTATGTGTGCTGCCACAAACACACTATAAGTCCTATGGGTGCTGACACAAACACACTATAGGTACTATGTGTGCTGCTGACAAGAAAATATAGGTCCTATGTGTGCTGCCACAAACACACTATAAGTCCTATGGGTGCTGACACAAACACACTATAGGTACTATGTGTGTTGCTGACAAGAAAATATAGGTCCTATGTGTGCTGCCACAAACACACTATAAGTCCTTTGGGTGCTGACACAAACACACTATAAGTACTATGTGTGCTGCTGACAAGAAAATATAGGTCCTATGTGTGCTGCCACAAACACACTATAAGTCCTATGGGTGCTGACACAAACACACTATAGGTACTATGTGTGCTGCTGACAAGAAAATATAGGTCCTATGTGTGCTGCCACAAACACACTATAAGTCCTATGAGTGCTGACACAAACACACTATAAGTACTATGTGTGCTGCTGACAAGAAAATATAGGTCCTATGTGTGCTGCCACAAACACACTATAAGTCCTATGGGTGCTGACACAAACACACTATAGGTACTATGTGTGCTGCTGACAAGAAAATATAGGTCCTATGTGTGCTGCCACAAACACACTATAAGTCCTATGGGTGCTGACACAAACACACTATAGGTACTATGTGTGCTGCTGACAAGAAAATATAGGTCCTATGTGTGCTGCCACAAACACAATATGGCTCCTATAAATCCCTGCCTGGGATGGGACAGAAGGTTGGGACAGAAGTTGGGGTGCAATGCTGTTCTAACAGCACTGCGATTGGTGCTACTGCAATGCTGTACTAACAGCACGCAAACACCAGACTAATCCCCAGCAGCAGCTAATATCACACTCTGTGCAATCAGCAGCAATGAATGATCAGTAATGAATTGAATGACTCAGGTCAGGAGTTAGAAATGGTTTAGCAAAGAAGAAGAATATCAATCAAGCAAAGAAGAATATCAATCAGCAGACTGCTCTTCCAGAAGCTGGAACACATGTGCCCTGGGCCGACGGCGTGGCGGCCTTTTATATGGTGGGGCATGTACTAAAGCCCCTGAGCTTTAATTGGCTACAGGCGTCCTGCCTGTAGCCAATTATTGCTCTCCTAGTTTCCGGCGCTGTGATTGGCCAAGCATGCGGGGTCACAGTGCATGCTTGGCCAATCATCAGCCAGCAATGCACCGCGCCAGCCGCAATGCATTGCGGGCCGCTCGCATCACACGAATGTGATGCGAACGGCCCAAATAGTTCTGGGCTCGCCGAGCGAGCGAACGCCCGGTGCTCGATTCGAACGTGGGTTCGAATCGAGCACCGGGCCCATCCCTATCCATAATTATAAAAAATATTTTTCTTTGGTCCTCATGGCTATCTGCGATAGCGATTATAAGTTTATTGCTGTGGACATTGGGGCATATGGCAGCTGTTCTGATTCAAGAGTTTTTCGTAAGTCATTAATGGGTCGAAGACTGCGACAAGGGCGATTCAACATACCATTTGATCGGCCTCTGCCTGGAACTGAAGGACCAGACCTACCTTTCGTCCTTGTCGCAGATGAGGCGTTTGCGCTATCTTAGGCCGTGTGCCAGAAGTAATCTTTTTTTTTTTAAAGTAGAATTTTATTTATTTTCACACACAACAAACAATACAGAAAACAAACTGTATATGGAGCGAACATCGCTCAAACCATTGCATTATCTAGTAAACTGGTATACATTTAGTGGAAATGTGACAACCTAAAGGTCAAATGTCTATTCTGCTTAATTAGAACCAATCAATGATCAATGGGCTTCATTTAGTCTTTTAAGGAGCCGGTGGTATGGTACTTTCGGAGCTGACCTAAGAGCCCCAGATCTTAAGGAATTTTTTTGGGCACCCTCTGGCCTCATACGTCAACTTATATAATGGTACTGCCTGATTAATGATATTGATCCAAAAGGCTATAGTGGGTGAGGATTGAGACTTCCAGTGGATAGTAATCGATTTCTTAGCATAGAAAAATACTATAAGGTTTGTACATTTTTAGATATACCTTCATCATCAATGTATCCCAGTAAACACCGTAGAGGGTTGCAGATATTGGGTATCTGAGTTAAGGAGCTGATGAAGGCCGTGACCTCCGACCAGAACTTCCTAATCGGGGTGCACTCCCACATCAGATGAAAGAATGTGCCATCTGCCATACCGCATCGACAGCATAGTGCAGAGGGTAATCTGTTTAATTTGTATAGTAAACATGGTGTAAAATAGGATCTGTATAGCAATTTTGTCTGTATCACCTTGTCACGAGAGGAAATGACTGAGGGAACCTGGAGGGGAAGAACTTCCTGCCAGATGTCCTCCGTCAATTCAGGGATGTCAGCACTCCATTTGCCAGAAGTAATCTTGACGGCAAAAAGAGGATATTTAATTATCGGCTGAGCCGAGCAAGACGACTCATAGAATGTACATTTGGAATACTGTCTAGTAAATGGCGTGTTTTTCAAACACCTTTGCAACTCAGTCTTGAGAATGCAGAGTTGGTAATTAAGGCCTGCTGCATTCTATACAAAATTATCCGTGAGAAGGAGGGCATCCACATTGAGGAAGAAGAAGAGTTCCACCTGCCCTCCGTACAGTACAGCAGAGTACGTGCAGCGAGAACAAACATTGCCATGCGTGAAAAATTTGCTGACTACTTTCTATCTCCATCAGGAGAAGTTCCATGGTATCAATATATGTAAATAAATTTAGTAGTTACTTAATGTTTTTTTATTTTTTTAATGTTTTTATTGTTCTGCATCTGTTTATAAAAAAAAAAATTTTTTGGTTAATAATAGTTACTAAATGTTTTTTTTTTCTAGCATACCAAAAAGACAAAAGCACATGTTATGTTCAAAATGTTTTTATTAATCTTCATCCGTTTATAATAAAACATTTTTTTTTAATTAATAACTGCTTATTATTATTTATCAAAGTAAGAACAAAGCATAACATAGCATAAAATATGCCAACCATTTCAAACAATTGTAGTTTAACATAAAAACCATAAAAAGCAGCACTGCAAAATGGAACGTGGCGCTATTGTTAAAAAAACGTGGTTTACACTCCATGGAAAGTGAATATATATTGCTTCAATACTAAAAATAAGTTATTTTAATAAGTTAGTTAGTCCTCCTCGTTGTTCGAACTCTACCCCATTGTTGCAGCAGGTCATGTCTGGTGCAGCAACTGGGCAGGACAAACAGGGTCGTTTACCACAGACAACCAAGCCACAGCCAGTATTCTAAATGGGTCCAAGTCGCTGGCCATCATGGCCTTCCCTCACAGGCCGGTGCCACTATCCCCACAGCACCAATCAAAGGTCCTCTGCGTCTACATCCCAGACAAACAATACTCTAGCGGACACATTACCCGTTAACCTTGCGTCGTCCTTTTCGCAGGAACCTGGAACCGACCCGACCATGTCTCTTATCCCACATTGGTCGTAGTTAACCTCGCATCCGAACAACACCTTCACCGCACTACCTGCCTCATTAATCTATCATTATCTCACAACGCCCTAAAGGCCTACTGTACAGCCTGGAACTTGTCTCACGGGTTACTAGCCTCAAACCCCAGGGCGACAACAGGAGACCTCCATCACATCCTGGCTTTCATATCATGCCGCCACACAGTTGGCTTTTTATATATATATATATATATATATATTTATGGTTGAAGCCCTATGGCCGATACGTGTCTGAAGAGGAATAACTTAACCATAAGATCTACAACATGAAAAGGGGGACCTGAAGTGTGCCTTGGTCTAATGGACGGTATGCCAAAATAAGGGGGCATACCCTGATTAGAAATGAGTGTTTGATGAGGGTAATGTTGTGAGAAATGCCCTTGAAAGGGGAATGGGAGGGTGGGTATCGCGCACCGGAAACCGACGAAGACCACAGGCGAGTGGGCCGGTTAAATACCACCCCGGGCTCCTCCCATAAATTCAGGCCACCATGTTGGCCTTCCACTTATGGTTGAAGCCCTATGGCCGATACGTGTCTGAAGAGAAATAACTTAACCATAAGATCTACAACATGAAAAGGGGGACCTGAAGTGTGCCTTGGTCTAATGGACGGTATGCCAAAATAAGGGGGCAAAAACTGAGGTAGGGTTTGAAGATGTTTATTGACTTTAGAACTGTTTACTGCGTGAGTTGGGCAAAGGCCCGTGACATTTCCACCTGTGGGTCAGGTATATACCGGGTGAAGCACGCTGACTTCCATCTGCCGAGTCTCTGGATGATGTGGCCTGGGACCCCATGCCGTGAGGCGGTTGAGGCGGCTCCGATCCAAAAAGAGTGACCGGAGTATTCGCTGGGGTTGAGGCGTAGGTTGCGGAGGAGAATCCTTACGTGTGTCATGAACTGGCAGGTGCTTAGGGGTTTGACTGGGAAAGGTAGAAGGGGATCGGTGTCCCTTTGTTCTGGCAGGAGTGAGAGCAGACGGTTGAGTACGGCCACTGGGCACCAGGAATTGCCAGTTCTGTATAGATGGATGTCCACCCCGTGGCCAGCTTGCTGAGTCTTGGAGACGCTGAGGTGGAGCACGAAGTGGTCTTGATGGCGAACTAGGTGGCGTCTGCACAGGGTTTGGCTGGTCGAGCTGTTACAGGTGAATTCGCTGGGACGTAGGAACCCGTAGTAGGCCAGGTAGATGGCAGCTTGTATGACCTGGCTGGGGAGGACACCAAAAGGGGAACCAGCGAGTATGGCGGACATCTCGCGGAAGATGGCACTCGTGATGGGGCGACGTCTGGTTCTGCTTGCTGGTTGCTGTTTCTGGACGCCGCGTAGGACGGCTCGAACGGCGTGGGATGAGAAGACAGACGGTCTAGTGGGATCTTGAAGGGCCAAAAAGTGCTGTACGCCGGCCAGGTACATGCGGATAGTGTTGTAGGACAGGTTTAACTGTGTGTGGCAATGTGAGACGAAGGCCAGAATGTGTCTGTGGGTGTTGACACGGCATTGGTAGCTAGGAATTTGTTGAACGTGTCCCAGGCTGCGTGGCAGGCTTTGAGTGTGTTGTGAGATAGGGACTGGTTGATGAGCTGGGTGGCCCCACGTAGGTGTCGGTCTAGTCTAGGGTCAGCTGAGACCAAGCGGGGATAAGGGCGGACACCCGGTCGGCCTCTGGTATCTGCCGGAAGAAGGAGACGAAGTTAAAGCGTGACAGCGCGTCCGCTGCCAAGTTGTATTTACCTGGGATGTAAGAGCAATGGATATTGAACTGGAGCCGTAGCGACAGTTGGACCAGCCTGCGTAAGAAGGACATCACCGAGAGTGACTTGGACCTGCCTTTGTTGACGATGTCTGCTGGTTGTCCGTCGTGAAGTTTACCGTCTGCCCGGTCCAGTTGTGACCCCAAAGTTTGGCGGCTGCCACGATTGGGTAGAGCTCGAAAAGGGGGGAAGTCCGGCTGAAACCGGGGATTGAGAGAATCTGCGGAGGCCAAGGGCCAGCGAACCAACGGAGGCCAAAAATGGCTGCGAAGCCCGTGGAGGCCGCGGCATCTGTCACCACTTGTGGTGAGAGGGGTGAGATGGTCGGGATAAACATGGATATTCCGTTCCATGAGGAAAGGAATTCTTCCCACATCGCTAGGTCTGCTATGGCCGCGGCGTCCAGGTTGAGAATCTGATCGGGGTCTTGTGCCTGTGACAGGTAGACTAAGAGCCGTGAGATGAAGGAACGACCTTGAGGGATGATCAGCATGGCGAAGTTGAGCATGCCAAGTAGTGACTGGAGCTGTCGTCTTGTGCACCCTTTCGTGCGGGTGAAGTCCTGAAGAACTGCCCTGATGCGAGTCAACTTGTCGAGGGGGAGACTGGCCTGCATGGAGCATGTGTCCAAGACAACTCCGAGGAAGGTGATGGAGTGTGTGGGTCCGTCGACCTTGTGCTCAGCTATGGGGACATTGATGTTCTGGAAGACGACTCTCAACTTGTTGAGGTCTACTGGTGGCACGTTGGGCTGCTCTATTAGTAAGAAGTCATCCAGGTAGTGGATGACTTCTGTGCATTGGGCCTTGTGTAGGAAAATCCAGGTGAGGGATTGAGCGAAAGTGTCGAAGAGCCAGGGGCTACTTTTGGAGCCAAACGTAAGCTTGGTAGCGAAGTAGTACCCGTTTCTCCACTTGATACCGTGCCAACACCAGAGAGACGGGTGAATCGGCAGAAGTTTGAAGGCGTCTGATATGTCGGCTTTGGACAGCCAGGCCCCTGTGCCTGCTTTGAGGATGGCCTGGATCGCTATGTCGACAGAGGCGTATTTTAAGGAAAACTCCTCGGAGGGAATCAGGGAGTTGAAGCTGGGGATGTGGCAAGAATGAGGCGCAGACAGGTCGTACACCAAACAAACTTTATTCGAGAACTTGCCCTTGACAAGCCCAATAGGGTTGACTCTCCAGGTTGTTGAAGGGGGGTTGTGTGAAGGGACCTATGATGAAACCTCGCTCTAGCTCGGCTAGGAGTAGTTCATCTACGGCTTGCTCGTCGGTGGCCGCTGACTTGAGATTTTTACACTCGTAGGTAGTGTGGGGCAGGGAGACGAGGCCGGTGTGGAAGCCCGTTGTGAATCCTTGTATGAGGAACGTGGCTAGTGAGGGGGTGGGGTGTGAGTCAAGATAGACTCCTAACCATAGGACGTTTATGCGGCTCAGTCATAGGTTTTTCGGCTTGACCTCGCATAAAATTTTTCGGGTGCGCCCTGTGGCATACGACGCACACGTGGAGCATCCTGCATTGGCTGAAGTTGCACGAGCCGTAGTTGTAATTATTACAGATGGCCGCTCCTCCCATGGTCCGGACGGGGCGTCCGAGTTTGTCAACCTGGGGTTTCTGTGTCAGCGCTGGTGGGTTCTGAGCTGCAGCCGTGGTCGAGGGAAATTCGACCGAGCGGCTGACTGCTACACTGGAGCACCAGGTGGCGGTGTGCGTGGAGGAATGGCAGACTGCGCACAATGGTGAGCGCAGACCGGCAAAATGGCGACAGAATAAATCTGTGTCCATTAGGCTCCAGTCCGTGGGTGACTGGAACTGCGCCATCCTGGCAGCTGCTTTTGCGGAAAAGGACCGGTGGTAGTCGTAAAATGAGAACCCGCCGTACTTGTAGCCCAAGTCTACCACGGTGTGGAGATATAAATCCAGCTCTAAGCATCCCAAATGTCGAATTCTGGGACGGACAACTTGCGGTTAAGTCTGGGGTCCTTAGCTTTGAGGACCACCGAGACATCTCCCCAGGCATAGGCCTTGTTCTCAGCTAGGTCGTGGACCTATATGAGTAGGGAGGCGAGGTTGACGTCCTTGCCATCCAGTATGTCCTTCTTAATGCTGGCTGGAACCACGGGCAGACGACGGGGCTTGTCCCTGCGGTACCTGTGGTGACTGGTGCTAGAGGCTGCATTGCGGCCGGGTCAGGGACGGCCGGGGCCGGGTGAGCTTCCAGGAGAGGCACTCTGGCTTGGACATCTGTGACTGTGTTCGCCAAGGACGACACCATGGTGTGGAGTTGTGCTATGGCCGTGGATATGGACTGGAGGGAAGCTTGTTGAGTGCTGGGCCCAGCCATGGCAGGAGGAGGAGGGAACAGGAGCCTGAAGAGCTCTGCCTTCCTGGCCGTGGCGGGGAACGGCACGCCCCTGCGTCTTAGTTCTGCCGTCAGCCTGGGGATGGTCCATCCCCTGAGGGACTGGCTGCTGTCGCTTACAGACACTGGGGAAGGTGACAAGGGGGCGGTGAGATCCTCGCTGCCCGCTTGAGACATGGTTCTTGGATGGGCTGTACCCTGAGGTGATGTCTTGTGGCTTCTGAGGTCGCAAGAAGGTCGACCGGACCTGTTAAGGGGATGAGATAAGCCAAGACTGTTTCTTTTCTTGTGTAAACATACGTACCCAGCTGCTGTGCTTTCGAAAGGACAAGTGTGCGCATGTGCGTGGACGTGTGTACACAATGAGTTTCTATATTTTACCTGGAGAAATACCGTCCAACCTGTTGCAGGGTGGACCTACTGAACTTGGACTGACCTAGAGAAGGAAATAAAGACAACTGGTGAGGTGTGCCTCGTGGGGCGTGTCCCCCGTCTATGCATATATATACTTTTTTTTTTTTTTATTATTATTTTTCTTTTTATTTATTTTTTTTTTTTTTATATTTTTTTTTTTTTTTTTTTTTTTTTTGTGGAGTGAAATGAGAAACGTTTGTGCCGTGTCGTGGGCGCAAAGTGTTCGTGATGAGTGTGACTCGCTGAGTGACACAGGTCGAGACGAATTGATGCATGGTGGATGCCATCGGATTCGGATCGGGACGTGTTTGAGTGACAGCGAACCGATTGGCATGACAGAAGTATGAAACAGCCAACGAACCAGACTTCTGGAGCATGTACTGAAATGAGGCCAACGGATGTCCAGGGCGCATCGGTACGAATCGGTGCACAGTACGACTGGATTCGAAGCGGAGTGCGGCCTGGCGGTGAGAAATGAAGGGAACCACTCTATGTGTCTGAGGTGCGAAGCGGTCGGTCGGGTTTTGTGACTGACGACGGGCGGACACAGAAGTGGTTGCTGAAATGGGGCCGACAAACCTGGGGTACGTCGGAGGCGAAACCGGTACACGAGGGTGCGACTGGTTTCGAATCGAAACGTGATTCGTGAGGTGAAATGTTTTTCTCGTGACAGAGGCGCCGACCGGTGAGCCTAAAATTTTTTCAATTGACAGCGACCGGCACTTCTGGAGCACGAAATGAATTGGGGCCTGGGAGCACCTGGTGCGCGCCGCTACTAATCGAGGCACCAGGGTGCGACTAGACTCGAATAGGAACGTGATACGTGACAGTGAAATGATGCCATGACAGAGGTTTTTTTCGACCGGTGAGTCGAAAAGTTGCGGCTAGAAACGACCGCACCCTGGATCATGCATTGAAATGGGGCTCAACTGCTGGGACACACCGGGACGAATCGGATGCGGTCAGATTCGAACCGGCATGTTGGTGCGTGACGGTGAAATGGTGAAATGGCTGAAATGTGACCGTTTTCGGCTATGCTGGGGATGCGACCGGCTACTGTTATGCAGATAGCGGAGCGGATGCTTGTGAAGTGTGAAATGCTACTGCGACTGATTCCGAATCAGTGGTGATGCGTGAGCGACCGGCTACTGTTATGCAGATAGCGGAGCGGATGCTACGTACGGGTACTAATGAATGACTCGTGCGTATGTGGACAACGAGATTCGTGACAAGGTAACTAACGTTCATAAATTAAATGATGGTCAAACGAGACCCCTACCTGCGGCAGCCGAGCCAGATACAATGTACAAAAACCTTCGAACGGGAACAATCCACGAGAGGTCTGGCACTCACGAACGCTAGCGAATCGAGTAGTCGGCTTAGTGACGTAGTAGTATATCGCGCACCGGAAACCGACGAAGACCACAGACGAGTGGGCCGGTTAAATACCACCCCGGGCTCCTCCCATAAATTCAGGCCACCATGTTGGCCTTCCACATATATATATATATGGATGTCCATCTGCCTATCTGCTGGTGCTTTTTGAATTGGATGATATATTGTACGTAGGAAGGATGCATTAGAGTTGGTTGGATCACAGAATGGATCTTTACTCTCCTGTCTTTTACAGGAAGTCATCTCGTCCATAAAGGACTTCATGGCTTTATCCATGTCTTGATTTTGGGTCTTTTTGCTACGTCGCGAGGACCGTGATGTTGTCGGCCTCTCAGGGCCAATCCTGGGCAGGGTGTGTGGGGTGCAGCGCACCCAGGCGCTGCAGGGTTGGGGGCGCCAAAGTGCCAGAGTGCTCCCCTCCCTCCTCCTCTTTTTGTGTGTGTTCAGAACACCAGTGTGAGCTTAAGGCAGCCCGTCCAGTCTGGCAGTGCCCGGGGGAAGGGGTCGCTCCTTTTCCTGATACAAGGGTTATCGGATCGGATGCAGGCTGGTGTTTATGGACACATGTCCATTTACATCTGCTTTTTCATAGAGGAGAATAGATGGTCCAATCAGGTCAACCTGAAAAACGGACAGACGGACTACTTCGAAACATCTGTGTGAAAGGGGCCTTAAAGCAGCAGTAAACCACAGCAGTTAAAAAAAAGCACCTGTAAGGCAATGGCATCATGTGCTAGTATGCACTGCATACTAGCACATTATGAAAAACTTACCTTAGAATGAAGCTCTCCAGCGCTGCGCTGTCACCGCTGACAGGGCTTCCATCTTCCCCTGGTCTCTCTTCTGGGTTTGCGGCCTTTGGCTGTATGAGCAGCTGAAGTTGCAATGACGTCACTCCCGCACATGCGCGTAGAAGCCCTTGGCTCCGGCACAAAGCTCAGTATGTCGGACCTTCAGAGCACATGTACTGGTGACGTCACAGGCTGCATGCAGGTTGATTTTCTCCTAAACAGTGCAGGTTTAGGAAATATTAATTTTATCTACAGTTAAGCTTTATTATAAACTTTATTATAGGCTTACCTGTAGGTAAAAATCACAAAGCCGGCTTTACTACCACTTTAAAGGTAAACCTTGTACAATGTGTACAACACAGTATCATACTACACATCAATCAGAACACCTTTGGGGCTGTTTGTGGGGGAAGGGAGGGATTTGGGACAATCAGGGGGGTGGCAAAGTGCACCTTCGCCTGTGTAGGCAAAAATCCTTGCACTGGCTCTGTGTGTATCACACACACTGCACGAGCTTTGGTCTGAAATGCCCGATGGCGCTGTAACAAAGTCCCGCCTCCTAGACTGCTCCTGTGAGATAGACGGAACACTGATCCAATGCAGTGAAATTGAATCAGTGTGGCGTGTATTATAGAAGCCGCAAGCCAGTCTAGGAGGCGGGACTTTGTTACAGTGGCTGCCCGGGAGACACTGTGTAATCCAGGGACACTGGCAGGCTGCAATTTGTGCGCACTGGCTGGCTGTAATTGGTGGGCACTGGTAGGCTGCATTTGGTGGGCATTGATAGGCTGCATTTGGTGGGCATTGATAGGCTGCATTTGGTGGGCATTGATATGCTACATTTGATGAGCACTGATAAGGCTGCATTTGATGGGCACTGATAAGGCTGCATTTGATGGGCATTGATAAGCTGTATTTGGTGGGCACTGGTAGGTTGCATTTGATAGACACTGGTAGGCAAAATTTGGTGGGCACTGGTAGGATGCATTTGGTGGGCACTGGTAGGCTGCATTTGATGGGCACTGATAAGGCTGCATTTGATGGGCACTGGTAGGCAACATTTAATGGGCACTGATAAGGCTGCAATTGGTGGGCACTGGTAGGCTGCAATTGGTGGGCACTGGTAGGCTGAATTTGATGGGCACTGATGAGGCTGCATTTGATCCATTGATCTCTGGTATCATTTCAGTAGTCTCTGACCATCTCTTGTATCATGTCCACAGTCTCTGACCATCTCTTGTATCATGTCTGCAGTCTCTGACCAACTCTTGTATCATGTCTGCAGTCTCTGACCATCTCTTGTATCATGTCTCTGACCATCTCTTGTATCATGTCTGCAGTCTCTGACCATCTCCTATATCATGTCTGCAGTCTCTGACCATCTCTTGTATCATGTCTGCAGTCTCTGACCATTTCCTGTATCAGACTCTCTAACAGAAGCCCTCTCTGTGTCCATCAGAGAGGCCCCCCTCCAGGTCCAAACAGAGTACTCTTTTTCTCTTACTGTATTTTGTTTATTGTTAAGAGAACATGGGAAGATCCCAGGGTAATGAAGACTGCTTAGGGGAGCATCTCTGTGTTTGAGTCGTTGCCATAGAAACATTTGTAAAGAGGAGGAATTAATAAGATGAGCATGCCCATGTGGGGCGCCAGAAATATTTCTGCACCCAAGCGTCTGTGACCCTAGGATCGGCCCTGCGGCCTGTCATGACTAACCTGTAGAGAATAATAATATGCCGATTTAGAAATTAAATGTTGCCTTGGGGTACAACAGATACAGTATAGTAATCAATAGTATCCTTACATGTACGGATCTTTCAGAAGAACATGGACCTGCAATTGGACGTGCTGTCTCATCCACGGACTGGGACTGCTGGGACTGTCCTTCTCCCTCTTGTGTGTCTTGCGTGGCTTGCTCATCTTCCTGCACTGCTTCTGTATGATTGCCAGTGTTCTCCTCACACTCTGTCACGTTTGATGATGTACTACAATAAAAAGGATGAACATTTGCTCACAAAACCTTACTATATACTATATGGAAACCTAATTTTTAGATGTAACATCCAAACAATACTTACGGTCTAACATCCATGACTTTCCTTAGGAAGGACAACATTTCAAAGTAGACGGATTTTTTTTCTTTGTGGTAGCTCCGGAACCACTTGCAACCTCTGCAAATATCTCCAGAAACGGTCTCTCAGAGAACGTCACCTTCTGTTAATTTCAGTTACTGTAAACACATATAGCAAAGAAAATTTGAGTATTTTTACATTAAAAAGATTATGGAAACATGTGAGTAATGTACTGTTCAGTCTCTCACTGCAGCAGAGCCGAAACATGTATCACTATGCTTTTAATGCATGCAAATAACCATGCCCTCTCTGCTGAACATTGCCTTAAAAAAATGTCAGAGTGTTTGCAACATTTTTTAATACAGGCATAATACAGGCATACTATAGTGAAATAAATACTAAACATTTTTTACAAACAATCCACTAACACACTGTCAAGAGAGCAAGCTGCAGTTGGGCATCACTTACCACGTTGGTCACGCTGTTTGGTAGTCATGGAGGACCAATTTGGTGTCACCAGCTTTGTAATTTCTTCCCATAGCTGTTGGATTTTAACTCTGTCGCTGTGGTCCCGACAGCTTAAGTCCCATAAGCCAGGCCTTTCATGCACCAGGTTGATCAATTCCTCGTGGGAAACATCTCTTGCCATGCTTGCTTGTGCTTCCTCCTTCTAAATAAACTTACAGGGGATGTACTTCCTATTGTCCAACTACTGCCGGGTCATAGGTTGAGTTCACAGATAAACACAATTTTTTTTTTTCTTTCAAACGGATCTTAACGGATCGGACGTTGACGGACTATGTCCGTCAACGTCAGTTAATATCCATTTTGACGGATCTGGACGTAGCCTTGTACGTTAAAAAAAATGGATAAAAACTGAAGCGGAGGTTAACTGATGGTGACGGATGTTCATCTGTCTGCCCATAGGAATGCATTGTCGTCCGTCGACGGATGGAAGAAAAACGGATAGACGGTCCGTCCGTGTGAAAGGGGCCTTATTCTGTTGCCCCCTCTTGCACTGCACTCTGTCCAGGTCAGTTGTAAAACTCCACCCCCACTAGCCTGTTTTTTTCAGCTTCTAATTAAATAATTTTGAATCATCCCCCCCACACCTTTCCCAGTATAAATGTAGTTAATTTCTTGGGACGGCTGGCGAGGGTTTAGGCTTGTCACTCCTGCACAAAGTGTCACGCTGGCAACAAGTGTTTGGCACTTCGACTAAGGCACTGCAAAAAAAAAGTTATTGTTCCACAGCTATTTCGCAGTAAGTTCCTCTTAATACTCTAACTTTCCTCTATTAGCTTCTCCCCACCCTCCAATATGCTCACACTAATCTTTGTTATAACCAGTGTTGGTCATCTTACTTTTAAAAAGTAATTAGTTAAGTTACAAATTACTTCTCCCAAAAAGTAATTGCGTTAGTAACTCAGTTACTACATTGGAAAAGTAATTAGTTACACAGCAAAGTAACTGACTTTTTTTTTTTAATATTCTATACGTGTAACTAAGGGGCGGGTCTAGCATTACTGTAACCAAGGGGCGCATTTACTATTATTGTTATATATTGTGTAACCAAGGGGCTGCTCTATTATTACTCTAACCAAGGGGCAGATCTGTTATAGCGTGTAAGTAAGTGTCAGGTCTATTAGTATTATATCGTGTAAGGGGCGGATGGCTACAGAAAAGGGCGAATGTTAAATTAATGGGCAGAGCTCGATATATAACAATAATAATAAATGCGTCCCTTGGTTACAGTAATACTAGACCCGCCCCTTACTTACATGATAGACGCCCCTTGCAGAGTAGCACAAGCATCAGGAGTGTGCGGCATCGCCTCGTACAATTACATGTTAACTGCACCTGCACGGTGTAGAGTTCACTCAGAGCTGTTTAGGCAATTTTCGGAAGCTCCGTAGTGCTTCGTACTGCGCAAGCCCTGCGCCTGCGCAGTACAGGGGGTCCTTATCCGGCGGGGGAACTTTTTCGGCAGGACACCGAAATTACACTACTGCCATCTAGTGGCGGTAGATGTAATTGGGGTAACTAAGCCAAAGTAATGGGAACTGAGTTACCATGAGGGGAAAAGTAATCAGTTAGATTACTCGTTACCCTCTAAAGTAACTGCGTTAGGTAACTCAGTTTATTTTTAACTCAGTTACTTACATCACTGGTTATAACGTCCTCTCTCCTCAAACTCTCATTTCTTTATCCCCCCCTCTCCAGCCCCCAACCTTTACATATCTCCCTCTCTTCTGCCCACTCAATATCACTCCACTTACCACCTCCTGCTCATTCTAAGCCCACACAGTATCACCACGTCCATTCCACCACAGCATCTGTTCTCCTATAAATACAACTCCCGCCTTACCACCCTCACCCTCCTACTACTCCTAATGTCTGGGGACATCGCACACAAAACCCCGACCCTCCCACACTCAATTCCCACCCCCAAAATTGTCTGTCTACCTCCTCGAACAGTCATAACTCCCACCTTCTCATCCCAATTCCCCTGATTCCACAAGTCAGCCCCCTCTTTCATGTGCCCTCTGGAATGCCCGCTCAGTCTTCAACAAACTAGCTTCTGTCAATGACCTTTTCTGCTCCAAATCCCTTAATCTATTTGCTATAACCGAAACCTGGCTCCAGGAATTCGACACTACCTCTCCAGCTGCCCTGTCCCACAGTGGCCTCCTTTAGACTCTATCCACCAGACCCAGTGGACGAAAAGGAGGTGGTGTCGGACTTCTCCTCTCCCCACAATGCACCTTCCAGATACTTCCTACACCTCCCTCTCTTTCCCCCAGCTTTTTCGAAATGCACTGCATTCGTCTTTTCTCTCCAGTTTGTCTGAGGGTCGCAGTCATTTATCGGCCTCCTGGACCAGTGTCACGCTTTCTGGATGACTTCTTTGCATGGCTACCCTGTTTTCTCTCATCCTAGGTGACTTTAACATTCCAATCAATGTTCATACTGCTACCACTTCTAAACTACTCAACCTAACCTCCTCTTTTAACCTAACACAATGGACACAAACCACCACTCACTCCAACGGTAACACTCTCAACCTCGTATTCTCCCATCGCTGCACTCCCTGCAACTTCTCTAACACACCGTTTCCTCTCTCTGATCACAACCTTATCCGTTTCACACTCTCCCTGTCTCCCACATCCCATGCTGCCAATCCACAAACCACTACCTGCAGAAACCTTCACAACCTCAACCCTTCCCTTCTTCACTCTGCTACTGATGGCCTTTATGACAAAATCGCACCCCTGTCCTGCTCAGACCTAACCACTTCCATCTACAACAACACGCTGTCATCAGGGGCGTTGCTAGGTGGCAAAAAGACCAGGTGCTTCAGCCCGAGGTCGAACAACCGGGGGGGGGGAGCGGGTGGTTTTGCTGCATTTATTTTTTATTTTTTGGCCTGGGTGGTGGGGACACATACACTGACACTGACCTACATACAATGACCACTGACCTGCCTGACCTACACACACTGACCTGCCTGACCTACATACACTCACCTCACTGACCTACACACACTGACCACTGACCTACACACACTGACCTACACACACTGACCTGCCTGACCTACACACACTGACCTGCCTGACCTACACACACTGACCTGCCTGACCTACACACTGACCACTGACCTACACACACACTGACCTACATGCACTGACCTACACACACACTGACCACTGACCTACACACACTGACCTGCCTGACCTACACACACTGACCACTGACCTACACACACACTGACCTACATGCACTGACCTACACACACACTGACCACTGACCTACACACACTGACCTGCCTGACCTACACACACTGACCAACATGCACTGACCTACACACACTGACCAACATGCACTGACCTACACACACTGACCAACATGCACTGACCTACACACACACTGACCTACATGCACTGACCTACATGCACTGACCACTGACCTACACACACTGACCACTGACCTACATACACTGACCTACACACACTGACCACTGACCTACACACATTGACCACTGACCTACATACACTGACCTACACACACTGACCACTGACCTACACACACTGACCTACACACACTGACCACTGACCTACATACACTGACCTACACACACTGACCTACACACACTGACCACTGACCTACACACACTGACCTACACACACTGACCACTGACCTACATGCACTGACCTACACACACTGACCACTGACCTACATGCACTGACCTACACACACTGACCTACACACACTGACCACTGACCTACATGCACTGACCACTGACCTACATGCACTGACCTACACACACTGACCACTGACCTACATGCACTGACCTACACACACTGACCTACATGCACTGACCACTGACCTACATGCACTGACCTACACACACTGACCACTGACCTACATGCACTGACCACTGACCGACAATGACATACATTACATTGGTAGTCTCTGTCTGACCTACCTCAGCCGTGATGTGCGGTCAGCAGTCAGTCAGTCACTGGGGAGAGGAGAGGAGCCAAGGAGGAGAGGAGAGCCGAGCCGAGCGGGGATGTAGCGTTCCCGCCTTCTGGAGCCTGCAGGCTACGATGGACGTCACGCCACACGTCCCGCTCCAGAAGGCGGGACCAGCGGCACTCGCCACTCGGCCACCTTCGTCTAATTTCGGCTGCTTTCGGCCGCTATGGCACTCGGCTAATTTCGGCTGCTGGGAACCGATCTGTTAGCGAGTGCAGCCGAAATTAGCCGACCGCACTCGGGGCTAGCAATGGAATGCAGCCATTCCGAGACTCGGGGCTTTTCAGGGACCCATTCGGGGCTCCAGCCCCCCCTAGCCACCCCCTAACGACGCCCCTGGCTGTCATCCTCCCTAGACTTACTTGCTCCTCTTTCTACACGCAGAACCAGGCCCCATCTGCCACAACCCTGGCAAACATACGACACCAGAAGTCTCAAAAGAGACAGCCGTGCTTTTGAGCAAGCATGGCGTAAATCTAAGTCCCTGCAAGACTTTACCCTCTACGAATCTGCCCTTCTCAAATAAAACTCCTGCCTCCACACTGCTAAACAAACCTTTTACAACACTCATCAAAACCCTCTCATCCAAACCTTGTCAACTCTTTTCTACCATTTATTCCTTACTTAACCCCCCACTGCCCCCACCCACCAACTTGCTTACCGCTCAACAGATTGCCAACCATTTCAATAGCAAAATTGACACAATTCGCAAGGAGATATCCAGCATTCAAATTCCTCCCCTACCCAACACATAGGGTCCAACACCACACTCAATACTCTGCTCTTTTTTCCGAGTTACCACAGATGAAGTTGATAAACTCCTCTCTATGGCCCACCTCACTACCTGTTCCCTGGACCCTGTCCCCTCACAATTACTGCGACCACTTTCCCACTCTATCCTCAACTCCCTAACCCACATCTTCAACCTCTCCTTCTCCTCCGGCACCTTTCCTGCCCCACTCAAACATGCAGTGGTTACTCCCATACTCGAAAAACCCTCACTAGGCCCCACCTGTTTAAATAACTTAAGACCCATCTCCCTGCTCCTGTTTGCCTCCAAGCTCATGGAACGCCTTGTCCATGACCAAATGAGTCGCTACCTCATGGACAACAACCTTCTCGACCCTCTACAGTCTGGCTTCCACCCACAACATTCTACTGAAACTGCCCTACTAAAATTCACCAATGACCTACTAACTGCTAAAACAATAGCCACTACTCCATACTCATACTTTTAGACCTCTCTGCTGCCTTTGACACAGTTGACCACCTGCTCCTCCTCAGAAAATTACACTCCCTTGGCCTCAGTGATTCTGCTTTATCCTGGTTCTCCTCCTACCTATCTCAGCGCACTTTCAGTGTCGCTTACAACTCCATCTCCTCCGCTCCCCTTGCTCTTTCTGTTGGGGTACCCCAAGGTTCCGTCCTTGGGCCCCTCCTATTCTTGCTCTATACCTCTTCCCTGGGCCAGTTGATAACCTCCCATGGTTTTCAATACCACCTCTATCCCGACGACACCCAGATCTATCTCTCCACTCCTCAACTCACCCCCTCGATCTCCTCATGGATCTTAAACTTACTGAATGACATATAGGTATGGATGTCACACCACTTCCTCAAACTCAATCTTTCTAAAACTGAGCTTGTTATATTTCCTCCTTCATTTTCCCCTATGACTTCACCATTAATATCAACAACACAACCATTGGTCCCTCCACACGTGCCAGGGTCCTGGGTGTAATCCTTGACTCTGACCTCTCCTTCAGCCCCCATATCCAATCACTGGCTAAATCCTGCCGCCTTCACCTCCGTAACATCTCCAGAATTTGACCCTTCCCAACTAATGACACCACAAAGCAACTCATTCACTCCTTGATTATTTCTCGCCTTAACTCTCTCCTTAATGGCCTACCCTTAAGCAGGCTATCCCCCCTTCAATCTATAATGAATGCTGCTGCTAGACTAATACCCCTCACTAATCGATCCGTGACTGACGCCCCTCTCTGCCAATCCCTTCATTGTCTTCCCCTACCCCACCATGTAAAATTCAAAATGCTAACCATAACATACAAAGCCATCCACAACAATGCCCCCATCTACATCACAAACCTCATTTGCAGATATCGCCCAAATCGTCCCCACCCGCTCCACCCAGGACCTCCTGCTCTCTAGCTCCCTTGTTACCTCCTCCCATGCTTGCCTTCAGGACTTCTCCAGAGCCTCTCCCATCCTCTGGAACTCCCTGTCCCATTATGTCCGATCAGCCCCTACCCTGTCCACCTTTAAGAGATCCCTGAAAACTCATTTATTCAGGGAAGCCTATCCCACACCCACCTAACAAAAACTGTCCCCGAGCCACCCCCATCAAATCATTTTCTGCAGCTATTACCTTTTGTACCACCATCCCGACCCTTTAGAATGTAAGCTCTATGAGCAGGGCCCTCCTGTACCTTTTGTATTGAACTGTACTTGTGTTGTCCCCCCTATACATTGTAAAGCGCTGCGTAAACTGTTGGCGCTATATAAATCGTGTATTATAATAATAATCTAGACAACAAAAGACAATCCCGCAATAACAGTGTACCAATAATATACCTTTGCCATTACCTGGGTACCTGTTGCTCCACCTGTAGGAAAAGGAACAACACTGCACACCAATTGTAATTAACCAGAATGTCATTTTACTAGAACTGGTATAAACAGTAATTACAATAGCTACACTGCCACACAAACACAATGTGACAATGCAATGAATATTCACAACTTCTTAATATAGAAAGTTTGTTTGGTTAACCCCTGCAAGCGCGTCTCCAAGTGGGACTAGTGTCCAGAGTGGCAATGCTCTGACACTCCGCACCTTCCCACTTCCAGCACGCTGCCTAATCACAGTAATACAATGTTGTACAAATACAGTACAGTACATTTTGCTCAATAGCTTCCCCTTGAGGTATGGTGCTGTCCCTTGCTACGGCAACTATGCACACGGCTTCTCAGTGAAAGATGCAGTCTTTGGTCTTCTGCTAGCTATTATACTGCAGTGTATTGTAATCCAAGGGTTTTAACAAGAGAAAAAGGCAATATAAGCTGACGATTTAAACTGTTCCGGTGGTGTGACATACTTATAACTGCCTCCGGTATATTTGTTTCTGAACCGCACAGTGTTGGTATCTCAGTGAGACATAGGCTTGAGGCCTGCTTGAATTCAGTCTAATTGAGTGCGACCCCTTTTGTGGAACTACAGGTCCCAGTAACACTGTGGTATGAGTCTAAGTTTGTAAAGTGTGTTAATGAACTGTGGGCAACAGCCCTCTCACCACACCAGGTCTGGAAATCTGGAAACCTCTGCTCCGATCGTCTCAGTCCTGCTGCCAGCCAGCGCCGTCACACTGTTTCATTCCTCAAGAAGACCGGGACCCTCAAATGGCTCCGTCAGGTGTCTCTAGATCCTTCCCGATCTGGTCACACTGTCTCTTCAGCACACAGGTATGAGGCAAAATCACTGGTTGTTCCGCTCCGCAATTGATGTAGGCCGCTCTCTCTGGAACACCTCCTCACAGATCCTTGTAGGCAGGCCGCGCGGGCCCTTTATAGCCTACCCAGCATGCAGTTCAGTACTGAGTGTTCATGGGTAGATGAGTTAGCATTCTGGGTAGATAAGTCCTTGTACAGGGGAAACAATTGAGTCACTTCCTGTAACATTTTTCTTATGTTCTTCAAACAGAAAATAGACAAAGTCCCTTTTGCATTTATGCCACAAGATGGTGCCAAATACCAATTTATAACATTGTCCATAGTTTAACATTACATACCAGCGCTACATAAGGAATGCCTTTCTCATCTGGATTTCAAAGGCCTCAGTATGAGGAGGTACATTGGTATCTGGAGTTGAAATGTTAGTAATGACGTCATTGGAATTGGAAATACCAAATAGGTCAATACTTTCAAAAATAGATTGTAACCGGTTGGACCTGTCCGTGGCGATAAAAAAACAAAAAAACAAAACAAAAACAAATTATGATTCAATTCAAATATATGAAAGTCAACCCTTCAGAAAAAACGCAAACTGCAAACAACAATAAAAATAACATAAAATAGTGCTTATAGAATATAATATTAGCTTTTCACAATGGTATCTACATTGTATATTACATAAAGTGCAATCCAGGTGAAGCCACGTGACTGTCAGTAAGCTGCTATGAACAATCCAACAAATAGCAAATGCAGAGTTCCTTGAGCGTTAAGAACTGTCAGCCATATACGTGCGTATACAGATCCTGCAAAATATAAAATGAGCTAGGACCCAGTGCAGCCGCCAACTACTGAAAAAAAAAATGGATACCAAGCAGTGGCAGCCCCCCCCCCCCCCCCCCCCCCCGGCATTCACAAAAACATATTTTTTAACCACTTGCTTATTGGGCACTTAAACCCCCCTCCTGCCCAGACCAATTTTCAGCTTTCAGCTCTGACGCATTTTGAATGACAATTGCACAGTCATACAACACTGTACCCAAATTTAAAAAAAATTCACACAAATGGAGCTTTCTTTTGGTGGTATTTAATCACAGCTGGGATTTTTATTTTTTGCTAAACAAACAAAAAAAGATGAAAAATTTTGAAAAAAAAAATCATGTTTCATAGTTTGTTATAAAATTTTGCAAACAGGTAATCTTTTCTCCTTCATTGACTTGCACTGATGAGGTGGCACTGGTGAGCACTGATGGGCACAGATAAGGCGGCACTGATAAGATGGCACTGATGGGCCCTGATAGGTACCACTGATAGATAAAATTTATGGGCACTGATGGGCGGCACTGATGTGTAGCACTGTTGATGAGGCACTGATAGGTGGCACTGATAGGTGGCACTGATGGGTGGCACTGTGGGCAGTGATGGGTGGCATTGTTGTGTACTGTTGGTGGCACAGGTGGGCACTGAGGAGCTGGCAGCCGCTCTCCGTGATCGGGACCGATGTCTCTCTCACTGCCGCCAGTGAGCGGCTTTTTTTTCTCCTTTTCTCCTCATGTGATGTGACCTGGCCGCTGTCATTGGCTGACAGCTGATCACGTGGTAAGGGGTCGGGATTGACTTCTTACTCCGATCTGTGATCCAGCGAGTTTCAGACTCCCTGATCACAGAGCGTGCCGCGTGACCTGCAGGAGGCGTGCAGGCCACTCGGGCATGGGAGGACGTCAATAGATTTACTCCTGGCAAAGCAGGTCTGCACTGTAGCTGTCATTCGGCTATAGCATGGATCTGAACAGGTTAAAAAGGTCCCTTTAAAAAAATGCCCTTTAAGTGCACCATGTTCGGGCACCGGACACAGTGCACTATGGGAAGCACCACGTCTATGCAATCACGTGATTGCAGACGAGACGCTTCATTTGCGGGGTTTTGAATAACCGTGCGATGCAATCCATCGCACCGGACAACTTCCGCCTGGCCAGGTGCTTTGTTCTTGTTAAGACGTCACTTCTGGTTTTTCTGTGCAGTGATAAACCAGAAGTGACGTCACACCGCTCAGTGGAACACCCGGCCTGAGCGGAGGGACACAGAGTGGAGGAAGCATGAGAAGCGGACTCCTCCACTACCACTGCTGCCCACTGAAGGAGACACAGCAGGAGGAGAAGACACCACAGCCCAGTAAGTGAACTGCCTTCTGACAATTGTGAATCTCCTTGCAGCGCTGCCAGATTTCTCCCTCCATTAGCTCTGCAGGGGGATCAATTCTACATACTGGCAATTGGCAAAGTGTTCCGATCTGAGGCTGCATTTGATGGGGCACAGTGAGGCTGCAATTGATGGGCACAGTGAGGCTGCAATTGATGGGCACAGTGAAGCTGCAATTGATGGGCACAGTGGCGGCAATTGATGGGCACAGTGGCGGCAATTGATGGGCACAGTGGCGGCAATTGATGGGCACAGGGAGGCTGCAATTGATGGGGTTTTTTTTTCCAGAATTTTCAGTTTGTTTGCGCCCCCCCAAAAATTTTGAGCACCAGCCGCCACTGATAAGACACAAAAACAAAGAAGCAGCGCTCTATGGGTGAAGCATAAAAACTTGCAGACCTTTAGCCATGTAAAAAGTTAAGTTCTTTGTTGCACTTTCTGAGGAATAAACTGTCAATGATAAAAAAAAAAAAACTTGCAGGAGTTGCAGGCAGAGGCAATTATAAAAAGCATATAGTCAATGTAGATACTAATGTAAAAAAATAGGAAATGTACCTGCAATGTCTTAAGGCTAACCCCCTCCAGAAGTCTCTGTGGTCTGGAAGGAATGCATTGTTCTGTGTTTGACCATTTGTTTATGTACTTTAATTACCTCCTGGGGCTTCTCTGTGTCATTACACCTTATCAGTCCTCCTATTCAAGCTATCGGACCAATCCCTGCTGACCCTGTTTCAAGTCCTAATTTGCATGGCCAGAGGACCTAATTGAGAACTACAGGCTACTTTACAATTGACCAATAGGAAAGTGGTTGTTGGGGGCGGGGTGTTCAAACTGATGTGTATAAAAGTGTGTTGTGTATCCAATAAAAGGAGTTTTCTGTTTGAACTTACATACAGCCTGCCTGGTGTTTGTTCAGAGCCATCACAACTGGATTCGAACAGCACATTTCAGCAACGAGTTCGAGAGCGGTTGGCATTATATGGTGCTAACCCATCAGAGACCACCATACAGAATGCCATTAGAGACATCCAGCAGCAGGATGAGCGACAAGAGAGAGAACTAAAGCAACATGAGCGGAGAATGGCGGAAATACGGCAATCGGAGACAACACCTAAAGATACAGTGCCTTTCCGTAAGTTGCCCTTTCAGGCGTTCAAACTATTTAAGCAAGGAGAAGAGGAAATTGAAGCGTTCCTGCAGGACTTTGAGAGACTATGCCAGATACATGAAGTACTGTCCCAAGATTGGGTCACCTTACTGGCAAGTAATTTAACTGGTCGAGCGGCGGATGCGTATCGGGCCCTGGAGGAGGAGGACGCTAAATATTATGACCGGGTAAAAGAAGCTCTGCTAGCCCGATTTGCCATTACACTCGAAGCCAGCCGGATTAAGTTTAGAGAATCCCGGAAACAAACCAACATATTATACGTGGAGTGGGCACATCGTCTGCAGCGGAACCTTAAGGGCTGGTTCCAGGGAAGCCACGCTCATACCATAGAGGACATCACCCAGCTAGTACTCTTAGAACAATTCTTTAACCACACCCCTCTGGTAGTACGGGATTGGCTACGAGATAAGCAACCATGGACTGTACAGCAAGCAGCTACTTTGGCCGATGAATATCTGGACTCTCGAAGGTCAGGTGAAAGCGAGCGCTATCCACTATCTCGGCCTCTACCAGCTTCAGTACCTCCAGTGGTCTGCCTTTAGACCCCCAGCCCGACCCAACCCTCCTACCGGACCTAAGTGCTATTACTGTAACCAAACCGGTCATCTGCAGCGATATTGCCCTACCCGATCCACGAGGTACCGAGAGAATGCTCATCCATCCAGACCAGCGGTTCATTGCTTCCAGAATGAGCCCAACCATCGAGATGTTCAGGAAGAGTGCAGTGAACTTTTCGAGGCTGATCCCGTCCAAGCGGCTGCCGGAGATAATCGACAGCACCATCGTCAGGCAGTATGGGTTAATGGGCAGCCGGCCCAGGGACTCCGCGATTCCGGGGCTACGATTACCCTCATCCAGCCTCACATGATTCCCCAGTCGGCCCGGACCGGTCAGACTGTTGCAGTCAGGGTAGCAGGGGGCAAGGTGCTACATTTATCCACCGCCCAAGTCCTCTTGGATTGGGGCTCAGGGGAGCGACAAGTGCGAGTGGGATTACTACGTGAGTTACCTGCGGAAGTACTTTTGGGGAACGATTTGGGGCATTTAACGTCCTCATATGCCCCAGAGGCTGCCATGGCCGGTGACCACCCGAACCCAGGGCCAACTTCAAGGCAACTCCACTCCTATGGGGACCCAGGTAAGACCAAATCCTCCTACGTTACCCCAACTTGACAACCCTGTGTCCTGGGATTCTCCCTCTGACATTAGACAAGAGACTCAGAGTGACCCAACTTTAGCTGGTTATCGGGACAGGGCGGGCAAGGATCCAGGGGGGTTGGGGGAAAACAGAATAGAGTGGGAGGGGGGGTTTCTTTATCGTTAGACTGAGGGAATGGGCACTGGGAAGCGACAGGGTCCCCACAAACGGCTAGTTGTACCCCAGAAATACAGACGGGAGCTATTGCGGCTGGCTCACGACATCCCCTTGTCCGGACAGGGATAGCTAAGACCAGGAGTCGGTTGTCTCATGCTTTCTTCTGGCCCAGGTTACATGCTGAGGTGCGAGAATACTACCGGACCTGTGAGACTTGTCAGAAAGTAGGGAAGACAGGGGATCACCCAAAAGCCTCACTGCAACCCCTGCCGATCATTAGAGAACCCTTTAGCCGCATAGCGGTAGATATTATAGGCCCACTGGCCTGCCCCAGTGCCACTGGGAAGAAGTATATTCTTACGGTGGTGGATTACGCCACCCGCTACCCGGAGGCCATTCCCTTATCCAATATTCAGGCTGATACAGTAGCAGTTGCCTTACTGCGGGTATTCACTAGGGTAGGGTTCCCCCAGGAGATATTGTCCGATCAGGGTACCCAGTTCACAGCCGAGCTGACGCAGCAGCTTTGGCGTCTCTGTGGGATTAAACCCCTCCAGAGCGCCCCCTACCACCCTCAGACTAACGGGCTGTGTGAGAGATTTAACGGGACCCTGAAGCAGCTGCTTCGGGCCTTCGTGGAAAGTAGGAAGGATTGGGAGAAATATCTTCCCCATCTACTGTTCGCCTATAGAGAGGTACCCCAAGAGTCCACAGGGTTTTCCCCATTTGAGCTGTTATATGAGCGAAGAGTTAGGGGACCCTTAGACTTAGTGAGGGCCCAGTGGGAGGGGGTAGAGGATCCGGAAGGCCTCCCCATCCTTAGTTGTGTCTTGAAACTCAGGGAGCGACTGAGGGGAACTTACCGATTTAGTCCATGAGAATATGCAATCGGCCCAGAGTGAGCAGAAGGTTTGGTATGATCGGTCTGCGCGAAATTGCACCTTTTATATTGGACAGAAAGTACTGGTACTAAAACCCCTGAAGCAAAATTAATTACAGGCCTCCTGGCAGGGCCCCTATCAGGTGGTAAAACAGCTGTGCGATACCACCTATGTGGTTGCCAGCTGTGCAGACACAAATATTAAGAGGACATTCCACATTAATATGATGAAGGCCTATCATGAGAGGACTGAGGCAGTAGCCGCCATATGTGCTCCTGCCACCGTGGACTCTGAATATCTACCGATGCTGGAGCTTCCTGAAATCAGTAACTGTTCCGGGGGTGTGGAAGATATAAGGCTAGGAGATAGACTAGGATCCCAAGAACGAGAACAAGCCAGAGAATTACTCCAGGACCGGCAGGAGATGTTCTCGGCACTCCCTGGGTACACTCACATAGCTGTGCACAAGGTAGAGACCCCCGGGCAGAAGCCCCTGAGACAACCAGCCTATAGGATTCCCGGAGCAGTGCAAGAAGGGATGAGAGCGGAAATTAGGGAGATGCTCGAGTTAGGGGTGATCGAACCATCAGCAAGCCCCTGGGCTTCCCCTGTAGTATTAGTCCCAAAACGGGATGGCACGACCCGATTTTGTGTGGACTATAGGCGACTGAATGACTGTACTGTGACAGATGCCTATCCTATGCCCCGGATGGACGAATTGATGGACAAAATAGCTCAGGGACATTATCTGACGACTATTGACTTGTTTAAGGGCTACTGGCAGATTCCCTTGGATGCATAAGCAATTCCAAAGTCGGCCTTCATCACCCCGTTCGGCCTTTACCAGTTTCTGGTAATGCCATTCGGGATGAAGAATGCTCCAGCTACCTTCCAGCGGATGATAGATGAACTCCTCGATGGTCTGCAAGATTTTGCATGCGCATATCTTGACGACATCGCAATCTATAGCCAGACATGGGAGGAACATCTTAGACACCTGGGAATAGTGCTAGATAGGATCCGAGCCGCTGACCTGACCCTGAAGCCAGACAAATGTAATATCGGGATGTCTGAGGTGCATAATCTGGGACATAGAGTGGGATGTGGGAAGCAGAGGCCAGAACCTGCAAAAATCGAGGCCGTCCTAAACTGGCCGGTTCCCAGAACCAAAACCCAGGTACTTGCATTTTTAGGGACAGCAGGGTACTGCAGGAAGTTTGTACCCTACTATAGTGACATTGCCAAACCCCTGACGGACCTGACCAAAAAGACTCTCCCTAGACAGGTCCTGTGGTCCTCGGAGTGCGAGACAGCGTTTCATCAGTTAAAAACCGCCCTAACGCAAGCTCCCATACTGGCGGCACCCAATCCTAACAAACGCTTTGTCATTCATACCGACGCCTCCATGTTCGGACTGGGAGCCGTACCAAGTCAAGTTGGCGATGACGGGAAAGAGCACCCGGTGGCGTATCTCAGCCGCAAGTTGTTACCCCGTGAAGTTGGATATGCTGCTGTGGAAAAAGAGTGTTTGGCCTTAGTCTGGGCTTGTTAGAATATTATTTCAAATTCATAATTCGGCACTTATAGGTGTTATATTATATTCATGGCAAGCTTGCAAAACATATTTGGTTTTAAGATTAATCATAATAAATAGTATGTGTGAATAACCTTGATCAAGTGTTCAGTAAAAATATCCTCATTTAAAGCTGAGCATTGCTGGAAGTTTCTGGTGTAGCCAATTTGAGTATGACATATATGGTATCTGGTACAGAATGTCATGAGAAGACAAAAATAGACACGTGTCTACGTAGCTAAAGGAATAATACATTGTGGATTATATCCTGTTAAATTTAGAGTAATCTCAGTCATATTGATAAGTATTAGTATATAGTTACTTAATGCAAAGTTGGTAATATGTGTCTAGATTATGTAGATGTTAGGTAATATGAAATTATACATGACAAGCACATTTCTTCAAGTATGAAGAGTTGCATGTGGGCTTGTCAATCAAGCACCATATGACTCTCTGAGTATTTACATATTGCTGATGTTAGCAGAAATTAATGTGTGCCATACAAGGTTCTAAGTTTGAGGACATGACGTATTCATGTAGCATAAAAAGCCAACATTTCGATACTGAAGGAGGTTCACACACACACAGACACACACCCTCTAGGAGGTATGACACAGACATATTCACATGAAGAAGACTGATTAATTGGGACAGCTGACTTTCTGCCAGAAGTCTAAGAACGTCATTTCCTGCTTCTTCTTGGAGAACACAAGGCAGCATGGAAACAGATGACAACAGCCATGGAGCACACTACTTTCATAAGCTTATCACAGCTTTATAACTATTCTATTGCATATACTTTTACCCACACTGAACTGAACTATTAAGCCCCATACACACGGTCGGACAATCCGCGGACCAGGTCCGTCGGACCATGTCCGTCATACTTTGTCTGATGTTGGTTTTGCGTACACACGGTCAGACAAAGTTGTCGGAAAATCAGATCATTCTGAACGCGGTGACGATTGTTGCCTACGACGGGACTACGTAGAGGCTAGTAGCCAATAGCTTTGGTCTTGTAATGTGATCTGAGCATGCGTAGCACTTTGTCCGGTCGGACAACCGTACACACGATCGGATTTGGTGTGATCGGACCGTGTTGTCGGCAAATCTTTCCAGCAGGAGATAAGACTTTGTCCGTCGGACAATCCGACGTACACTGTCCGATGGTGCATACACACGGTCTGATTTTTCAACAACATTGTCCGATCGGACAGAATCCATGAAAAAGTCCGACCGTGTGTATGGGGCTTAATATGTTTTACATTGTATTTATGATGCCAACCGTGTGACAAATAAATTAACATTTTGATTCAAGTCAGTTTGACTATCAATGCTATATTCCGTAAACGCCTCTGAGACAAAAGAATATAGATAATAATTCATATTTATGATATTTTTCAGGGCTTTAAAGAAATTGCAGCCCTACGTGTATGGACGCTCTTTTACTGTCATGACAGACCACAATCCATTGATATGGCTTAACCGGGTGGCGGGAGAGAATGGCCGATTACTAAGGTAGAGCCTGGCTTTGCAACTGTACAATTTCACCATACAATATTGACCAGGGCCTCAAAACGGGAATGCGGATGGCTTATCTGGGTCCGACAGACGGACCTGGAACCTGGAACCTTAAGACTACTTTTATTTTCCAACATCCTCGAGTTGACCCGTTCGGGGTCCCACTGTGGCTGTTGGACTGTTTTCCAGGGGGGAGAATTGTCATGAACCTGGAAACACTGAAGTATTTCTCCTTTGATTCTATTACCCAGTGGGGGGTCTTCTGCAATGTCTTAAGGCTAACCCCCTCCAGACGTCTCTGTGGTCTGGAAGGAATGCATTGTTCTGTGTTTGACCATTTGTTTATGTACGTTAATTACCTCCTGGGGCTTCTCTGTGTCATTACACCTTATCAGTCCTCCTATTCAAGCTATCGGACCAATCCCTGCTGACCCTGTTTCAAGTCCTAATTTGCATGGCCAGAGGACCTAATTGAGAACTACAGGCTACTTTACAATTGACCAATAGGAAAGTGGTTGTTGGGGGCGGGGTGTTCAAACTGATGTGTATAAAAGTGTGTTGTGTATCCAATAAAAGGTGTTTCCTGTTGGAAACTTACATACAGCCTGCCTGGTGTTTGTTCAGAGCCATCACAACTGGATTCGAACAGCACATAGCTGTAGTTCGAATCCCGGAGCATCGCATGACCGAACCATCAGATGTTGCGATCTGCAATCTGATTCCATAGCCGCGGAGGAGTGTAGGGAGAGTGGAACCGAGCGAGCAGGGTCTCGTTACAGGCATGAAGTGTGATGTTAACCCCTCACTCAGCCCTGCAACTTAAACAAAGCATACAGAATGCTTATAAATCTACTTGTTAAATTATATAATAATAAACTGATAATAACATATATTTGGGAAATACATAAATAAGACAATCGGTGAAAATTGGTGAAAACAAATAAACAATTAATAAAATAAAATTATTATTAATATTTAATACAAAAAAAATTGGTAAACTATAAAAAAATGTATGTAAAAACAAAAAATTTTATAAAAAAAAGAATAAAAAATGAATGAGAATTAATAAAAATTTGGACAAAAATAAAAAGTAGGGCTGTGGAAATTAAAGATTAATTTCTCGATAAATCGTTAATTTTTTTGATCGGTACTCACCTCTCCGCCGGCTTCCGGGTCTTCAGGGAGTTCCGTCGGAGATCCGGTGACGTCACGGACATCGACGTCACCGGACTCCTCCCCCCTTCCCCAAGTGCCTCCGTCTGCTAACGAAGGGAAGGGGAGGAGTCCGGTGACATCAAAGTTCTGATTGAACGTAACGCGTACGGGGGAGGAGCTATGCATGATGTCACCCGCTGCTGCAATACGGAACTAACACGATTGCCGGCTTTACATGCTGTGTTTTTATCATCTTTATGTGAGTAGTTTGTGTTTGAACACAAAAATGAAATCTTATAATTAAGCGGTGAGCACTTAGATCTTTTCTTTCTACCCATGACCTGGCGTCCTTGCTGAGATCTATGGAGACGTGAGAGAAGTTTATGGTCCGTGTTGACACTTTTGATACCCGCTTGCATGACCACCTATTTGCACAGGGGTCCAAGCCATAAGGTGAGAGTGATTAGTTAGACCGGAGGTGGAAGGATTGTCACGCTACTGTGGAAAAAAAAAATACTTACGTCAGTGCTACAGTTTGAATTTAAAAAGTATTTGTGTGAACTGTGAAGTTAAGTCATGGATTGTGGAAACTAACTAGTGTGGGGTGATTGTATATAGTGTATACCACATTTACCACTGACTAATGCAGAGTTGCAATGCAAGGAGATCAGCTAAAAGTAGTTGAGTCTGTATGTGTGTTATAATTAATCAAAATTAGTAGATTAATCGATAAAAAAAAAAATCGATTAATCGAACACGAAAATTTTAATTAGTAACAGCCCTAATAAAAAGAGAACAAAAGATAACTATAATGAAACTCTGAACACCATCATGTGACAACTTCTCCAGATATAGCCGACACATGACTATGTTCTATGAGAATAACATAGAATTGTCAAAAAACAAATGTGTAATGAAAGGAAAGGAAAGACTACATGTATGGGTACATGAATTTGAATGATTCCATCACGTGTACATGTTCATACATATAGCTGTCAATTGGCAGTTCTATTGATGTGGTGCTATAGTACTATCAATATAGCCAAAGGACTCAAAAAAAATATATATAGAAAGCCTTACAATATGATGTCACATAATACTAAGAACATCAAGTTCTTCAATGAGGCCCTCGGGTGAGATGGAGCCCAGCAAATTCAAAAAGTTTCCCTCCTGCACACCCTCTTTCGTTGTTGGTAAGTGTACCCTTGGGGATAGCCTCAATTGCAAAAACCTCCAGGCATCCAAAATCTTTATTATAGGAGAGAGAGAGAGGTAGAGCAGCGCGGCTCTAATGCCCCTCTAATTCCGACGGAAAATGTCCTATCGGACAATGTTGTCGGAAATTCCGACCGTGTGTAGACTCCATCGGACTTTTTCCGTCGGATTTTCTAAAAGGCCAGTACCTAGAGTGACTAAACATGGAGGAAATCCTAAAACAATTGATGATATCCAACGCTGCGCAACAGCAAACAAACGCTGCACTGCAGAAAACAAACGCTGAACAGCAGAAAACAAATGCTGCACTACAGCAAGCAAACGCTGTACAGCAGAAAACAAGCGCTGCACTCCACGCTGAACAGCAGAAAACAAACGCTGCACTCCACGCGGCACAACAGCAAGCTAATGCTATCGCACAGGAACAAACGCAGAGGCTGTTTGAACAGCTAGCCACTGATGCAAAAGCAGATAGGAAAACCTTGTCTGAGGTTGTGGAGACAATAGCACAGTGGTCACCTGCTAACGTTGATAATGTGGCTCGCTTTTTGTCCAAGATGACTACAGAGGATGATCCAGAGGCCTTGACCAAGTACCACATAGCTACCTTTCTGGGCTGCCCAGCTATACACTCCCACCCCTTTACCTTACCCAGTAATAGGGTTGCCACCTGTACGGGATTCACCCGTACAGTCCGGGATTTGAATCCTGTGCCCGGTTTTGAGCACCCCTGAAAACCGGACACATTCAGATAGGATCGTGGCTCATAGCTGGAGAGAGGATTAGGTGTTCTCCTCCCTCCAGCCTGCAGGTGGCAATAGAGAGCGGTACTGACTGAACAGTCTCAGCAGCACTGCTGAGGAACGAACACGGAGTGTGTGGAGCCTGGAAAGAGAAATGAGGAACTTCGTTGCATTTAGTGATCAGTGAGTACAGGGGAAAAGGGGGTCTCTGATGTCATATCTGATGTAAGGGGGCTTACATCATATAATCTAATGGTGGTGTCATATCTGATGTAAGGTGGGGGCTCTGATGTCATATATAATGTAAGGGGGGCTCTGGTGTCATATCTGATGTAAGGGGGGCTCTGATGTCATATCTGATGTAAGGGGGGGGCTCTGGTGTCATATCTGATGTAAGGTGGGGGGCTCTGATGTCATAGCTAATGTAAGGGGGGCTCTGGTGTCATATCTGATGTAAGGGGGGCTCTGGTGTCATATCTGATGTAAGGGGGGCTCTGGTGTCATATCTGATGTAAGGGGGGCTCTGGTGTCATATCTAATGTAAGGGGGGGGCTCTGATGTCATATCTGATGTAAGGGAGGGCTCTGATGTCATATCTAGTGTAAGGGGGGGGCTCTGGTGTCATATCTAATGTAAGGGGGGGGCTCTGGTGTCATATCTGATGTAAGGGGGGCTCTGATGTCATATCTAGTGTAAGGGGGGGCTTTGGTGTCATATCTGATGTAAGGGGGGCTCTGGTGTCATATTTCATGTAAAGGGGGGGGGGGGCTCTGGTGTCATATTTAATGTAAGGGAGGGGCTCTGATGTCATATCTGATGTAAGTGGGGGCTCTGGTGCCATATCTGATGTAAGGGGGGGTCTCTGATGTCATATCTGATGTAAGGGGGGCTCTGGTGTCATATTTAATGTAAGGGGGGCTCTGGTGTCATATTTGATGTAAGGGGGGGGGGGGCTCTGGTGTCATATCTAATGTAAGGGGGGGGGGGGGGCTCTGATGTCATATCTGATGGGGCCTGTGGGGCTTTTGTTTATAGCGCAAAAAATAAAAACTGCAGAGGTGATCAAATACCCCCAAAAGAAAGCTCTATTTGTGGGAAAAAGAGGATATAAATTTTGTGTGGGTACAACGCCGTATAGCAAAAAATGGCCTGGTCAGGAAGGGGGTAAATTCTTCCGGGTTAAAGTGTTCGGGTTTGACTTGATGAAAAGGTGGCAACCCTACCCAGTAATGGAGACCACACCGTGCTGGAGTGTAAAATGGCCGTAGCAGGCCCTTTATTAAATAATAAAATATATAAATAACTTTATAAATAACTTTTTATAAACAAATAAACAATCCAATAAACAAAATCAAGAACACGTGACGTAGGCCTATAGCAGGGCATTACCCCCCCCCCACCCCAAATTACCATAAACAACAAACTTGTGCACTGCGGTCATCTCAACTGTAAATAGGCCTCAAGCTGACATACTAGCTCAGAGACAAAACTATTCCCGCAGTGCAGTCATCCACCATATTCCCTACATCACTTATAAGGAATATACCAAACGGGCCCATATCTCCAATGGGTCCCGCATCAAGTTTTCTGTGGGGAGGGGGTTTCTTCTCTATGCCTACGTCAGCCAACATCCGCCAACGCTACGACATCCAATGCACCTGTAACAACACTGTTAAATACCTGTAAAAAGAACTCAGATTAAAACAAAGGGCGGGAGGGCGGGAACTTTCCTACTCTCAGAATGACTCTGGGGAGGACTGTCCCTCCCCTTCCTGTTGCCCAGCTCCACCCCACAGGAAATCCTTAAACGGCCATACACAAAAAGGGCATGTTGACTTTATTCATGCCAGCCCTGCGCTGATCACTTTGTTCATAGCTGCGGGCTGTTCTTGACCAAGTACCACATAGCTACCTTTCTGGGCTGCCCAGCTATACACTCCCACCCCTTTACCTTACCCAGTAATGGAGACCACACCGTGCTGGAGTGTAAAATGGCCGTAGCAGGCCCTTTATTAAATAATAAAATATATAAATAACTTTATAAATAACTTTTATAAACAAATAAACAATCCAATAAACAAAATCAAGAACACGTGACGTAGGCCTATAGCAGGGCATTACCCCCCCCCCCCACCCAAATTACCATAAACAACAAACTCGTGCACTGCGGTCATCTCAACTGTAAATAGGCCTCAAGCTGACATACTAGCTCAGAGACAAAACTATTCCCGCAGTGCAGTCATCCACCATATTCCCTACATCACTTATAAGGAATATACCAAACGGGCCCATATCTCCAATGGGTCCCGCATCAAGTTTTCTGTGGGGAGGGGGTTTCTTCTCTATGCCTACGTCAGCCAACATCCGCCACCGCAAACAAGGTTAAAACCTTAACCTTGAGCGCACCTCCACACCCTAAGTGCTCGCTCAATACCATCCTGAATACCGATGGCCCACATATCCGTGCCAACTGGGTTCAGATGAACACCATCAGCCCTCAGATAACGCCAAGTGTCTACCTCTAACTCCCTGTGCCTGATGGCCAACCCCCCGTGTTTAATAAAAAACCTACTGACCTCCTGGTTAACCTTCTTCCGAGCTTTGTTAATTAGGTCCACTGACCTGGCAAAACGCCATGAAGTCCTGGCGATCATGTCTGACCAAACCAGGACTGTGTTGGGAAAAGCCGCCTGAAGTCGGCAAAAATCATATTTTATATCCCTCGTGACATCTAGTTTGGTCCTAAGCCCCAAGTCGTTGCCCCCAACGTGAATAACTAAAACTTCAGGAGGCCTATCCCATCTCGCAAACTTGAGCGCTTCCGGGATAAGACGGCTCCAGAGCATGCCCGGGAAACCCAACCACTTTATGTACGCTTCCCTCCTTGAGAAACCCAACTGTCTACCGTCCGGTCTGTCATCACCCCTTCTGGCTCCCCAGCAGACGTATGAATGTCCCATAATCCATACGAGACTTGGTGTTGAATCTGGAAGAAAAAAACAACAAAATTCCTGTAAACCTCACAGTAATGTACCACACGAAACCATGTCGGCACTACACACCATCTATAGTCAAAACCCCCTTATTCCACTAAATCCGTCCTGACGTATGACCTGAAGCGTCTGGATTCCCACCTCCCGATCTGCTTTACAGCCTCCTCCGTCAAACCCCACCTTACCGCTTCCGTTGCCGCCCCAATCCTAAATGAATGTGAGGAAAATCTTAGATCCCCCATATTCAACTCCCGCAAGCATTTTCGGAAGACTCCTATGAATTGAAAGCGCGACAGCGCCTTCCCATTGTTGTGTACCAAAAGAGGGCCGTCCCCCTCTGGCCTACTTTGCAAAAACACCCTCGTGACCAAGACGGGGCAGAGTTTGGCGTCAGGAATGGCAAAAACCACCACATCCTTGCCTCGGCCCTGCTGATCCGTCTTTGATTTCCTAAGGTGCATCACCAACCTGTCCCCCGAGCACCGCACATCCCCCACTGCCAATCCATCCTTTCTGTTCTTTGAGGAACTAACCAGCTCCCCTATCCGGAAAGCCCCAAAGAAGGCCAGCACGAAGGCCGTGCGGAAAAGCCCCACCTCGTAACCAGACGAGCAAACCACACGCAGAGTGTCCACCACTCTGCCCAATAGTTCGAACGTTACCGGCCGTCGCTCGTCCCGTTGTGACTTCCCTTTCTTATAACCCTTCACTGCCTGACGTGCCCAGAACTCCTTTGTCCAATCGCACCCTCCACCAAGCTTGCACCAAAAAGCCATAGCCGCCATAACTTTCCCCAGCCTCGACACGGAAATACCATTCTCCATGTGCCTGGCGATAAAATAAACGAACAGCAGCCTCAGTTCACCCTTTCCCCCTGCGGCCTGACCCTGGAAAGCAGCCCATTCGTCCCATACTCTCCTGTATGCTCTCCATGTCACCTCGCTCACTGACCGCTGGATCCATCCCGTTATTCTTCCAGGGCAATCTTCCACATCTCTGACGGACATGGTGCTCCCTGACGCTCCGCCTCCGGCTCCAACTCTCGAAACTTTTCCCACTGAAACCGAGAGAGAGCGTCAGCGACCACGTTGTCCACTCCCGGCAGGTGCACTGCATGAATGAAAAGGTTCAACTGCATGCACCGCAGCACCAAATGTCTCAGCAAACGTATCACCGGCGGTGATGCCGCTGACACCTTGTTGATGACTTCACTACCCCCAAGTTATCAATGTGGAAGCGAACTTTCCGATCCCGGAAAAATTCACCCCACAGCTCGACCGCCAGTACCACTGGGAACAACTCGAGCAGTAACATGTTCCTGATCAACCCTGCTTGTTTCCAGCTCTCTGGCCAAGGGCCCGCGCTCCAACGCCCCTTGAAAAAGGCCCCATAACCCGCTGACCCCGCGGCGTCCGTGAACAACTCAAGGTCAAAATTACTAACCGGCCCCGTCATCCACAGCGCTCTGCCATTGAAGTTGTCCAGGAATACGTGCCACATCCGCAGATCACTCTTATGTTCCTTCGAAAGTGTCACGTAGTGCCTGGGCGACTCAACCCCCCCAGTGCTGGCTGCCAACCTCCTGCTGAAAATGCGACCCATCGGGATGATTCTGCACGCAAAGTTCAGCTTCCCCAACACTGATTGTAGAGCTCTAAGCTGAACTTTCCGCCGCCCCACCAATGCCCGTACTTCCGCTTTCAATGCTACTAACTTTGATTCTGGCAGCCTGCATTCCATGGCTACCGAGTCAAGCACGATCCCCAAAAAGCTAATCTCAGTTTTGGGCCCTTCCGTCTTGTCAGGTGCAAGGGGAATGCCGAAGTCCTTAGCCACCCTTTCTATTGTTGACAGCAATACCGCACAAACATTGGATGCGGGAGGGCCGACACACAAAAAATCGTCCAAATAGTGGATCACTGAGTTCAAACCAGACACGTCCCTCACCACCCATTCCACAAATGAGCTAAAACATTCGAAGAATGCGCAGGACACCGAGCAACCCATAGGTAAACACTTATCCACATAGTACTCTTCCTGCCACCTGCAGCCCAATAGGTAAAAACTATCAGGATGAACAGGTAACAAACGAAAAGCCGCCTCAATGTCTGTCTTTGCCATCAGTGCCCCCCTACCACACTTGCGTACCCAAACCACCGCAGCATCAAATGATGTGTAATGAACCGCGCAAACCTGGGGATCAATGGCATCATTCACCGACCCCCCTTTCGGGTAAGACAGGTGGTGAATGAGCCTGAACTTATTTGGTTCCTTCTTGGGGACCACTCCCAAAGGAGAAACCACTAGCTCGGGAATGGGCATGTCAGGGAAGGGACCCGCCATTCTACCCAGGGCTACTTCTTTTTGCAATTTCTCCGTTACCACTGCTCGGTGATTGTGAGCCGACCTCAAATTATCCGCTCCAGGTGGCACCGAGCCCAATACCGCAGGAATCACAAAACCCTCCCCAAACCCCGCTGTTAACAATTGTGCTACCGCCTTATCCGGATACCTACCTAGAAAAGGCAGCATTCTTTCCACTCTCACCGGCGTCTTCCCCTTTGTTGCTAGACTCGCTGGCCTTACCCTTCCCCTGTTTAAAGCACCGCGAGCTGGGGTGTGATCCCCCACATCCGGAGCACTCGTGCTTATACTTACATCCTGTTCCGAATTTGCAGGTGCCCTCGTTATACTGCCAGCAGACTCCCTTCTTTTTTGCGGCCGATTGACCTGAAGCCCCAGATCCACCGGCCCCCCCCTGAAAAAACTGCCCCGCCGGCTTCGCCGATGACATCAAGCGCATCCACAAACTGATGTCCTTGTGGTCCCAGCGAAGGGCCGGCCTGACTGCCCTTCTCTGACGAAATTGTTCGTCATAGCGCAGCCATGACAACCCCCCATATGTCCGATGAGCTTCCCCAATGGCATCCAGGTAACAGAACAGGGCCGAGCAGTGCTCAGGCTCCTTCTCCCCTATCACGCTTGCCAGGATTGCAAACGCCTGAAGCCAATTCTGGAAGGTCCTAGGAATCAACCTATATCTCCTCTTCTCTTCATCCTCCTTCTTACTATCATCGGGTTTGACCCTATCCAAATTGAACTTCTCCAGGGGAAGCAGTGAAAATATCTCCACATATTCCCCTTTCCAGATTTTTTCCCTCACCTCCTGCTTTAAGTGGGCCCCCAGGGGCCCCTCAAAACACACGTAGACTTCGCAGCGTGCGGAGTCCGCCAAACGTACGATGTCTTGTTTTTTAGGTTTGTCTCCCCCTTTTTCACCCTCCCCCGTCACCGGAGCCGTGGGCGGACTCGCCACCACCGCGCTCCCCGACCCTGCCTCATTCCCCCCCCGGGGCCAACGCGGGCGGAATCGCCACCGCCGTTTCCCCTACCTGCTCGCACGCCCCTACCCCCTCTACCACTGTTCCCCCCGACCCCCCCGATTACATCCCCCCCGAGCGGGACCCAAGCTCGCGCCGGCCCCGGCGGAGCCGTCGGAGGGAGGTCGAACCTGCCCACGAGATCCCTGAGCCCTGCCAGGAGAACCCTGAAACCGTCTCCCGCTGAGGAGGGCTCGTGAACCCCGCTGCCCGTGGAAAGTGACCCCTGCGCTGCCCCGGCACCGTAATGCCCTCCCCCCAACGCGTGGTTCCCAAACTGAAAACACATTCCCACCCCCTGTACCCGAAAATGAAGATGACTTACCAGGCTGCCTGGAAACGCTCCCACCAGCCGTAGGTGCCACATCCACCGCCGCCGACCGTCCCTCCGGGACCTCGTCCTCCGACCTGGACAATTCTCCTTCCGACAACTCCGGCTCCTCTTCCATCGATTCCGACAACTCCGCAGCCTGCCCCCCAGGGGATTCACCCCCAGAGGCGGACGAGCTCCGCTCCCTCATGCTCCTCTTCCGCCCCTCTGCCGACTTCCTGGCGCATTTTTTCGGGCTCTGCGCACGTGTTCCAGGTGCAGGTCCCACTTCCGCGGGGTTAGGCGGCTCACCTCAGTGCCCCCGAAGTGGCTTTTCAGGCCTGGGCAGTACGCCCCCAGCCCCTGCCGACCATGCTCCCCGGCTGCTGCTTGCGTTTCTCCTCCCCCTAGACCGTGCTCGCGTAGGCGGACCGCCTTCACCCCGCATGCCCGTCAGGTTGCTGCCATGCCGACTAGTACTGGCCCCCCCGGCTGCCGATTGCAGGCTAGGCGGAACGCCACCCTGCTGCGCCATCCGTCTGGTTTCCCTGGGCGGAACGCCCCCTTGGTCCTCTGCCCGGTCCCCCGTCAACCCCAATCCCGAGTACTGTGGCCCCCCCTGGCTCCTGGTGCTCCTCCTCATGCCCACCGTTCGCGGACTGCTGGCCGTGGCGGCCGCCCGGTCCGCGGCTGTACCGTTGTGCTGTCTACCGGGTCCCGCCGTGTGGCTGCTCCCCTCCCCCTTGCTGGCCCCCCGGTCGCCGTTCCGGCGTTTGCCACACGCAAGATGGCCGCCGCCGCCCCCCCCCGCCGCCTGTTGCGCCATGCGGCCTGCGATCTGAACATGGGGCCTGGTGCCTGTAGCCGGATTCCCGCTGTGGCCGGGCCCCCCCGCAGTGCTGTGCCCCCCATCCGACCTGTGGGTGGTCGCCGCTGCCCCCCTCGCCGACCGCTTGGCCGGCGGTTCGGCGGCTCTGGTGACCATGCTGTCCCCCGGCCTAGCAGAGGCCCTGCGGCCCTCAGGGGAGTACCGCTCCGGCGGTCGAATCTGCCTGGCCCGGGACCCCTGCGCCATCCCCCCCCCGACCCTCCTCCTGCCCGAGGGCTCTCTCTACCTGGGCCCTCATCCATTCAGGGCCGTTTGCCGCCGCCGCCGCCCTGATGTTGGAGAGGAGCTCTTCCATGCTTCCTCTCAGAACTTTCCTACTCTCAGAATGACTCTGGGGAGGACTGTCCCTCCCCTTCCTGTTGCCCAGCTCCACCCCACAGGAAATCCTTAAACGGCCATACACAAAAAGGGCATGTTGACTTTATTCATGCCAGCCCTGCGCTGATCACTTTGTTCATAGCTGCGGGCTGTTCTTTCTGCTAACGTTTGAACGGACCGCTGAGAGGGAAGGTTGGCCTAAAACCCAGTGGGCAGGACTGGTCGCCCCGTTGCTTACTGGGGAATCGCAGAAGGCCTACTATGATTTGGAGTCAGCAGAAGCAGCAGACTATGAAAAGGTCAAACAGGAAATACTGGCACGACTTGGTGTCACTTTGGCAGTTCGAGCACAGCGGGTCCACAGCTGGTCCTTCCAAGACAAGAAGCCCCCAAGATCGCAGATGTTCGACCTAATTCACCTGGTGAGGAAATGGCTACAGCCGGAGTCCCTGTCTGGGCCACAAATAGTGGAGCGTGTGGTCATGGACCAGTTCCTGAGGTCACTACCAATTCCCCTGCAGGAGTGGGTGAGTCAAGGAGACCCCAATTCGGCGACCAACCTGGTGGAACTTGTTGAAAGATATTTTGCTGCAAAGAACCTGGTCACCACCCCTACAGCCGCACGGACTTTCCACCCAAAGCCACGGTCTCCCCAGGCAACCGGTAAGACTGTTCCAGGGGAAGTGGGTGGTAAGCATGGCAAGGAAATAGGGAGGAGGATTTTTGGTGCCAGGACTGAAGCTTGGCATCCCAAACAAGGGAAGCCAGTGCCTGTCAGCAAACCAAACTGGGGAAACGTCAGGTGTTTTCGTTGCCAAGAAATGGGACATGTTGCGGCAAATTGTCCATTGACAGATGAACCAATGCAGTGTGATTTATCTATTAGAAGGCAGTCTATGTTTGCAGCGGTTTCATGCACTGCAACCCCAAATATGAGAAAACCAATGTGCCAAATGACTGTGAATGATAAGCCTATTACAGCCTTGCTGGACTCTGGAAGTCTAGTGACTTTGGTTACAGCTGAAATGATTGAACCTGTAAATTATCATGCTAAAAATGTTGCTGTGATCTGTATACATGGGAATACCCGGGAGTATCCTGTAACAACTGTTCAGTTTAAAACTGGTTTAGGTACAGTGACCCATCCGGTTGGACTTGTTCCCCACTTGGTGCATGAGGCCATCATTGGTAGGGACTTCCCTAAGTTTTGGGAACTGTGGGATCATCCCAACTCGGTCGCAGTACCTGACTCAGTCGCAGAGCCAGAATTCCTGGCCACTACTGACAATGTGGTTTCAGGGGACTCTTCTCAGGGCTCCCCGGCTTTTCCTCTATCGGTTATGGCAGGAGAGCTGGAGGACCCTGAGGAAGTCCCCACTACCAGTAGAGCCACACAGCCATCTGCTGACCCCGAGCCTATGTTAAAGTTTGATGACCTTAATGTGCATAAGGAAAATTTTGGTACTGAGCAGAGAAAAGACCATACCCTTTCCAGGGCCTGGGAAAATGTAATAGTGATTAATGGTGTACCTGTCGAACCCGGGGACAGGCCCTGTTTTCCTTATTTCAGCAGCAATGAGGATTTACTGTATCGTGTATGTAAAATGAATGATGAAGTGGTTGAACAGTTGGTGGTCCCTAAGCCATACAGACGGCTGGTGTTAGAACTTGCCCATGGGCACTTGCTAGGAGGCCATTTAGGGGTTGAAAAAACGACTGAAAGGGTGTTGCGCAGGTTTTACTGGCCCGGGATACAGAAAGATGTTAAGAATTATTGTCAATCCTGTCCTGTGTGTCAGATGTCAGCCCCACTATCCCACTTCCGAAGTCCATTAGTGCCCTTGCCTATTATTGAAGTGCCCTTTGAGAGGATTGCCATGGACCTTGTGGGCCCACTTCCCAAGTCTGCCCGGGGTCATCAGCATATCCTCGTAATCATGGATTATGCTACCCGTTACCCTGAAGCAGTTCCCTTACGTGCCGCGTCTGCTTAAAACATTGCCAAAGAACTGTTTATGGTGTTCAGTCGGGTTGGCATCCCGAAAGAAATCCTTACAGACCAGGGCACCCCGTTTATGTCGCGAATAACTAGGGAGCTCTGTAAGTTATTTAAAGTGACGCAGCTGCGAACCTCAGTGTATCATCCTCAAACGGATGGCTTAGTGGAACGCTTCAATAAGACGTTAAAGAGCATGTTAAAAAAGGTTGTGGACAAGGATGGGAAAAACTGGGACTTCCTGATACCATACTTGATGTTTGCCATCAGGGAGGTTCCCCAGTCCTCTACGGGGTACTCCCCATTTGAGTTGCTTTATGGGAGACACCCTCGGGGACTCTTAGACATAGCCAAAGAAACTTGGGAGGGAGAACAGACACCCTATAAAAGTGTCATTGAGCATATTGCCCAAATGCAGGAGAGGATTGCAGCAGTCATGCCAGTGGTAAAAGAACACTTACTGCAGGCCCAGGCAGCCCAACAGAGAATATACAACAGGGGGGCCCAACTCCGTGTTTTCTCACCTGGTGACAGGGTCCTGGTGTTAGTTCCCACTGTTGAGAGCAAGTTCCTGGTTAAGTGGCAGGGTCCCTTTGAAGTAATTGAGAGAGTTGGGGAGGTCAACTACAAGGTTTATCAACCAGGAAAAAGGAAGCCCGAACAGGTTTACCATATAAACCTGTTAAAACCCTGGAAAGATAGAATGGCGTTAACTGCGAGGCCTCTCCCAGTAACGCCTACGGGTACTGAGTCCCCTCTCATCCCTGAGGTCACGATTCCAGACACCCTCTCATATTCCCAAAAACAGGACACTAGAGAATTCCTGATAAGGAATAGAGAGAAGTTTTCAGAGTTACCTGGGACGACTTCAGCAGTTCAGCACGATATTGTTACTGAACCTGGGGTACGTGTCAAGCTCAAACCTTACCGAATTCCTGAAGCGAGGAGAAAGGACATCAGCAAGGAAGTTAAAAAAATGTTGGAGCTAGATGTCATTGAGGAATCCAATAGTGACTGGTGTAGCCCCATCGTGCTAGTCCCAAAACCGGATGGCACTTGGAGGTTCTGTAACGACTTCAGGAAGCTTAATGCGGTGACAAAGTTTGACACATACCCAATGCCCAGAGTAGACGAACTTATAGACCGACTTGGCAAGGCTCGCTATCTTACCACTTTGGACTTGACAAAAGGGTATTGGCAAATACCCCTAACTGGTAGCGCCAAAGAGAAGACTGCGTTCGTGACCCCAGACGGTTCCTTTCAATATAAAAAAATGCCTTTTGGGTTGCAAAATGCCCCCGCGACATTTCAGAGGGCCATGGACAGGACCCTAAAACCCCACCGACGATATGCAGCAGCCTATCTAGATGACATAGTGGTACATAGTACTGACTGGGAGTCTCACTTGCCTCGTGTCCAGGCTGTTCTTGATTCCCTCTTCAAAGAAGGTTTTACGGCAAATCCAAAAAAATGTGCCATTGGTCTAGAGGAAGCCAAGTATTTGGGCTACACTATTGGCCGTGGTGTCATAAAACCACAAGTGAGTAAAATAGCAGCCATCCAGGAATGGCCACGCCCTGCAAACAAAAAGCAGGTCAGGGCCTTTCTTGGTATTGCGGGGTATTATAGAAGATTTATCCCAAATTTTGCAACTATAGCTGCCCCTCTGACAGACCTTACGAAAGGGAAAGACTCGGTAATGGTGAAATGGTCCCCAGTAGCAGAGGAGTCTTTCCAGGTCCTGAAGAAGGCTCTGTGTGCACAGCCAGTACTGTACTCTCCCGATTTCTCCAGAGAGTTTTTGGTTCAGACGGATGCGTCTGATGTTGGTATCGGGGCGGTACTGTCACAGGTATACAATGGGGAAGAACACCCTGTCGTGTACCTAAGCAGAAAGCTCAATGACCATGAGAAAAAGTATGCAGTCGTTGAAAAAGAATGTTTAGCCATAAAATGGGAACCTAGATGCGCTCAGGTACTATTTGTTAGGGCGCCAGTTTGACTTGATAACTGACCATGCTCCCCTGAAATGGATGGCCCAAAAGAAGGAGACTAATAGACGGGTGAACCGGTGTTTTTTGGCTCTACAGGATTACTCCTTCACCGTAAAACACAGGCCAGGTGTGGAGATGGGGAATGTAGATGCCCTGTCCCGTGTTCACTCCTGTTGGGCCACAGGTGTTCCAACCCTGGGGTTGAAACAAGGGGGGAGGATATGTAGCAGAGCGTCCCAGAGAGAGCCAGGAGAAGTCTTGTTCGGGGTTTATACATCTCCCAGGCTCCTCTCATATACATTTAGAGGTCTCTGAGACATGATCCAGTTCGGATCTTAGTCCTCCTCTCCAGGCTAATTTAAGCTCACCTGAGCAAACAGCCTTTGCTCTCTGCCTGGGACACACAAACAGGGATGGTTTGTGAGGAGCCAAAAGGTTGGTAAAACCCTTTAAAAACTCTTTACAGAAGCTGACAAGCGGTAGGCTTGCTCAGCTTGATAGTTAGAGACGGTGTATGTTAGAGTTAGAGCCGAGACACGGCTAGGACTTTTGTTTGGTTATTTCTGTTTTGATGTGTTTTCTGGAAGACTGTGCAGCACCTGTGTATGGACTTGTATTTAGATCAAATAAACCCAGCACTGTTTTCACTACCTCAAGTGGATTTGGTATCTGTGCCTTACTAAACAGCCCATCCCCGTGAGCTTTGTACCTGCTACCTGTCCCCCAGGTTACAATATATATACATACAGACGCATATGTACATATCTGTAAACACTAGGGATGAGCCGCACACCCCTGGGTTCGGTTCGCACCAGAACCTTCGAACGGACCGAAAGTTTGCGCAAATTTTTGAACCCTATTCGTTACAATGGACGCGAACGTTCGAAATCAAAATTGCTAATTATAACGGCCAATATGCATGTTAATGTCATAAAACAGGTTTAGGGTCCCGGGTCCTGCCCCAGGGGACATATATCAATGCAAAAAGAACTTTTAAAAACTAACGTTTTTCGGGAGCAGTCATTTTAATGATGCATAAAGTGAAAAAAAAAAGTGAAATATTCCTTTAAATATGGTACCTGGGGGGTGTCTAAAATATGCCTGTGAAGTGGCATGTGTTTCCCGTGTTTATAACTGGCCCTGCACAAAATGACATTTGTAAAGGAAAAAAAGAAGCCATTTAAAACCACTTGCGGCTTTAATGTCATGTCTTGTCCTGGCCATATGGCTGAAAATTCTTGAGAAAAATGTCATGGCTACCCCATCAACCCCCCCCCCCCCACCCCAGTCCCTTTGGGTCTTGTATGGATATTAAGGGGACCCCGCACCCAAAAATAAAACCCTATACCTACAACCCTATATACTCTGAACAGCAGAAGGTTTGTTCTTAAGTAGAATCTGAACAGGTACATTTTTAAGTGTAGCTCCATCCAAAAAAAATCTATTTTTAAGCTTTTTGGAGAACATAGGGAGGGGTTATCACCCCTGTAACATTTGCTGTCTTTGCACATCTGTTCAGAACATTTCACCTCACTTTCCGTCCCAATGACAATTTTTTTTGGAAAAGTGGGGTTTTAATTGAAACAAGGATTGGTGATAAAGCATCAGTAGAGAGGAGATACCCTTTTCCCAAATTAAATGTAACAGGATGGAAGGGGTAGATTTTCTCTCACTTCCTGTTTTCTCCTTCCATTTGCAAGTAGGAGTCGTTTGTAAGTTGGATGTTTGAAAGTAGGGGCCTGCCGTATATACTCTGCAGAAATTTGCCCCATTAGATGTTGGTGTGGCCACAACACTGTAAGCCCTCACAGTTACTCTTGGTGGGCACAGGAATTGGCCCTGCTGTGAATTATTAGACCAAGATTTGTAATTGCATGCACCTGTTGAACAGGGCATAAAAATTGGGCCTCTGGTGGTGATGGTGGTGGTGGATGGTGTTGCCACAAGACTGTAAGCCCTCACAGTTACTCTTGGTGGGCACAGGAATGGGCCCTGCTGTGAACTATTAGATCAAGATTTGTAATCACACGCCCCTGTTAAACAGGGGCTGAAAAATTGTGCCTTAGGCACTGGTGCTTGTGCCACAACACTGCAACCCCTCACAGATACTGTACTTGGAGCACAGCAGTCAGACCTGTTGCGAAGCATTGCTTAAAAAATTGTAATTACATGCCCCTGTTAAACAGGGGCTGAAAAATTGTGCCTTAGGCACTGGTGTGGTGGCACCCAGAAACAAAAATGTTCTTCCAAGCTATCAAGTAATGGATCATTGAGGAGGAGGAAGAGGATAGTCAGTGAACATAACAGGACAGTCACTCAGCATCAGCATAGGCAGTCTTGAAGGGATGTGACATTATAAATTATTCAGTTATATCCGCTTCAGGTGCCTGGTAGCTGGTGGTGATCCAAGACTGATTCATCTTTATGAAGGTCAGTCGATCAACCGAGTCTGTGGATAGGCGCTGTGATCGGTGACAAATCCTCCAGCAGCACTGAATGTGCGTTCGGAAAGAACGCTGGATGCAGGACAGGCCAGTAGCTCAATTGCATACTGTGCAAGCTCTGGCCAGTGATCCATCCTCAAGACCCAGTAAGCCATAGGATTTTCGGTGGGAAAGGTGTCCAAGTCTGACCTTGCCCCTAGGTATTCCTGCACCATGTATATCAGACGCTGGCGATGGTTGCTGGAACCGATCATACCTTGGGGCTGCGGACTAAAAAATTGTATGAACGCATCGGTCAGACATCCACCTTCCCCACCGCTCCTTCTGCTACTGACCGAAGCCTCAACAACTCGTCGTCAAGGACCAGGAGTTTGTAACCTCCCAGTTTCTGGAAACGCGTTGCACAGACCTTTCTGCAAGGCCTCCCTGAGATGTCTCATCCTCTGCTCCCTCTGCGACGGCAAGATAAGGTCCGCAACCTTACCCTTGTACGGTGGATCAAGGAGAGTGGCCAGCCAGTAATGGTCCCTCTCCTTGATCCGAAGAATACGAGGATCCTTCCGCAGGCTTTGCAGGATCAGGGAGGCCATGCAACGTAGGTTAGCTGAGGCATTCGGTCCGGAGTCTTCTGGGTCACTGAGGACGACATGATCGCCAGCCACCTCCTCCCAGCCACGTACAAGTCCACTGGTTCCTTGGGACTGTACATCATCCCTAAAACACTGCTGCTGCTGATGCTGAGTGCCAGGCTCCACCTCCATGCTCACACAATCCTCCTCCTCCTCCTCCTCCTCCTCATCCTCTTCCTGTGTGATGGGTGGGACAGAAGGAACACTGTCTGGATAAAGGGGGCCTTGAGAGGCAAGGAAGTCCTCCTCTTCCTGCCTCTGTTCTGCCTCAAGTGCCCTGTCCATTATCCCACGCAGCGTATGCTCCAACAGGTGGACAAGAGGTACAGTGTCACTGATGCATGCACTGTCACTGCTCACCATCCTCGTGGCCTCCTCAAATGGTGACAGGACAGTGCATGCATCCCTGATCATGCTCCACTGGCGTGGGGAAAAAAGCCAAGCTCCCCTGACCCTGTCCTGGTGCCGTTGTCGCAAAGGTACTCATTGATGGCCCTCTGCTGCGTGTGCAGTCGCTGCAGCATGGCCAACGTTGAGTTCCACCTGGTGGGCATGTCACATATTAGGCGGTTCTTGGGCAGGTTCAACTCCTTTTGCAGTTCAGCCAGCCGAGCACTGGCATTATACGATCGGCGGAAATGCACACAGACTTTCCTGGCCTGCCTCAGGACATCCTGTAAGCCTGGGTACCTGCCCAAGAACCGCTGCACCACCAGGTTTAGGACGTGAGCCATACAGGGCACATGGGTGAGCTGCCCCTGTCGCAGGGCGGAGAGGAGGTTGGTGCCATTGTCAGAAACCACCATTCCTGGCTTAAGCTGGCCTGGCGTCAACCACCTCTCGGCCTGCCCCTGCAGAGCTGCCAGAACCTCTGCCCCAGTGTGGCTCCTGTCCCCCAAACACACCAGCGCAAGCACGGCATGGCATCTTTTTGCCTGCGTACTTGCGTAGCCCCTTGTACGCCTACGGAGCACCGCTGGTTCCGAGGACAGAGCACTCGAAGAGGCCATGGAGGAAGAAGAAGAGGAGGGGGTGGAGGAGAGAGGTGTGTCACAACCAGTAGTAGCATTTTGGAGGCGTGGTGGGGGAACAACCTCCAACACTACTGCACCTCGTCCTGCATCCCTCCCAGCTGCCAATAGAGTGACCCAATGGGCCGTGAAAGACAGATAACGTCCCTGTCCATGCCATGAGTCAGCGGTAATATGCACCTTACCGCTGACCGCCCTGTCCAGCAAGGCATGGACATTGCCTTCCACATGCCGGTAGAGAGCCGGAATCGCCTTCCGTGAGAAAAAGTGGCGTTTGGGAACCTGCCACTGAGAAACCGCACATTGAACAAACTCACGGAAGGGGGCCCAGTCTACCAACTGAAAAGGCAGCAGTTGAAGTGCTAGCAATTTAGCCAAGCTAGCATTCAACCGCTGGGCATGTGGATGGCTAGGAGTATACTTCTTTCGACGGTCCAGCAGCTGGGGCAGGGGAATTTGCCTGCTACAATCGGACGTCGGTGTACTGCAAGTACTTGGTTGTGACACACCTAATTCTACACCTTCAGTCCTCTCAGAGCAGCTTTCAGAGAGGACTGAAGATATAGTGGGGTTGGAGATCCCAGCTGATGAGGAGCAAGGAGAGGTCCGCTTTGTTCTTTGGTGTGGGTCTTTAATGTGCGCTTGCCAACGAGCTGCATGGCAGGTCGACATATGTCTGGTCATGCTTGTGGTGCCCAAGCGGCTGATGTTTTGGCCACGCGAGATACGCTTGAGATATTGCAAATAGCAGTGGTGCGATCTGATGTACTCGTCTCAAAAAAGGCCCACACCAAAGAACTTTTGTGATAACGTGCAGAGGCAGCGCCCTGCACAGGCGGAGCTCTGCGGTGTGATTCAGTTGGTGTGCTGGCCTCTAGCTGGCCTCCGGAGGGCATCCTGCCTCGTTGGACATGTGCCGCCGCCTCCTCCTCCTCCTCCTCCTCTCTCACTTCAGGCACCCACGTGGAGTCAGTGACCTCATCATCCCCTCCCTCTTCACCACTAGAGCAAACCTGGCAGTAAGCTGCAGCTGGTGGAACATGACTGCCAGATTGCTGTCCTTCAGCATCCCCTCTCTCTGCCCGCACACTACTGCCTTCCTCAAGCTGGGTATCATCATCCGAGCCTTCAAATCGTTGGGCATCCTCCTGGAGCATGTACCCAACACTGTGCTCAAACAGTTCGGGGGACTCCTCAGGAGGACATGGTGGGTCTAGGGAAGGGGTGCCTGATGATGCCATTGAGTATGCGTTGGCAGCTGCTCTGCCAGTACCCTGAGCTTGGGTGAGAGAGGATGAGAAGGGCTTGGTCATCCATTCTACCAAGCCTTCGGCATGATGCGGCTCAACATGTCCAGCTGCCGATAACAAGGACAAACGTGTCCCATGGCCACGTGCTGATGACGATGCACGACCACGTCCACGACCAGCACTGTTGTCTCTAGAAACAGAGCCTGCTTGCCCTGTGTTCTTGCCTTGGGACTGTCTGCCTCCCCTTGGCGGTCTTCCAGGCATTGTATGACAAGAGATGACAAGAACTGGGCTGACACACACACACACACACTAGCTCCTATGTGTGCTGACACACACACACTAGCTCCTATGTGTGCTGACACACACACTAGCTCCTATGTGTGCTGACAACACACTATAGCTCCTATGTGTGCTGACAACACACTATAGCTCCTATGTGTGCTGACAGCACACTAGCTCCTATGTGTGCTAAAAAAAAAATATATAGCTCCTATGTGTGCTGACAACACACTATAGCTCCTATGTGTGCTGACAACACACTATAGCTCCTATGTGTGCTGACACAAACACTATAGCTCCTATGTGTGCTGACAACACACTATAGCTCCTATGTGTGCTGACAACACACTATAGCTCCTATGTGTGCTGACAACACACTAGCTCCTATGTGTGCTGACAACACACTAGCTCCTATGTGTGCTGACAAAAAAATATAGCTCCTATGTGTGCTGACAACACACCATAGCTCCTATGTGTGCTGACAACACACTATAGCTCCTATGTGTGCTGACAACACACTATAGCTCCTATGTGTGCTGACAACACACTATAGCTCCTATGTGTGCTGACAACACACTATAGCTCCTATGTGTGCTGACAACACACTATAGCTCCTATGTGTGCTGACACAAACACTATAGCTCCTATGTGTGCTGACAACACACTATAGCTCCTATGTGTGCTGAGTCTGACACACACACACTAGCTCCTATGTGTGCTGACACACACACACACACACACACTAGCCTCCTATAAATCCCTGCCTGCCTGCCTGGGATGGGACAGAAGGTTGGGACAGAAAGTTAGGGTGCAATGCTGTACTAACAGCACTGCAATTGGTGCTACTGCACTAGCTCCTATGTGTGCTGACACAAACACTATAGCTCCTATGTGTGCTGACAACACACTGTAGCTCCTATGTGTGCTGACAACACACTGTAGCTCCTATGTGTGCTGACAACACACTGTAGCTCCTATGTGTGCTGGCAACACACTATAGCTCCTATGTGTGCTGACAACACACTATAGCTCCTATGTGTGCTGGCAACACACTATAGCTCCTATGTGTGCTGACAACACACTATAGCTCCTATGTGTGCTGACAACACACTATAGCTCCTATGTGTGCTGACACAAACACTATAGCTCCTATGTGTGCTGACAACACACTATAGCTCCTATGTGTGCTGACAACACACTATAGCTCCTATGTGTGCTGACAACACACTAGCTCCTATGTGTGCTGACAACACACTAGCTCCTATGTGTGCTGACAACACACTAGCTCCTATGTGTGCTGAGAAAAAAATATAGCTCCTCTGTGTGCTGACAACACACTATAGAGCTATAGTGTGTTGTCAGCACACATAGGAGCTATATTTTGCTATGTGTGCTGACAACACACTATAGCTCCTATGTGTGCTGACAACACACTATAGCTCCTATGTGTGCTGACAACACACTATAGCTCCTATGTGTGCTGACAACACACTATAGCTCCTATGTGTGCTGACAACACACTATAGCTCCTATGTGTGCTGACACAAACACTATAGCTCCTATGTGTGCTGACAACACACTATAGCTCCTATGTGTGCTGACACAAACACTATAGCTCCTATGTGTGCTGAAAAAACACTATAGCTCCTATGTGTGCTGACAACACACTATAGCTCCTATGTGTGCTGACACAAACACTATAGCTCCTATGTGTGCTGACAACACACTATAGCTCCTATGTGTGCTGACACAAACACTATAGCTCCTATGTGTGCTGACAACACACTATAGCTCCTATGTGTGCTGACACAAACACTATAGCTCCTATGTGTGCTGACACAAACACTATAGCTCCTATGTGTGCTGACACAAACACTATAGCTCCTATGTGTGCTGACAACACACTATAGCTCCCATGTGTGCTGACACAAACACTATAGCTCCTATGTGTGCTGACACAAACACTATAGCTCCTATGTGTGCTGACAACTGTGTTGGAGATTTTGAATATTTAAAATGGAATTGGATTGCCATGCCCCATCGGATGTGTATGTGTATGTGTATGTGTGTGTATGTGTGTGTATGTATGTATATGTGTATATGTATGTATGTATATGTGTGTGTGTATATATATATATATATATATATATATATATATATATATATATATATATATATATAATTTATTTAGGACAGGCAAGCTAGGATTTTCCTCTTTCTATAGATTGACTGTGCCCAGGTGTTAATTGAATACCTCTTGTTCTCTTACAATAGATGGCTCCTTATCCCCAGGGGTCATTAACAGGAATGTTGACTTTAGACACGGAGTTAGTCCAAACAAAGTAACCAATCAGGATACAATGCACTTCTGAACCAATGAGGTGTTTGATTGGTAGGAGTGGGTTATTGGAACAACATAAATACCAAGAGTTGATGCTGGGAGCTTTCTCTTAGCCTGATGATGTTGGACATGTAGCTGCTGGGGTAATGTACTCTTTCTCTCTCTCTTCCCCCCCTCTCTCTCTCTCTCTCTCTCTCTCTCTCTCTCTCTCTCTCTCTCCCTCATTATTAATATGAAGTGTAATGTATTCTGTGTATCCCTATCCTTTCTCTAACTTTAATCTTTCTCCTAAGACTTTAATATGTATTAAGTAACAGCCTGTGTATGTCCATTGTAATATATCCCCTTTTCTGCATTAACTAACTATCTTTGTAAACACTGGCAACATGGCATTTATAACATCTCTATACTATGTTGGGTAATCTAAAATGTTTCTTTATTATTTTTCTGGACATATAAATAAATTGTAATTGTTTATCTATTTGCACGGTTATCGTACGTTTATATACTTATACAGACAAAGGTTTAATGGCGTTATTCACTTTATCATTTTTATATCTATAATGATTTTAACTAAGCTAGAAATTCAGCTTTAACAGATGGTGCCCCTGTGTGAGGAAGTTTAATGTTTGGGGTGAATGCGATTTCTTGTATGGAAGACAAAGCTGGGTTTGTGTCTCCCATGTGAATACCCAGACTAAAAAAACTTATCAGAACTTTACTGTTTACCTTTTGTCTGCAATAATACTGTGATGAGACTGATTTTGAATAATGGGTATATAAGTGAAATAAATTGTACGTGCGAATAGAAGGGCTCCATTTGAAATCTTGGAGACAGTGGAAAAGGATATGCGCCTTTGGAAAAAAAAAAAAAAAAAAAGCAATTTCAGTTGACCATTTGAATGAGATTGGGCCAACCGTTGTGATTGGGACACACACCGGTAGGCCTAGAGCTGCGTTTCCACTTGTGCAACTCCTCCAAAGTCACCTGATTTAGAGTATGACTTGCGGTGCAACTTTGGTGTGGCTTTGAATGCAACTTTAATCCAAATTTACACTCTGGGTCGGAGTCGCATCCGGAGTCGCATAGGAGTGGTGCAGGTACCTTTTCATAGTCATTGCAGCTTTGAGTCGCATAGATTGGGACTGGTGATATTGAAATCAATGGGCTGTGACTTGTAGTGCTACTGTGTCCAAAGTCGCATGGCAAATTGCATTAGTGGAAATGGAGCCTAGGTCGCACAGAATGACCTTGTGTATGAATTGGGGCTGCAACTGACGATTGTGTTATTAATCGGTTGATAGACTTGGGGAGAAAGCGTGGTGTATGATTTGGTTAATATGTGGGGTTTGAAGAAAGAGGCGGTTTGTTCTTAGATATCTCTATGATTGGAGGGGAGATATGCTGTGTATGCTCTTGGAGGATGTATGCTGTGTGTACTGTTGGGGAGCTGAGTCTTTTTGATATCAGACTCAGAGTTCAAATTTTTTTTTTTTTAAAGGGTTTGGTTTTTAAGTCGAAAAACCTGTTTCTTAGCCAGTAGACCATGTATTGTAGACCATGTATTGTTGGGACACAATAGAAGTTGTCACACCCTACTTCGGGGGGGTGGGGGCCTCAGGCTTCTAACTGAGAACATGGGGGGGGGGAAGGGCTGTGAACTCTCAGAGCCAAATATTGTGCTTTGTATTTGGGTCGTGGGTGTCTGATGTTACAACACTGAGAACGATCACTAGTTGAACCCTAAACCTTGTGGTGGACCCCTTTGCATGAACAGAACTTTCTCCCTTAATTTTTATTAGTCCACATGTTGGACCTCTGTTTTGTTCTCTATGCGATCATATTTGAACTCGGATTCACTATTATGTATTTCTGATATTATTAATAGTATTTCTGTTATTAGTATTTGTACTTTGGATCATACATATATTACACTTGTCACAAAGTGTACATAATTTAGATAGCTTCAAAAGTTTTTTTAAATCATACACTAAGGCAGTTTAAATGTATTAGCCTACACAATAGGAGTGTTTATTGATTTCTATTATTCCAGCGCAGCCAGTTTTTCTTTTTCTTGTGTTTTTGTGTGTATCTCACATAAGGTTGCAGCAGGAATCCATTATATATATATTTTTTTTTTTTTTTTTCACAAAAGACATAAAATAATGTTTTCACATTAACTACTTAAATAGTATATGTGTTAATTTTTCACTAGTTTAGACAGCGCTGTTACTCCAACAATTATGTTTAGTTGAATATGCCTATATTTTAGGATAGACCCTAATTGTGTTTGTCTAGGGATAAGTGGTAATATTGGTGTCTCAATTGTATGGTCAGTGTTTGTAGGGAGGAAAAAAGTTTGTGTGTTGGTTTTCATTTGTTAATGTCGGCCATTTTTCTGTAGTCCGGATCTCATCCACCATTTTGCCGTTGACCGATTTGCGATTACTGCAACTGCTTTTTTGTTTCTGATAATTTTAGCCCCGAGCTGAATCTTGTACTGAATTAATGGCGCCATTTTTCACCATGGGCCAGGTCTTGATTTTCGTTTGGCCCGGCTGCCATTTTGTGTCCGCTGTGTTTGGATGGAATTGCTATTTGTGTTTATAGAGGCGTACTTTTAAAATGGTGTGTGTCATTTTTGATTGTTTGTGGCCTACAGTGGAAGGGAAGGGCTTTGATTGACCTTTTTCAGCCGTCTTTTTGCAGGAGTTTTGTTGCACTGTTGTGTGGTATTCTGGTTTTAAAACTGGTGGTTTGACTTCCCAGGGGGATATGTGAGTCAAGGGGGATTTTTATTGGCTGATGCTAGCCATAGATTTTTCTAATGTCTTGATAGACAAAATAAGGTTTATATTGTAATACTGTTTTGGAGAGACATTAAAATTATTGTAATATCGAGGTACAGAGAGAAGCCATAATATTTGTTTTGAATAGTGGAGGATTTCATGGTGTTTTGTAGTTTGTCTGACAACACATTTAACCGGTAGTAGAGTAAATGTGAGGATTAGTACGCTAGCATACTAGTAGGCCGTGTATAATAATCGGAAAACGCTGGGTGCCAGTACTGTAAAAATAAGTCACTAGCAGTACTGATCTGATTAGTGCATGGGTGCCCTGGATGAGGCCCCAAACCAGTCAGACAGCTGCCTTACACATGAGATCTGGGTTTGGGGCTCCGGACATGAGACCCCTTAAAGCTGTGGAGGGTATTTTTGATGTCTGGTGGTAGACCCCAGAATAAAAAATATCTTGGAAGTAGTTCAGTTGTGGCTTCAGAAATCTGTAATGAGTGGGATGATGGATGTGTAGTACATGCTTTTATGATTCTCAGAGGAGGAACTGTGCTTAAAATTCAGATGCCCATTCCAGAACTTGGTGTGGCTGGTCCATACAATATTCTGAGATGTTCTCATGTCTGTTCCATTGTATGTAGGTTTTTTTTTGCTAAGAGTGAAGGCAGAATTCCATCTGGTTGGTTTTAATTTAAATTTTTGATTTAGGAACTATGAAATATCTCCCCCACATTTGTTTTAAAATGTTTGTCTAAAGTTTTAGTTGTGTCATGTTCTATGTGGTAACAAGAATAAGTCTGAACCTACCGCGACAGTCGTGTTGTGGGTGTTGTATTTTAGTAAAAAAAAGTATTATCGGTTATGAGGAATGTCATTGACAATTTACGAATGTTGTATTGTTTATGAATGACACATTAATAGCTTGTGTGTATAAGTATCTTTTCAGGTCCAAGGAGTTTCTGAGGCTCTGCACCATTCTAAATCCTGTATGTTTTCCTCCACTTTGTAAAGATGAGGAAAAAGGGGGGGAAGAGGATGGGCTGAGTGACAATTTTCCAAACCAATGATACTAACCACTCTAATTCTAGCCAAGTTTGTGACAGGTGATAGGTGACAGGTGACAAGTGACTCGGACGTTACAGAGAAGATTGATGAACAAGACAACAAGGAAGAGAAGTATCTTTATTTATATTTTTAAAGTGTATTTTCCAACTAGCTAAGAAAGTGAACAGGACACATGGTTGGGTCTACTCTGAGTCTCCACGGAGCTCTAGTGATGACAGCGGTGTATGATATTTAGGCATATTGGATGAGGAGTTGTGACAAACTAGTAAAGACTCTAAACAGACATTTCTAAATGGAATTTATCGATACATTTCAAGAGGGTAATTTGGGGAGCAGATAGTCACTACTGTATGGGGTTCAGTTTTACTGTAGAGCTGTGGAAGCTATAGTTTACATTTGTGATTGTTGTTTTTTTTTTTGTACAATAGAGGGCTCATTTTGTTTTTTTAATCCCATTGTGTTACTGGCCGATCAATTGTGAAGGTAGTAGTCGATTGATTTTATGGTCGAGTAGTTGTTTCAGCCCTAGTATGAATCTTTCTCTTTATAAACTGCTAACTGTGAATCGTAAGTTTTGTAATTAGATCTGTAAACACTGGCGATGTTGTAACTACTATAAATCATATTGCAATTAGGTGTGCATCAGATAACTACCTCCTGTAATAATACGCATGGGGTCCGGATTATCCAAGTTTGTGCTAAACATTCTTGAGATAACAGAAGTAATAAACTTTTGTTAAGCATTTCTTTTGGAATATTTCTGAAAAGTCCACGGAAGGGATTGGACTATTATTTGGTTCAGGAAATCTCTAGGCTAATTTTTTGAAGGACTATAGCCGGGCAGAGAATATTGCTCTGGCAAGTAGTGAAAAAAAGGCAGCAACGTTGATAGGGGAGGGGCCTATCTACCCACTTCTTGTCCAGAGGGTCGCTACCTCTGAAGTAGGCAACCTCTAAAGAGGTTGGGGGATCAGTTCAAGGTCCATTGTCCGTAAAGGATGGGTAATCGAATCGCTTTAAAGAGGGTGTCTAACCGTGGGGAACCATACCACTTGACCCCGACGGAAGAAATGATAGATAAATATGGGCCTTGGACTGTGAAATATGCAAGAGTGGGATCAGTGGACAGGGAGAAATTATTCTAAAAAAGGTATTTTTAAACCAAAAGCTTAGGAAGCCCGGTGGTACAATAAAGAGATGCATGGAACGCATGGATGGTAGAATCCATGCATAGAACTGATGAGGTGAATATTTTTATGGTGGGAGGTAAGGAGAAAGCGCACCAAATGACAGCCAATAGAACCACATCCCCAGAGTAGTGGCGGTGATGATCAGGGGAACAGCCTCCACACCAACAATGCTGCTAATCCAATTGTCACCAACCATGTTTCATTCCGGGTGTTTTTGCAAGAATAAATCCCTGGAAGGTGAGCGTTTTTATTATAGAAAATATGAAATATGTGTGACGTCTAGAGTTCATCTTTGACCCAGCTAATCGTGTGAGTGTGTGGAATATGCCATATATATTTCGTGTCCTGTGATTTCTGTTGTCGCAGCTGCTGACAGCCAACCCAAATGACCCCCCCCCCTTCTTTCTGACCAGGTCAGTGTGTGTAAAGCAAACTGTATTGACATGCAAATGACCTGAGCCAAGATAACTATATGTAATAATGAATTGAAAGGTGCTTTACTAAACTCAGTTTGTTTTCCAGAAGACAGTTCGGCAAGAGATTTTCTGGTGAAGTATGATTTGTTGAAAAATGAAAAAAAAAAAAAAAAAAAAAACGTTTTATTGCGAGTTGCTAATTTTTTTTTCTCCCTCACCATGGTGAATATTTTTTTTTTGGGGAATTATTGGTATACCATAAAACAAAAATCCACGTGGTATTAATATGTATTAAGTAATACATATTAATAATAAGTTGAGCTCAACAAGTTTTGCTATTTTAAAATCAGGTGCACTGTTTATGTAATGTAAATGTATATTTGTTTCATATGCTAATGTCTTGTTACAGGTATTTAACCATTGTTTTTTTCAGGCGAAAAATTGAATGTTTATTACTAAATTTTATTGGTGTTTTTCAGATGATAATTGGGTTTCACGGCTTTCAGAACCAGAAGGAAATCGTAGACAATTTTTTTATTTTCCCTGGGTTCAGCACCATTATGTGGTTTATGCTTCTAGTGGTCAGCCCATTCAGCTGTGTTTTGGACTACCTAAGTGGGTGTGGTATTTTCTAATCCAACCTGTATAAAGAACGAGTTTCTGTGCTCCACTGATTACTTGTGGGAAAAAAAAAAAAGGGGAAAATGGTAATTAGTTACCTGGTTGTACCAGCTCTGCTCATTGCCTCAGGCTAAGGTATGTTAATGTCCCTTAAGCAACCTTTGTCCCCAAGTAAAGATTCAACCCACATCCTGTCCAGTGTCACTATGTTTACGTGACGATGTGTTATGAATTGTCTAATGTGTCTGTGGCATATCTGTCGCTAATATCTGGGGGTTTCAAAGCACACAGGTTGGCTCGAATTGTACCCCCGACTGTTCAGCGTTCTCAGTGCTGCAAGGGATTCTTCTTTGCCCTTTGGCCAGTGGTGTTTGGTAACAGAAGTTTCTCGAGCTGGATACACATTATGCAATTTTTATCTTATTTTTTTTTCAATTTTGTTTAGATTTATCTGCAGAGGTGAAGTACGAGGGCCTGCCGGATTGCATACAAGTTGAAAGTGTATAGGTCTGGCCTCGTATTGTATAGTTTTGGTTGAGTCTGGAGAAAAAGTTGTGCAGGATGTATAGGCATGCCGTATTCTCCTCAGTTAATCTGTGTCATGCAGGCCAGGAAGCCCAGTGCCCCAGTGATACGCTATGCCCCTGTCATTCATGTGAGTCCTGTCTGAATAGTATAGGCAGTGTATGGGTGAAGGATAACATGGTCTGATTACCGAATTGATAAAGGAGGGAGAAGGTGTGCAGCCTCTATAAAGAATCGAGTGTA
>CM053030.1:317431842-317596842 GCA_028564925.1 Lithobates sylvaticus
AAAACAAAAGGTATACTTAGCACACAGATATTTGAGCCAACAAATATGAATGATAAACATTGCTTGGAAGTGGGGGACAATTGTCTGTTTGGGCAGAATTCCAAGCTGAACACATGATTTATTCCCTTAATTCCTCAGGCTGGAATACTTACCTTTTTTGGAGAAGTTTCCCACCTGGAGACACCCCAAAGTATCCACTGGAGTACCTGTGTTTGAGACCCTAAAAATGTTTGTTCTGGTGTCCCACACTAGTGCACCAGTCCAGATGTGTAAACAGCTGCAGAGTGTCCTCTACATACAATACACTGAATGAAGATTGATATTCCTTCTAGGTTCAAACACATCTAGACAACAATGTCCTAAAAACTCTTTTGGATAATTGTTAAAAATTGAAGCCACAAAAGTATTTAATCATTTATCTGTGTAAACATCGTATTTTGGATAACGAACGAGGTTTACAACGAACGATTACTGCGTATGACCATGAAAGTAGCCATTTTGGAGTGTACAAGACCTTTTTAGGGGAAAACACATGGCGCGGCATGCAATATTAATAATAATAGGTACACACGACATAATATACTTACTTTTTCGAAGAACTTTCTTGATCTTCCTGTACTGATCGTGCTCCCTTAATTTGAGGTCCGACCATCAGTTGATCCTTCGTTTGTCGTACCCCAAAATTACTGTACAGACTCTTCACAACTTTATTCATGATCTTGGCCTTTCTCATATTTGGGTTGGGGTACGGACCATAATTCCCATCATAGTCGTTGCTCCTCAAGATGTCCACCATCTCCAACATCTCCACAAAGGCCATATTTGAGGCCTTAAATCTCCTCCTCGAACGTGACGTTTCAGGCTCCGGGCTATCCTCCTCCTCGTTAATGCTCTTATTATGCACCTGCTGTGTCTCCGCCATGTTCCGCTCCCACTGCAACGAAAGAGACTGTGCAGCGAATATTCTAGAAAGAACGTCAGGGGCGGGCGACGCGGGCGGAGATTCACGCATGCGCAGTGTATATAAAGCTTCAAACACGTGTGTGTTGTAACTACGTTCTGTGTGCACAGGAAGGAGGAACGGACGCCACGAAGAACGTCGAACAACGACGAACAGTACAACGAAGGTAAGATTTTAAACTTTTTGGAGTCATGTGCGGCCTATACTGAATGTAGATTGATGCCTATATTGTGTTGAAAGATTATCCTGAGATTTTTATTTTTGTATTTTGTTTGGTCTTGCAGACATAATGCTGCCATTTAAGGACCCAGAATTCCTTGGGGAATTCATTGATAAATACCATGAGATGAAAAATCTGTGGGAGGTGAAAAACCCCTTGTACCATAATAAACCAGCTAGGAGGGCAACGCTGGAGAAATTGCTTCAATTTGTGAAGACCCGGGTCCCCGATGCAGACATCAAATTTGTTGAGGCAAAAATTGGTAGCTTGAGAAGCACCTATAAGAAGGAGTTCCAGAAGTCCCTGAGGTCCGGAGTAGCAATAGATAAGGTGTATGTACCCAGTCTGTGGTACTACAGCAGGATGAGGTTTATAGATGACCAGATGGAGGGCAGGGAATCCCTTTCTACTCTTCCTGCACCCCTTCCCTCCAGCCTTCCAACCAGCCTTCCATCCAGCCTTCCCTCAACCCAAGCTGAGGCATCTGTGGACCAACCTGGGCCTTCCATACAGGAGGAGATTGAGGAGCCCAGATGGAGTCAGGTATAGGTTTTTTATACATAATTTATCTGTGCAAAAAAAAGATTGTTGGTAAGTAGATGTTATTATTGCTAATAAATGAATGATGTAACAAAAAGTGTTTCACATATCAATAGACAGAAGTGGCCAAAAAAGATTAGGACAAGAAGGGAAAATGCTGGGCTCACAATGATAGTCTTTTCTATTTATTAACATTAAATTTGCAACAGTCATGAGCTGAAAATTGTGTGTGTTTGATGAACAAATAACTAAAACTATGTCCCTTTTTCATACACAGGATGACCTCAGCCAGGACAAGGCTCTGGCTAGTGGCACACAGGAGGAGGCAGGGGGAAGTGTCACCCAAGAGGAGGCAGGGCCCAGTAATACCCAATCCCAGGTGCCTCCCTTTCACGAAAGCAGAGGAGGCAGCACTGGCCCTCATCAAGGAGGCTAATGACGCCCTCAGATACCCCCTCGATGCTACAGAGGCCTATGGCATCTATATTGCCTCAAATTTGCAACAGATGGAGGAGGGCCAACGGCGAAAGTGTGAACAAATAATTTTTGATACTATCCACAAGGGGTTGAGTGGGGAAATGTGTGACAACGAACATCTATGTTCTCTCCCCCATCCTCCTCCTGCCACAATGCCACCTCCAGAGCCACAGCCTCCAGGGAAGGCTGCAGGGAAGGCTGCAGGGAAGGTTACACGGAAGACCAGGAAGTGATCCCCTGCCTTCAGGTCTCAAAGAACCCACAGCCTGTTGTAGGACCACAGACTGGGTACATATACCATCTGCTGCTGCGCCGGTTCTCTGGGACTCCTGGACCACATTGTCCTCCTTTTTTTATGGACTTCTCAAGCTACCAATTTTTTTGATGTCTGCCTTGGGGGCCAAAGGCTGCACAAATTCAAGCAATTTCTCCTGCGTTGCCTTTATCTTTATTTTGTAATTCTGATGTGAAATAAATTTTTATTCTGTTTTCAGAAAATACTTGCCTTATGTGTTTTTTTACAAATAGCAAATCAATTTATTTTGGGGGAGTAGGCAGGTACATTTCAAAAATACAATGTCACAATTAACAAGGGACACCAACAACAAACAGGTTTACAAATAATACATAATAATGGTGTTGTGGAAACATTACATAAAAAAAAAAAAAAGGAGAGCACAATAAAATAATACAATAATACAAATATTCTTATTAAAGAAAAAAAAACACTTTAAAAAATTATATATATTTTATGCAGATCTGGCTTAAATTCTAATATAAATATTATTCTGGAGAGACCTAGAAATAATAAAGAAATACGTTTGTAAAAACTCTGTGTGAATATGAGCAGCAAAACAACTTCATTCTTCTAGCATTATAAAGAAGAGAATGAGCGGCATTGAACAATTAAAAAAATTCCAGTGTGAAGAATCTGCTAGCTCCATTACGAACGCTAGTTTTACCAGACCGAGCGGTTCCGTCTCGTAGTGGATTCTGAGCATGCGTGATTTTTGGCGTGTCGGAATTGCCTACACACGATCGGAAAATCCGAAAGAAAGGTTTTCTGTCAGAAAAATTGAGAACAGGTTCTCAATTCAAAGTCCGTCGGAAATTCCGACAGAAAAAGACCGCTGGCCATACACACGGTCGGAAAATCGAATGAAAAGCTCCCATCGGACTGTTTCCATCGGAAATTCCGACCGTGTGTACACCGCATAAGACTTACCATACCTGCAAAGCAAATCCAAAAAAAAAACATTGTAAAAAATAAAACATTTTTTAACGCAACCTGTGCCTAAAATATATATATGCCGAAGCATGGGGGCATCCTCCCGCAAAAGGTAGGAGCAAATCGCTCCTCCGCCCCTGCTGCCCCCATGCTTCGGCATATATGCTCTTTTTTTTTAACTGTGGTGGTGAAATCACCTCCGACAGCGCTGGAGTCACAGCTGTCAAGATAGATAAATCCGCGCTGCAACTGAATGGTGTACCTGAAAACAAAAAAATGGTTAACAATAAAACACAATAAAACATTGCAGAATAGAATACAGTAAAAAAGAGCAGAACAATAGAGAGAGAATAGAGAGAAAGAGAACAATAAAACACCAACTTTTTATTTATTTATTTTTTTTATACACTTTTTTTTGTAACTGTAATGCCCCGTACATTACAAGGAGAAAGCCGGGCTCCTCCGCTAGTAAAAGAGCTAGCAGAAGATAGCGGAGGAGTCCGGCGAGAAGACCCCCCAAGACGGAAGACGACCCCCGGAGCTGTGTAATAAAGTATTTTATAAACTTGTGTTGTGTTTTTTATTTACACCTTTTTCCCTTTTTCTTACATCGTACCCCATACTCATTCACATAGGGTGGGGGCCGGTATCTGGGGCCCCCCTTATTAAAGAGGGCTCCCGGATTCCGATAAGCCCCCCGCCTGCAGACCCCGACAACCAACGGCCAGGGTTGTCGGGAAGAGGCCCTTGTCCTCATCAACATGGGGACAAGGTGCTTCAGGGTGGGGGGGCCGCAGGGCCCCCCTTTCCCCAGGGCACCCCCCCATGTTGAGGGCATGGTACGGCTCAGGAGGGGGCACTCGCTCGTCCCCACCCCCTTTTCTGACCGGCCGGGCTGCATGCTCGGTTAAGGGTCTGATATGGATTTGGGGGGGACCCCCACGCCTTTTTTTCGGCGTAGGGATTCCCCTTTAAATCCATACTAGGTGACGGGGCTAGCGAGGTGTCAATCACGTCGATCGAGGCGGCGACATTGGCTTCCTGCGCTAGTCCCGTCACCTGGAGTCACGTTCTAAATGAACGGACTTTACTCCGTGTGTGGGCAAGTCCGTTCATTTCCAAAGTCCCGCGGACTTCTGCCAAAACTCCAATGGATTGTCCACCGGAAAAGTCCAGGCGTGTGTGGGCAAGTCCACACATTCGGAAAGTCCGGTGGACCTCGTCTGGAAAGTTCGGCAGATTAGTCCGATCGTGTGTACGTGGCATAACAGTTCTAACGGAACTGTTGTAATGGTTCCAGCGGTTTTGGACTCAAAATGCGATGGCATCTTGGGAGACCCTGTGAACGTGTGCCTATTCTGTGCAATGCTGTACCGGAGGCTAAAACTAGTGAATGGTAGCGTTCAAAACATTCATCAATGCAAAGACCAGGATTGTCAGGACAGCGGAGACAATAATAGCGGGTGTCACGCCTATATCTGTGCTTTCTGCAGACACGTCATTTTCTTTTGGGGGCTCGTTGGGTAGGGGTACGCGGGAGGGCATAAGGATAATGCCGCTCATGCAGCCGGCTTACTGCATTTGGTTGGGGAAGGGGAGGTGGAGCACCGACTGGATGCAGAAGGGCTCTGATGATCTCTTACTGGAATTTAAGGAAGGATCCAGTCCATCCTGAAGCTCTGTATAGCACATGAGCGTTCAGCAAAGCCAACTGAAATAAGTATACAGACACTTTTTTGTACCAACGTCTGGCCTTACGGGCAATTAGGTACGGCGCCAACAACTGGTCGTTGAGGTCCACCCCTCCCATATTTTGGTTATATTCGTGGACACAGAGGGGTTTCTCAACAACACCAGTTGCCGTAGTAGCTTGGACCGTCGTGTCTGCATGAAGGGAGGTAAGAACGAAAACATTCTTATTATCCCTCTACTTCATAGCGAGCAAGTTATTACACTGCAAGCAGGCTCTCTCCCCCAGCCTAAGACGGGAATCTACAAGCCCCTGGGGAAAGCCCCAGCGATTAGGTCGCACGGTGCCACATGCTCCAATCTGATGATCAAACAAGTGACTAAAAAGTGGCACGCTCGTGTAATAATTGTCCACGTACAAGTGGTACCCCTTTCCGAATAAGGGTGACACCAAGTCCCACACAATCTTGCCAGCACTCCCTATGTAGTCAGGGCAGTTTGTCGGCTCTACGTGACTATCTTTGCCCTCGTAAACCATAAAACTACATGTATAGCCTGTGGCCCTGTCACAGAGCTTATACATCTTGACCCCGTATGTGGCACGCTTGCTGGGAAGGCACTGTTTGAATGACAAGCGGCCAGAAAACTTAATCAGGGACTCATCAACGCAGACAACTTGATGGGGAGTAAACAAGTCTGCAAAATGTTGGTTGAAGTGGTTTACGAGGGACCGAATTTTGTAGAGCCGATCGTATGCAGGGTCTTCACGAGGACGACAGAGTTCATTGTCGTTGAAGTGCATGAACCGCAAAATCTGCTCGTATCGTGCCCTGGCCATGGAAGCAGAGAACACGGGCATATGGTACATTGGCTCAGTGGACCAATATGAACGCAACGTACCCATTTTAACTACACCCATGTCAAGGGAAAGGCCCAGAAAGATCTTAAATTTGGAGACCGTAATTGGTCTCCAATCTCTGGCAAGGAAGGACTGGGGATTAGCGGCGATGTATTGACCAGCGTACAAATTGCTTTGGTCCACAATAGATCTATAGAGATCTTCGGTGAAAAACAGCGAATAAAAATCAAGTGACGTAAAATCAACTGTTTCCACCTGAATGCCGGGTTGGCCAGTGAATGGGGGAAGTACGGGTGCTGCAGAAGTGGTGGGTTCCCAATCAGGATTGGTGAATGCAGCAGGAAGGGCACTATAGGCATGACGGGCCAGTCTTTCTCTTCTTGGTGGTAGCGGGACACTACTTGTGCTTGCCACCTCGCCAGCTCGAACTGCACTTATGGGACTCGCCACATCACCACGTGATACTCTAGTGCTGGATGTACGACCAGCCACGAGAAGGAATAGCGGTGCTAGTACTTCTCTGCTCCATACGAGGGACCTGCGGTTCTTGCACCTCAACAACAGAAAAAGAAGTTCAGGATCGGGTACGCCTGACCTTGACAGGGACCACAACTCCATCTATCTGTCATGGAGCCGATGTCGTCTACAGGATCATATCCTGAGCCTGAATCTGACAGATGAGTGACTTCCTCTTCACTATCTGTCATGCTCAGAAACGTGTAGGCCTCTTCACTACTGTACTTTCAATTTGCCATTTTGGGCTCTAAATTTAGTGGTACAGTAGTGAAACTCACAGGTAAAAAAGCTCCTAGGCTGTTAGCAACTATCAAAACGCTACCAAAAAAACTGTTAGCGATCGCAGGGATCAGGCCTGACTCTGCGAACGCTGCAGTTATGTGTGTTTAGTGTTTTGTAAGTGACAGTGATCGATCGATACTGCACTTGGGTGGGCTGGGTTGGGCAGAGGGGCTAAACGCAGGTGCTAGCAGTTATCTGGGCTGATCCCGCTAACACTGCGTTTTTGGGAACCCTAAACTGCTGGGGACGCTAGTATAGATCTCATCAGATCAGATATCGATCTGTTCAGATACTATACCACTAAGGGAGGTGTATGCTGCATGCGTGGGTTTTTGCAGTACTGGCACTAACCCGACGCTGCCTGGGGTGACGCAGACCCTATTTGGCCCTAAAACCTTACTTATATCACCCGCCGGGCGATCAGGGGGTTAAACATTTATTAGGTAATAAACGGCGGGTGCCCTGAAACTATAAAAAATAAACTAACTGACCAGCGTCACCCATAAGAGTTATATGGTGATCACTGGGGAAAGGGTTAACTAGGGGGCAATCAGGGGGTTAAAACCTTTAGTAGGTAGTATATGGTGGGTCCCTGGCGCTATAAAACGCTGCGGCGAACCTAAATACCTACCTCCCTAAGTAGCGTCACCTGTGACACTAATACAGTGATCAGAAAAACGATTGCTTAGTGACACTGCTGATGGGGGGTGATCACAGGGTTAAACCTGTATTAGGGGGGGTTCCTAGACCTAAAGGGGGCTAAATCTAACTGCCCTAACAGTTATTTCAGTCACAATGCACCAATGCAGTAAACAGTAAAAAAAAAACTGCTTTGGTGTCACTGGGACATGGATGCAGGGGGGTGATAGTGGGGTGATCGGGGGGGGGGGGGGGGGGGGGGTGAAAAGTGTGCATAGAGTGTTCTACTGTAAGTGTAGTGTTGTGCAGACTCACTTTTATGTCTTCTTTCCTGGGCGCCGGAACAAAAAGACCGACACGAGGAGAGATTACATCACTTCCTCTAGCTCCGTTTACAATACAGAGCCAGAGGAAGTGTTTCATTGGCCAGGAGCGATCGCGAGGGAGTGGCCTCCCCCTCATCTCCGATCGCTTTGTAAAATATAAAAGATGATGGTACGGCCGCAGGCAGGTAGGGATGTACCTGTACGCCCATATGCCTGCACGTGCCATTCTGTCGACCTACATCGTCGTGCGGCGGTCGGCAAGTGGTTAAAAAAAAATTAAAGAAGCATCCTTGTCCCCCTGTGCTTGCACCACATATGTCAGGTATCACAAGCGAACATTATAGGGTGAGTTATAGTTATAGCACCAGACCTCCTGTGTAACTCTAAACTGGTAACATGTAAAGGCTTATAAAGTGTCGTCAATGGAGATCTTTATGTACCGTAGTTTAGCTCTATTCCATGAGCCTGTGCAATTTTAAAGCATGACATGTTAGGTATCTACCTACTTGGCGTACCATCATCTTTTATATTTTACAAAACAATTGGGTATTATATTGTGATTTTGTATATTAGAATTCACCAAAGTGCCCCCTCAGCACATAGCTTGCTGAGGTTACACCCACAGGGAAGGTGGAGCGGACAGTGACGGCAGGGGACTTTAGAGGCGGGGCTAAAACTAGGGGGGAATGTGCCCCAGGCACCACATTGAGAGGGGCACCACCCGTCTCATCTGATCCTCTCCCCCTGCTTCTCCCCCGACACCTGATCTCCTCCACATCATCAAGTGTTAGTGTTGTAGCAATATAGAGATCGGCACTGGCGGACATTGGAGTCATTTCCTTCTTTCAAAGACATCCAGTGCAGCTCATTGAACACACACTGGACTGTCAGCCATGTCTCCAGCCTGCAGGGTGGATAAAAAGCAATGATTTTTTTTTTTTTTTTTAAATCAAAAAAAAAAAAAAAGAAATCTGAATTTTTTTATTTAACCACAGGGCATTTTCACCCCCTTCCTGCCCAGGCCAATATTCAGTTTTCAGCACTGTCGCAATTTGAATGACAATTGCGTGGTCATGCAACACTGTACCCAAATGATATAATATAATATAATATTTTCCCCCACAAATAGAGCTTTCTTTTGGTGGTATTTGATCACCTCTGTGTTTTTTATTTCTTGCGTTATAAACAAAAGAAGAGTGACAAGTTTGGAAAAAAAACACAATATTTTTTTACTTTTTGCTATAATAAATATCCCAATTTAAAAAAATCTATATACATTTTTTTTCCTTTTTAGGGCAATATGTACTCTTCTACATGGGTAAATGGGAGGAGTAGAATAGGGGATTGTGACTGTGCCAAATAAATGTTTGTCAACAATTCAATGCATTTTTCAAAAAGAGAATTTTTATTAGAAAATATTAAAAAAGGTTATTTTAACACATTTCAAATTCTATGGTTTTTCCAGTGTGGGAATAATGCTCAGAGCCCCCTATAAGCAACGTATTATTCATAATATTGTAGAAAATTAACAATAAGAATATGCATGTCAATATTTTGAATACATTCAATCAGTAAATTCAATACAACCAAAGGTCCAGATCGACATAGGACTCAGTTGGTGATGCGGGCCATAGATTTGCCGACATGTTTCGCCATTCTGATGGCTTCTTCAGGGTAGGCCTGCTATTCACTTAATTTGTCTAGATATAAAACAATAAATGCATATAAGTTTATATTGAATAAACAATTATTAATTATTAGAGCAGAACATATTCGTGACTATATACCGTAGACAGTAGACAGAGTCTAAAGGCCTCCATCTCGTCCGGCAATCCAACATTCAGAGACACTTACCTATTAAATACCATAGGGTATATACTAAAAGACATGCGTAGGCTTGGCGGAGTCACCAGAGGGGCACTAGCCAGAGGGAAGCAGGAGACACACTAGACCTGGTAATATAAATCAATTGGGAGTTATTAATTTCACTATCTACTAATAATAATAATAATGTCATCCCATGCGGGAATTTATATCCTGCAGTTTATGGGTATGACACTGTAAGGACAATAGTCTCAGTACTTACATAAAGTTTAGAAAGATAATTGATAGTTGACACGGACAACTGGTGAGCAAGATGGTAGGAGGCGCCTGGGGGGATTTATTGATAAATTTAAATAAGTAAAGGTCATTTTCTCAAGAAAATGCACATGATGTAACAGAGTTAATAATTAACTAATTTTGGAGTATCATTACTAACAATTTTAAAGATGGGCTAGCATCTACAAGTTTTGTTTCAATAAAATGTGGGGAATTGTTACCTGATTTAGAAGTGAGAAAAAAGCAGCAACATGATCGATCAAAAGGTTCACAATGTGGAACAGATCATTGGTATAAGTTGGCTGGGTAATCAATTCAATTGGCACAATGAGATCAAGGCATAGAAAGCTCCTGAAATCAAGAGTAAATACGCTTGTGGTCAATTTGAAGCTGCTCCAATAATAAAAAAAAGTTTTTTTCAAGCACAAGGATCTGTTAGGAAATTTCAATGCAAGTCAAAGAAAATCAACTTACGTTTAGACTGAATTAAATGCATGTCAGGCGCCTCCAAGGTCCGGTGCTCTAATGAAAGCCGGATACCGGCTTAAGTAGTGTCTCACCTGAGTGGGGGGCGTGTATAACACCGCCCATTCAGCGGTGTTATATCGATATCGAGATTCGATCGATATTGGTATTCACTTCTGGTATCCGATCGAACATCTATGTGCTTTCATTCCACTCATCACGGATGTTATTTTTGATTGACATTTGGTTTAGAAAATGATGGGACATTGATTTAACTGGACATTTATTTGTTTTACGGATTATTATTTGATATTTTTGATTGATATATTTAATTGAAATCAATTTTTCACTTTAACACTCACTTCTTTCTTTAGCGCAACATTATTTATTTTTTCTATTCACGTGTACCATAGGGATATTTGATAGTGTTTTTTGCAGCTTGCTTTGAAATATCTTTTTCTAGCGCTGTATTTTTTCTCTTTTTTATATGTATCAGGGACCAGCTGAGAGTTCCACCTTGCTTCCTTATGTAAGCCACCGCAGTTGTATTGTCCAACCTTAACATTACTGATGAATTCATCACTAGATGGCGAAACGACAGGAGTGAAAGGCTGCCCTCAGCTCCAGAACGTTGGGGACAATCCCTCGAGAAGGGGATTTCCACCTGCCCTGAGCCACTTCCAAAAGGCAGTGAGCGCCCCATTCCAGATTGCTGGCACCCGATGTTATCATGACCCATGAAATGGGAATGATTGAATGGTGATTGCGCAGATTTTTCCCTTGAAGCCACCACAGGAGAGACGTTCTCATGGTTGGAGTAAGGTGCATGCACTGGGTTTGGCTGGAAGAATCCCATTGTGGAAGGAACCCTTTTTGGAAGGGCCGTGTATGCCATTGGGCCCACTTCACCATAGGAATGGTGGCTGTCATTGTGCCAATTACTTTCAGCCATTGGAGAGTGGAGTGAAGAGGTGAGATGACGCAAGGGCTGCGTGTATTCTGTCTCAAATCACTCCAATCTTCTCTTCTGGAAGGGAGATGGTGCCTTCCATTGTGTTGAAGTGAGCCCCTAGAAACATAAGTGTTGGTTCTAGATGGCTCTTCTCTAGATTCAAGAGCCACCCAAATTCTTGCAGGGTGGAAATGACTAAGCTCCTGTGCTCTAAAAGTTGATCTTTGTTCTGAGCTAGAAGAAGCAAGTCATCTAAATAATGATGGAGACGAACCCCTTTGACATGAAGAAGAGCCACAACAGATAATAGGACCTTGGAAAAAACCTGAGGTGACGTTGTTAGACCGAAGGGTAGACACGGGAATTGCAGATGCTGGGTGCCTACCGCAAAGCGGAGGAATTGTTGAAAGTCCATGGCCACTGGTACGTGGAAGTAGGCATCTTTTAGATCGATTGAAATCAACCAGTCTCCCAGATGTACTGACTAGGAATGAGCTTCGAGTTCGAGTCAAACTCATGTTCGACTCGAACATTGCCTGTTTATCGAAAACAATCGTGAAACAATAAAAGTGTAATATTCCTTTAAATTTCGTACCTGGGGGGTGTGTATAGTATGCATGTAAAGGGGCGCACGTTTCCCATGCTTAGAACTGTCCCTGCACAAAGTGTAATTTTTGCAGGTAAAAAAGCTATTTAAAATCACTCGCGGCTATAATGAATTTCCGTCACCTGTAATACAGAGAACAGTCATTAAAAATCATTGTTAAAAAAAAAAAGCGTGGGGTTCCCCCGAAATTCAATTACCAGGCCCTTCAGGTCTGGTATGGATTTTAAGGGGAACTCCACGCCAAATTGAAAAAATAAATGGCGTGGGGGTCCCCCTCAAAATCCATACCAGACCCTTATCCGAGCACGCAACCTGGCAGGCCGCAGGAAAAGAGGGGGGACGAGAGAGCGCCCCCCCTCCTGAACCGTACCAGGCCACATACCCTCAACATTGGGAGGATGCTTTGGGGGTCTGTGACCCCTCAAAGCACCATGTGCCCATGTTGATGAGGAGAAGGGTCTCTTCCCCACAACCCTGGCAGGTGGTTGTGGGGGTCTGCGGGCAGGGGGCTTATCAGAATCTGGAAGCCCCCTTTAACAAGGGGTCCCCCAGATCCCCCCCCTGTTTGAAATGAAAAGTACCCCTACAATTTCACAAAGAAAGTGTAAAAAAAATAGTTAAAAAACACACTGACACCGTTGGGAAAAGTCCTTTATTAAAAAAAAAAAAAAAGATTCCAGCGGTGGTAATCCACTCTTGCTATCCAGCGATGGGTGGTCTCTGCTCCAGGGTCCAGCGATGGCTGATCTCTTCTCCGACTTCCAGTGCAGCGCATCCTGTCTCCATAGAGACACTGAGGGAATCCCAGGTCTTAGCTGAGGAGGACGGGGCCACTCCGTCACCTGACCCCGCCCCCTCTGATGTAACGGAAACCTGCGTTACATCAAAGGGGGGCGGGGTCACCCGTACGTCACTGGGGAAACCCAGGCTTCCCCAGTGATGTAAGGGTGACCCCGCCCCCTCTGACACAAGGGAAAAGCTGGGCTTCCCCAGTGATGTATGGGTGACCCCGTCCCCCTCTGATGTAATGCAGGTTTCCGTTACATCAGAGGGGGCGGGCTCAGGTGACGAGTGGCCCCGTCCTCCTCAGCTAAGACCTGGGATTCCCTCAGTGTCTCCATGGAGACAGGACGCGCTACACTGGACGTCGGAAGAGATCAGCCATCGCTGGACCCCGGAGCAGAGACCACCCATCGCTGGATAGCAAGAGTGGATTACCACCGCTGGAATCTTTTTTACATTTACATCTTTTCCCAACGATGTCAGTGTGTTTAACTATTTTTTACACTTTCTTTGTGAAATGGTAGGGGTAATTTTGTACCCCCTTACCATTTCAAACACATTTTAACAAGGGGGCTTCCAGATTCTGATAAGCCCCCCACCCGCAGACCCCCACAACCACTGGCCAGGGTTGTGGGGAAGAGACCCTTCTCCTCATCAACATAAGGACATGGTGCTTTGAGGGGTCACAGACCCCCAAAGCATCCTCCCAATGTTGAGGGCATGTGGCCTGGTACGGTTCAAGAGGGGGAGGGGGCGCTCTCTCGTCCCCCCTCTTTTCCTGCGGCCTGCCAGGTTGCGTGCTCAGATAAGGGTCTGGTATGGATTTTGAGGGGGACCCCCACGCCTTTTTTTTTTTTTTTAATTTGGCGTGGAGTTCCCCTTAAAATCCATGCCAGACCTGAAAGGTTTGGTATGGATATTTAGGGAGAACCCCACGTAATTTTTTTTTAAATTTGACCCGGGGTTCCCCTTAATATCCATACCAGACCTGAAGGGCCTAGTAATTGAATTTCATGGGAACACCACGCTTTTTTTTTTTTTTATCAATGATTTTCAATGACTGTTCTCTGTATTACGGGAGCCGACAATTAATTATAGCCGCGAGTGATTTTAAATAGCTTTTTTTCCTGCAAAAATGACACTTTGGGCAGGGACAGTTCTAAGCACGGGAAACATGCACCCCTTTACATGCATACTATACACACCCCCAGGTACAAAATTTAAAGGAATATTACACTTTTATTGGTTCACTTTAAGCAATATTAAAATCACTTCTCCTGAAAAAACGTCCGTGGTCTCCATGTGCCATTTTTCTTTTGTATCATGAACAGAGGGTAATACATGCCTTTGCCTCGTTCGTCTTCTGGAATAGGGATGGCTGCACCTTGATCCAATAAACAACTCACCTAAGTTAACAGGACCGGCTTTTTCTCTTCTGAACCTGGAAGAGTTGTAGGAACAAATCTGAGTCTTGAGGTGTTGTTGAAGACCCACTTGTGACCAGAGAAGACCATCTTGATGGTCCAGTAATCCCGGATTGAGGCCGCCCAGACATGCTTGAAGTGGAGAAGACGAGCCCCCACCTGACATACCTGAGCGGGGCCCAATCTCAAATGGACTTAGTGGAGTCCTGGTTGCCAGAGGAACCACCTTTTGTGTTTTTTTTTAAAGAGGACTGCCTGGATTTCCAGGACCTTGAAAATTCCCGACAAGGCCTGTAGCTGCGCGCTTCCCTAGCGCGATCAGAATTTTGTCTTCTAGAAAAAGAACGTTTCTGATTTTGTAGACGTCGGTCTTGAGGGAGGAAACCAAACTTACCACCTGTGGCCCGGGTTATGGCACTACCCAGCTTGTTGCCAAATAGCGAAGTTCCCTCAAAGGGAGTTTCCACACCAAGCTTGTTTGGAAGCCGGAACCGCCAACCATGGACAGAGCCATAATGCACAACGTGCTGAAACAGCCACCAACATAACCCGGGACATCAGGCGGATGACATTAATAGAAACCTTACCCAAGAAAGGCGGACGCCAGCCTGATCTCCTGAATAGGAGAATCCTTAGCCGTTGCAACAGAGATACCTCTTAGGAACTCATCCACATTATCAGACCAAGATTCTATAGCTTTGGATACTGCAGCTATAGCAAGTACTGGCTTGCATGCAATTCCTGATGTCAGGTAAATCCTTTTTAAATCTGAATCAATCCGTCTTTCCAAGGGATCTTTAAAGGATACAGTGTCTTCTAATGCCACGTACACACAAGCGGACTTTGACCGACTAGGTCCGACGGTCTTTCCGATGGACTTTCGACTGAGTTACGACAAACTTTTCGAATGAACGGACTTGGCCACACACAATCACACTAAATTCTGATGGATTTGAACGTGATGACCTACGACCGGACTAGAATAAGAAATTTCATAGCCAGTAGCCAATAGCTGCCCTAGCGTCGTTGTTTGTCCGTCAGACTAGCACACAGACGAGCAGATTTTTCGATAGGAACTGGGTCCAGCGGAGTTTTCCGGTGGGAAAATTTAAGACATGTTCTATTTCTAAAGTCTGTCGGATTCTTCGACAGCAAAAGTCCGATGGAGCCCACACACGATCAAATTGTCCGACGGATTCGTTCCGTCAGACCTTTGCTGTCAAAAAAGTCCTCTCGTGTGTACGCGGCATAAGGGTTACATATCTCACTAGTCTCATAAGTGCTGAATCCACCAAAGGAGCTGACTCAAGGTGTTTTACTTCCTCTTCCTTCCTTTTGTCCATCCTACTCCATTCATCAGATATGATGTCACCCAGTTCAGAGAGAAAAGGAAAATATTGTCATTCCTTATTGAGCTGCTTGAAAAACTTCCTCTGTTTTGGGGGGGAAGAAACAGGGTCTTCCCACTTCAGAGCCTCTCTTACTGCTTTCACCAAGGAAGGGACTAAAAGCATATTCAAACCCCAATCCAGAATCTTCCAGATCCGATTCGCTGTCTGAGATAGGAGCAGAGTGTTGACTTGGCTGGGAAGATTCCCATGTCTCTTGTATTAAACCTTCTCCCACTGGAGGGCATAATGGGTCTGATGGGGAATCACGGGGCTGTTGAGCCTCTCTTTCTCCTCTCGTCTTCCAGGACAGCCTCTGAGACATAGGGCTCCTCCCTCCGGGACAGGAAACACGCATACACCATATCTTTAAAAGGTGGTCCTCCAGGCCTCCCTCTTCAGTTATTGTGTTTCCTGCCGGACGGGAAGGAGCACATTAGAGGTACTAAGGGAGCTCCATGTCTCAGGGTTGTCCTGGGAAGAGCACCTGAGCTGGACCCCTGGTGATTCTCTCCTGTTTTCCCCCCACAGCGCAGTACCTGTGTGGTGCGGCCAGCGGGTGAGAGACGGCTGGATCATTGCAGACGCGAGGGGGCGGGGCGGGGCTTGTGCGTTCCAGCGGGCGGAAGTGACGAGTACTTCCGGCAGAACCGCGTCATCAGGGGGCGCCGTGAGATGAAGTTCTGGTCTCTAGAAGTGCAGTGGTGGAGGATACAGGCACCCGGAGCGGTGTGAAAAGCCCGGCTAGGCTGCGCAAGGCACCATGGAACATGGAGACAGCGGTTCAGGCAACGGACTCCGGTTCAGTGGGCTCCGGCACCTCCCAAGTAGGATGGTGAGGGTAGACCATGCTCACTCTGGGGGGTTTAAGGGTTCTAGAGACCCAAATTTTCCCTCCCTGGGTAGGATCCTTTGGTGAAGGGATAGGCACTTCCTAGGCTGACCCAGGCACAGTGGTGGTTGTGGGTCAGGGAATCCTTTTTAATAAGAAATGTGTCCTTTATCTTCTGTTTGGTCTTTTAGGTTAAAGCCCAGGACAGGACACAGATCCCTAGGAAGAAGTGTGCCGTGTGTGGGACTAAGTTGGGCCCCAGTTGGGAGAAGCCTTTATGCCCTGACTGTGTCAGTAGCCTCGTCAAAGACGATTTGGTGGCAGCTTGCCATAAGATCTTGACGTCTGTTAAGGATGAGCTTACATCCACCTTTCAATCATTTAAAGGAATGATGGACAGGATGGGCCCCCCTTTAAGAATGCAGAGGGCAGCTAGTCTTCCTTCCTTATCCGAGCCCAGTCAGGAGGGCGAGGGGGAGAGGGAAAGGGGGTCTAGATCACAAACCTCCTCTTTAGTAGATTTGGCATCAGACTCAGAGGTAGATTCTACCAGAGGGTCAAGATACAGGTTATCTCTGGATGATGTGGTGGATCTACTCAGAGCTATCTACGACACGTTAGAGATTCGTGAGAAGACTGGGGGAATTCCTCCCACAATGGGTAGAGTGCTCTCCAAGTCCATTCATTTTGGACATCATAAAGAACGGTTACAGACTGGAGTTCGGTTCCCCCCTCAAATTTTCAGATTACTCATTTGCCGAGAGACCGGGAAAAAGCGAGGGCCCTGGGCCTACTATTAGGGGACCTGGTAGATCAGAGAGTCCTTATACGGGTGGCCAAGAGAGAGCAGTGTCAGGGGGTTTACTCCCATGTGTTTGTTGTGAGAAAACCTTCTGGGAAATTCAGACTGATCCTGAATCTCCAGCCCCTAAATCAGTTTGTAAAGTACAAACGATTCAGGATGGAATCTATTTTTACGGTAACCAGTCTCCTCTTTCCAGGATGTTACATAGATGCCACAGTAGATCTCAGGGATGCTTATTTACATATCCCTATACATTAAGAATTTCTGAAATTTCTCAGGCTGGCGCTAAAGATAGATGCAGAAGTTCTGCATTTCCAGTTCCAGGTGCTTGCTTTCGGCCTATAGTCACCTCCGAGAATTTTCACAAAAGTTCTAGCAGAGGCCTTAGCCCCATTAAGAGTCAGGGCCATTACAGTGATACCTTACCTGGACGATCTCCTGTTTATGGCCCCCTCCGCTCAACAGCTAGAGAGAGAGTTACAGGAGGCCCAGAGTTTTCTCCTATCTCTCAGGGGGCTAATCAATCGGGAAAAGTCCCAGCTTACTCCAGCACAAGAGGTCCTGTATTTGGGGTACAGGATATCTTCAGTGGAGATGAAGGTTTTTCTCCCAAGGGAAAAAATTCTGAAAGTGGATCAGGCAGTGGCCCAGCTTCAATCCAATCAGCTATTCCCGATCAGAGAAGTGATGAGGGTTCTGGGTCGGATGACGTCTTCTTTTCCGGCGGTGCCTTGATGCAAGACTACATCAGAGACCTCTACAAAATCTCATGCTGAGTTGCTGGGACGGCAGAGGGCAAACCCTAGATCTGCCTATCCAGATACCGGCAAAGGTCAAAAGGACTTTGTGGTGGTGGCGGGCTCATCTCAACCTGGAGGTTGGTCTGTCCTGGGCCCGTCCGGCCGTCATAGTGTTGACGACCGATGCCAGTACCTGGGGGTGGGGCACGCATCTGGAGCAATCCTTAGCTCAGGGAGCCTGGTCATCGATGGAGGCTCGTCAATCCTCAAATCAGAGGGAATTACTGGCTATTCTGAGAGCCATGGAGGTCTTTCAATCCCGGATAAGGGGATTAAGCCTACAGGTTCGAACAGACAATGTGGCAGCTGTCGCATATGTGAACAAGCAGGGGGGCACAAGGAGTCCTGCCCTGCAAACTATAGCCAGCAAGATTCTGTGCTGGGCAGAGAAGAATCTGGCCTCGTTGTCAGCCATTCACCTGAAAGGCTCTCAAAATTCACTGGCGGATTTTCTCAGCCGTCAGCAGGTGTGTCAGGATGAGTGGTCCCTCAACATAGAAGTGTTTGGACAGATTGTAGGACATTGGGGACAACCAGAGGTGGATCTTTTTGCCTCGGAGGCCAACAAAAAGGTGGAGCAATTCTTTTCTGTCCACCCACAGGATCAGGCCATGGTAATAGATGCCTTTGCCAACCCCTGGCAGTTCAACCTGTGTTATGCCTTTCCTCCAGTTCGGCTGATAGCTGCGGTCCTCCAAAAATTTCTAGCAGAATCGACAGATCTCATCCAGGTGACGCCATTCTGGCCAAAGAGACCCTGGTTTGCCATCCTAAAAAGACTGGCCATCTGTCCTCCTCTACCCCTTCCTGTCAGAAAAGATCTGATTTCCCAGGGACCGATTCTACACCCTCGGGTAGAGAACCTCAAGCTATCAGCTTGGTATCTGAGGAACAGCTGCTGAGGGCTCAGGGTTTTTTCAGATAGAGTGATAAAAACTCTTCTGGAGCGCCGTAAGCCAGTAACCACGGCAATCTATGCCAAAGTATGGAAAAGATTTAATTCCTGGTTGATAGAGCAAGGTCAGATTCATCCTGGGATCCCGGCGGTCCTGGATTTTCTTCAGGCAGGTGCGGAACTGGGCCTGTTAGTACCCTAAAGGTGCAGACTGCGGCCTTGAGTATTTTCTTGCAGACCTCTCTTCAGCAGAATCAATTCGTTAGGAATTTTTTCAGGGCCCTGGCAAGGTCCAGACCAGTGAAAGTTATATCCTGCCCCACTTGGGACCTCTCTGTGGTCCTCAAGGCGCTTACCAGTAGTCCCTTTGAGCCTCTGGAGGAAGCCATGTTAAAGTGGGTAGTACTCAAAACAGTGTTTTTGATAGCAATCACCTCAGCCAGAAGGGTGATTTGCAGGCTCTCTCTATTAGGGAGACATTTTTGTTAATAAGGGAGGATAGGTTTGTTCTGAAGACAGATCTTAGTTTTCTCCCCAAGGTAGTTTCTACATTTCATAGGACGCAGGATATTGTCCTGTCAACTTTCCGAGCCAACTCGGGTGTAGGTGGGGAGGAATCTTTAAGTTTATTAGATGTTAGAAGGAGCCGCACTTGTCCACGCCAACGTGAGATGTGAGGCGTCGGTGCTGGGGGAGGAGCCTGATGCCTGCGGCATGATGGACGGTTCCGGACAGCCTGCTCGATCCAGCGGAGACAGCGTGGTGTGAGAGCCCATGCTGCCTCAATGAGAAGACCCTTCCGAGCGCCTCTCGTTCCCATACCTTCCCGCTGTTACCCCGGAGCGGGACCCGCTGATTATGGCAGAGCCGAGCATGAGTGGCGGCGCCTGTTAAATACTTAGCGGCGCAAGTGGATCGTCAGTGGCGGCGGCAGAGAACCTTAGGACGCCGCTACTTGTAAGAAGAGCCAGCGGTACATCAGCTCAGCACTTCAACCCCTGCAAAGTGAGAAGTGTGGAAGAAGAGACAATCGTTTGGGGCCGTGGTCCGTAAGGACAAAACATAACACCTCAGTTTATTTTTGTTTTGTTTTTTCTTTCTCCTTTTTTCTCATTTTCCTTGTGAGTGGCGGCGGGGAGAGTTCTCCTTAGGGAGGAAGCGCACAAGCATAAAAAGCGCAAATGAGAGGAGAGGAAAAAAGAAAACCAGGGCTTGCACAGGCTTTTGGAACGCCCTGAGCAGTTTGGAAAGACAGGTGTTGTTTTCCTTTCCCATCGGTGCATATTAAATATTGTTTGGGAGTCTCGGCTTGGGACAGATTAACTGGGATTCAGAGAAATAAATCAAAAATGAAAGGGAGGCCCCAAAGGGGTACGGAATCTAAGACCCCTAAAGAAAACCCCAATACAAGTACAATACAAAAGTATCTTAAGGATATCAGCTTAAAAATCCCAGAAATGGAGAAGAAACAGCAGGGTCCAAAAGAAAAAAGCGGGACATTGAGCGGCAGAAAGCCGAACAAGTGATCTTTCCAGGTTGGAGGGAGACCCGGATGAAGCTCGGGATCTCAGTTTCTCATTAGAGCAAAGAAATTTAGCACTAATTCCAACTAAAGTTGAAATTTTAGAAATGTTTTCCAAGTTAGAAAGTGTGATAAAATCAGAAATTACGAATGTCAGGTCTGATCTGGGTCTTATGGCAAAGAGAGTGGAGAAAGTAGAGGATCTGGCGGTTATACAAGCACAAGAAATTCTTGACCTCAAAGCGCAAGTGAATAAAATGGAAATGAAACACAGAGACTTAGAATATCAAATGGAGAATCAGGAAAATCACAATAGGAGGCAGAATCTGCGGATTAGATCTCTGCCAGAACAGCAGGGAGAGGACCTGGCGTTGAAAATACAGTTTATATTCAATCCCTTGTTGGGGAGGCCCGAGGGTTCGGTCATTAAGATCGATAGGGTACATCGGATCAGGAAACCTGTAGGTCTTAGCGTGGAGACCCCTAGAGACGTCATCATTAAATTTCACTCATACGAGGACAAGTTTAAAATTTGGACGAAATTGAGAAGTAGTCCTCCCCTGAAATATGACTCCGCTATACTCCAGATATTCTCAGACCTCTCGGCAGGGACTTTAGCGTGCAGGCGCCAGATGAGACCTCTACTGGAAGCACTGAGAACTGCGAACATAAAATATAGCTGGGGATTTCCTGCATCATTAATCGTCATCAAATCGGGAAGAACTTTCCGGTTGAAATTTCTGGACGAGCTCCAGGATTTCTGCCATGCTTTGGGGATACCGACTCCCAGCATCTCATAATAGGAGTCGGAGATGAGGGAGGGAAGGGGAGGAAAAGGAAAGAAAAAGGGGAAAGAGACTGGGACTTGGGTTGGGAAACTGTCGTTGATCCCCTACAGGGAAGTGGGAGGAGGAGAGAGGGGGGCGGGAGGTTGATTTGGTTTTGTTGTTCTGTTGTGAATTTATGAAGAAATATATTTACTATTCTATGACAGAAATGTATAATTTCAAAAAGACACGTGAACTGTGAGGTCACCATAATTGACCTATATAAGACCTCTAAGGCACAGTAGACTTATGTATTCTAAATTACCACAACTATACTATCCAAGGGGTTTTTACAAGCCTGTATTGAGCCAGGAAGAAAATAGAAACAATGGTACCCTTTGTCACCAAGCAAAAGGTGTGTACTTATGTTGTTGATTAGTTTGAGAAGGCCAAACTTATTAGGTATCATCACTTGGAGGTGGTCCGTGACTGGGAAGAATCCTTTGTGCTGAAGTAAAGACTGTTTGGACAATTTACAACCATCAAGACAAAATTCAATAGCCAACACCTTGCCCAACAAAGCCTATTGTGTGAAGTATCAGGAAATTGTGTATACAGCTAAGCTATCTAAGACATTTATTGGACTGTTCAAAGTCCATTTCAAAACATGATTTTAAAAGTAGAGGCAAACCGACATATGTTCAAAAAATATATATATATTCAGAAGACAGTGAATATAAATCATTCAAAGTATATGTGAGATGTGTAGGTCACAAAAGAAAACTATGATTTTAATATCCGATGAGTTAATGAAATCGGTTATAAAATAAAATACATATGAAAATATAAGGTTATTAATAGAATTGTTTTAGGAACAAATTAGTATTAAGACAAACATATGATCATGATACAAATGTATAAGAATTGAACTATGCTTAGATAAACAAATATTGATTGGATACCCAAATTATACAGGTATCCAGATAGATAGAAATTGTATGTGAGGTTGATTAATATATATATATATATATATATACACATATACACATACACACACATATAACTTGTGTCCTTTTCAAATGGACTAAATTTTTACAAATATACAATGATATGCATACAGTGGTGTGAAAAAGTGTTTGCCCCCTTCCTCATTTCCTGTTCCTTTGCATGTTTGTCACACTTGAGTGTTTCGGAACATCAAACCAATTTAAACAATAGTCAAGGACAACACAAGTAAACACAAAATGCAATTTGTAAATGAAGGTGTTTATTATTAAAGGTGAAAAAAAATCCAAACCATCATGGCCCTGTGTGAAAAAGTGATTGCCCCCTAAACCTAATAATTGGTTGGGCCACCCTTAGCAGCAACAACTGCAACCAAGCGTTTGCGATAACGTGAAATGAGGCTTTTACAGCGTCCTGGAGGAATTTTGGACCACTCATCTTTGCAGAATTGTCCTAATTCAGTTACATTAGAGGGTTTTCGAGCATGAATGGCCTTTTTAAGGTCATACCACAACATCTCAATAGGATTCAGGTCAGGACTTTGGCTAGGCCACTCCAAAGTCTCCATTTTGTTTTTCTTCAGCCATTCGGTGGTGGACTTGCTGGTGTGTTTAGGATCATTGTCCTGCTGCAGAACCCAAGTTCGTTTCACACGAACAGATGGTCGGACATTCTCCTTCAGGATCTCTTGGTAGACAGCAGAATTCATAGTTCCTTTTATCACGGCAAGTCTTCCAGGTCCTGAAGCAGCAAAACAGCTCCAGACCATCACACTACCACCACCATATTTTACTGTTGGTATAATGTTCTTTTTCTGAAATGCAGTGTTCCTTCTACGCCAGATATACTTGGACACACACCTTCCAAAGAGTTCCACTTTTGTCTCATCGGTCCACAGAATGTTGTCCCAAAAGTCTTGGGGATCATCAAGATGTGTTGTGGAGAAATTGAGACGAGCTTTGATGTTCTTTTTGCTCAGCAGTGGTTTTCTCCTCGGAACTCTGCCATGCAGGCCATTTTTGCCCAGTCTTTTCCTGATGGTGGAGGCATGAACGCTGACCTTAACTGAGGCAAGTGAGGCCTGCAGTTCCTTGGATGTTGTTGTGGGGTCTTTTGTGACCTCTTGGATGAGTCGTCGCTGCGCTCTTGGGGTAATTTTGGGTGGCCGGCCACTCCTGGGAAGGTTCACCACTGTTCCATGTCTTCGCCATTTGTGGATAATGGCTCTCACTGTGGTTCGCTGGATTCCCAAAGCTTTGGAAATGGCTTTATAACCCTTTCCAGACTGATAGATCTCAATTACTTTCTTTCTCAATTGTTCCTGAATTTATTTCTTTGGGTCTCGGCATGATGTGTAGCTTTTAAGGATCTTCTGGTGGACCTTACTGTGTCAAGCAGCTCCTATTTAAGTGATGCCTTGATTGTGAACAGGTGTGGCAATAATCAGGCCTGGGTGTGGCTAGAGAAATTGAACTCAGGTGTGGACAACCACAGTTATAGTATGTTTTAACAAGGGGGGCAATCACTTTTTCACACAGGGCCATGATGGTTTGGATTTTTTTTCACCTTTAATAATAAACACCTTCATTTACAAATTGCATTTTGTGTTTACTTGTGTTGTCCTTGACTATTGTTTAAATTGGTTTGATGTTCCGAAACACTTAAGTGTGACAAACATGCAAAGGAACAGGAAATGAGGAAGGGGGCAAACACTTTTTCACACCACTGTACAATGTGAAGGGGTTAAACTCCCCGGTAAAGAGGTTTAAGATTATGAGAGAGCTCCAGAGGCATCAGGCAGGAATTGTGTTCTTGCAGGAAACTCACTTAAGTCGCGGGGGAACATTAAATCATTATCCCGGGACTTTCCAGTGTGGTGTTATAGTGATTCCCCTATCAAGGGATCCAAGGGGGTGGCAATTGGGTTTTCTAAAAATATTAAATTCACGTTGACAGATAGAATGGAGGATCCTGATGGCAGGTTCCTCTTCTTGAAGGGTAGAGTAGGAGAGAGCCATTTTACGTTTATAAATGTTTATGGTCCAAATAGGAACCAGATCAGATTCCTGACCCAGGTACTGGGACATTTGGCAGGGTTTAAGATGGGTGAGGTGGTCTTGGCAGGGGATCTTAACTGCTGTCTGGACCCCGACTACGATAGCACCTCGCGGGCTCGGGGGCTGAGCCTAACACACTTAAAAAAATGTAAGATTAAATTGCATCAAAGTCAGTTGATAGATGGATGGCGAGTAATGCACGCAAAAACAAGAGAGTATACTTTTTTCTCTCCGGTTCACGGTACTCACTCCCGGCTGGACTACTTCCTTATCGATCATAAATTACTAGAGCGGGTGGTTTCAACTCAGATTGAGATAACGACTTTGTCGGATCATGCCCCGGTCTTGATGAAGGTGAGGATCCCGGGACCCCAAAGACAAGCATTTACGTGGCGTCTTAATGATCATTTAATTTTTGACGCGGAGACATCAGATATAGTCAAAAGAGAAATCAAATTTTTTTTTCGGTGAACGACACGGGAGATATATCACCCGCGTCACTTTGGGAGGCACACAAGGCCTACATAAGAGGGATCCTCATCTCCATCGGAGCGAGCAAAAAAAAAGGAAAAAAGGACAAAGATCTTGAATCTAACAAAAGAGATTCAGAAGCTGCAAGGGGAACATAAAAGCGACGGGATTCATAAGCAAGAGATATACCATAGGCTGATAAATAAAAGAGAAGAGCTTAAGATGGTTATGGAGGTAGAATCTAGGAAGTGATTTCATAAAGTAGCAAGAGAGAAGTATCAGTGGGGGAATAGATCCGGAAAACATCTAGCTAATATGCTGAAAAAGAAAAAAGAGAGATCAATTATATCGAGAAAATAAATGTGGCGAAATGGTCCATTCGACCAAAGAAATAGCGAATGTATTTAAGAGTTACTATGACAAGATTAGAAACTAAGGGACCCAGGGTGTGGGGATAGGCGGCGATGTGTTGGGACGTGCTGACGTAGCGTCTGCACGGAGGGAGGAGCCTGAGCCCGAGGGCCGAGGAGAGCTGGCGAACAGCCGGGGGGGACGTGGGAGCACGACCCCCCGGGCTAAGAATAGCAGGATGCATGGATCCTCCCGGAAATCAACTTGGCCGGTGAGGCTGCGACCCTGATCGGGATCGCAAGCATTGGCCCCCCCCCATCTCACCTTACCTCCGCCAACCCACCACCTCCCATACAGCAGGACGGGACCTCACGAAGCCTCAGTGAAGGCACGGTGAGCCAGCGTGAGAAGCGCTGTTTGATGCAATTAGCTCTGGGTTAGCAGTACAGGACACGGGCGCCCCACCGCACAGAGAAAACTAATACAACTGGCAGCCCCGGCCGTGTTAACCCTGATGTATAGCTCCGGCTCTCCCCCCCACCACTCTGCCTCAGCAAATGCAGCGCAAAATAAACGCGGTCAGCGCCGTTAGGAAGCTCCAGACCGTGAGTATATATCACTTATTATAGAAACCTGGTCCGCCCGGAGGTAAGAACAAAATCACCTGTAGATGTACCGCGCTGAAGATATGCTTAGGACTATACAAATGTGCTAGGATATTGTGCAAATGTCATTTCTTCCTTTTTTTTTTTTTTCTTCCTGTTTTCTTCATGTGAGTGATGGTCAGATCTGGCCCCCTGTTTCTTTGATCTTTCTGGGCGCCCTTGTCTCTTCCCCTCCCTCCTATTCTCGCTACAGCAGTATAAAAAATTTATCGGCCTGCGTATTCAAAGCGCATCAGTCAGACTTGGGTGGGCACTGAGCCCCAGAGCGGACAATCTATGCAATGAGGCGGTTTGGCTTCCTTTCCTTTAAATGCAGCCTGGACATTACTGGAGCTCTAAAGTATTTGTCTGAAGTATCATATATTCACTTGGGCGTATAATGGCTTTAAAACCCATGAGTATGGGAAGATCATGGACATCATAGTCCCCAATGGTGGAAAATTTGTATGAAACGAAAACTTCTTGATCCTGCCTCACAGACACTATACATATTAAAAGCCGCTTCAGGGACTGTAAGTGTGACGCTGATTGGGGCCTATGAAGTTCTATTTTTTATTTTTTATTTCAAAAGCTGCACCATTGAAGGAAGGTATGATTCTGACCGATGCCTAGGAAGATTGATTATTACACACTAAAAGTTGCACTATGGAATGAAAGTGAGACTTTGATTGGTGTTTATGAAGATATACTGTCATATACCAAATGTTGCACCATGGAATGAAAGCAGGACCCTGATGGGTATCTACGAAAACCTACTGACCCTTGTGGCCTAGCCTGATGACAGATGTCTGATTAGGACCGTTACCTCAGATTGTGTATGTTTTATCTAAACTCCAGGTTTGTCTTAAATAGGAAACTATGGTTAAAACATAAAATCACATGTGTGTATGTTGCCCATGTCATCAAGATCAGTGACCCCCTGTAACATACTGTAAATACCTATTGATCCCTCCAGTAGAGCGATTTGGTAGGATATTGAAAAGGCGTAAACTACTTATTGAGGAAGTTAACTGGCAGGAAGGGCAAACAAACCCCCCTATTTAAATATAACAGCTCCAGCTATTGCGTAAGTGTCCTGTGCCCCACCCAAAGACCCTACAGACAGAAAAGGTCCCCCCTAGTCTTTTGCAAACACGACTGTAAACACCAGTGGGACACCCAGAAGGAAGCCCCGGGCCCTGAAGCTCAGGGGGACATAAGTAACAAACAATACTCCCAAGAAGCCCGGACAGGACTCTGAGAGACGGATAAAGTAAAGACCCCATTAAAAGATAGGAGGTGGAAAGGGGCCCAGGAGGCCCAGGTTTATAATAAGACTGGGGAAGAGAATCAGACCCACTAAGAAGGCCAACATGAGTAAAGATCCATCCAAACAGCCTAAGAAAGCAACTACCAAAGGCAGCAAAGGGGAGTCGAGCACAATTAAACACTATTTAAGACAGGGTGCTAGCCCAAAAACATCGGGAAAAGAAGCCCGGGCCGGAGTCTCCCCGGAGAGCAGAGGCGGGGCGGAAAGAGAAATTAACGACTCCAGAGCGGACCTCACAATGGAGACTGAGAGTGAGCCTAGTAGGGGGGAGGATCAACAATCAGGAACCCACATCCCCAATAAACTTGAAATGGAGGCGATGCTATTACGCCTGGAAAACGTAATCAAACTGGAAATTAACGCCTTACGGGAAGATATGGGCCATCTGTTGTCCAGGGTTGAAGCAGTGGAGGGGAGAGCGGACTCTATAGACCTGGAAATCGCGAAGCTGAAAACGCAATTAAAAGGCGCCTACCTCACCCAGAGAGATACCCTCTACAAGATAGAGGACCAAGAAAATAGGGATAGGAGGCAAAATTTGAGGCTGCGTGCCGTCCCGGAACAAAGAGGGGAAGACCTAGAAAGAAAACTATGGGAAATCTTGGGCCCCATAAGCGGCAAGGACTCAGATCATTTTCCTCACATAGAAAGGATACACCGAGTAGGAAGACCCGAAAGGGGGGGCGTAGAGCGGCCTCGGGACATAATCGTCAGATTCAGCCACTTTAAAGAAAAAGAGGATCTATGGGCTAAAATAAAAAACAAATCTCCCATATTGCATGAGGAAGCTGAAATTCAAGTATACGCAGATCTATCGGCCCGAACCCTCGAAAGACGGAGACACCAGAAACCCCTGCTGGAAATATTGAAAAGGGAAAACATAAGATATAACTGGGGTTTCCCCGCATGCTTAATAGGGCTAAAAGAGGGGTGCACGGCCAGGCTGAGGTACCCGGAAGAAGTGCAGGGATTTTGTACAAAACTCGGGATTTCAGTCCCGAACTTGCAGGGCTGGATTGAAATGGAAGGCCTGGGGGCCTCTGGGGGGGGAGGCGGGGGGGGGGAGGAGGGGTGAATGCCCACATGTAGCTGCAAAAGAATTCTGCTAAATTTGGCCCTGCCCCCTCCTCCCTCTGCACCCCGAGCCTGGGCCGCGGAGGGGGAGGGGAGGGCCAAACAAACTCCACCTCACCAGGAATCCGGAGTCTAAGGGATGCCACAAAGGATGGCCCCCAAGGACCCGGGGACCCCAATTGGGGCTAGAGAGGGGGGGAGGGGGGGAGGGGGAGAGGGGGGGGGGAGGAGGGGAGGGGCGGGGGGGGAGGGGAGGGGAAGGGAGGGGAGGGGATGGGAGAAAGGGGAGGGAAACCCCGTCCGCTGCGGGGCCGGTATCATCATCAACACTCCAGAGGGAAAAAGGAAAGAAAAAGAAAGAAAACCCCAAAAGTTTAAATGAAGGACATCGAAATTAAATTTTTATCTTACAATGTGAAAGGCTTAAACTCGCGTGGCAAGCGCGCTAAAATCTTGGAGGAAGTAGAGAGATGTGGGGCGGGTATAGTGTTCTTGCAGGAGACCCACCTAACCCATACCTCAAATATTAGACTGTTTTCCCCTGCTCTCCCAAACTGGTTTTACGGAGATACTGTCTCAAGCAGGGCAAGAGGAGTGGCAATCGGGATAGCGAGGGAGATCGACTTCACGGTGGAGGAGAGAATGACGGACCCCGAAGGGAGGTACCTGTTTCTTAGGGGCTCCCTCCTTGGGGTAGAACTCACACTGGCCAATGTTTACGCCCCCAACGTCAAACCTATCTCATTCCTCGAAGCAATTCTGCGTAAGCTGAGGGTCTTCAGGAAAGGATACTTGATCCTGATGGGGGATCTCAATTTTGGAATGGACCCTGCGTGGGATAGTACGTCTGGTGGAACAGGGAGGGGTAACGCACAATTGAAACAGATTAAAAAAAAACTATCGGAGGATCAACTGTTGGATGTATGGAGGATCCAGCACCCGCGGTTAAGAGACTATTCGTTCTTCTCCCCCGTCCACCAGACGTATTCCCGTTTAGACTATATTTTAATAGATCATGGTATATTGGAAAGGGTCAAAGAATCAGACATTGGAATAACCTCCCTCTCGGACCATGCGCCGGTATCCATGAGGCTAAGGTTCCCCGAATATAAACAACCATCTAGCGGATGGAAACTTAACCCAGAATTGCTTCATGACAAAGAAATCAGGGACTATATTAAAAAGGAGCTAGAATGGTTCTTTCAAATTAATGACAACGGGGAGGTCTCAGAGGCCCAACTGTGGGACGCCCATAAAGCGTTCATTAGGGGGCTCCTGATAGCTAAAGCCTCTTGGAAAAAAAAGGAGGGACTGAGAAAAACGCAGGCTTTGATGGTCGAGATTAAAACCCTGGAGCAAAAGCACAAATCTGGGGGGGCACATAGCCAGAGTACATACATAAAGCTTATGGAAAAGAGAGAGGAATTAAAAGACCTAGCTGAACAGGAAGTCAGACAGAAGTTCAATAAATTGGCCAGGGAACAATATACAGTGGTGTGAAAAAGTGTTTGCCCCCTTCCTCATTTCCTGTTCCTTTGCATGTTTGTCACACTTAAGTGTTTCGGAACATCAAACCAATTTAAACAATAGTCAAGGACAACACAAGTAAACACAAAATGCAATTTGTAAATGAAGGTGTTTATTATTAAAGGTGAAAAAAAATCCAAACCATCATGGCCCTGTGTGAAAAAGTGATTGCCCCCCTTGTTAAAACATACTATAACTGTGGTTGTCCACACCTGAGTTCAATTTCTCTAGCCACACCCAGGCCTGATTATTGCCACACCTGTTCACAATCAAGGCATCACTTAAATAGGAGCTGCTTGACACAGTAAGGTCCACCAGAAGATCCTTAAAAGCTACACATCATGCCGAGACCCAAAGAAATAAATTCAGGAACAATTGAGAAAGAAAGTAATTGAGATCTATCAGTCTGGAAAGGGTTATAAAGCCATTTCCAAAGCTTTGGGAATCCAGCGAACCACAGTGAGAGCCATTATCCACAAATGGCGAAGACATGGAACAGTGGTGAACCTTCCCAGGAGTGGCCGGCCACCCAAAATTACCCCAAGAGCGCAGCGACGACTCATCCAAGAGGTCACAAAAGACCCCACAACAACATCCAAGGAACTGCAGGCCTCACTTGCCTCAGTTAAGGTCAGCGTTCATGCCTCCACCATCAGGAAAAGACTGGGCAAAAATGGCCTGCATGGCAGAGTTCCGAGGAGAAAACCACTGCTGAGCAAAAAGAACATCAAAGCTCGTCTCAATTTCTCCACAACACATCTTGATGATCCCCAAGACTTTTGGGACAACATTCTGTGGACCGATGAGACAAAAGTGGAACTCTTTGGAAGGTGTGTGTCCAAGTATATCTGGCGTAGAAGGAACACTGCATTTCAGAAAAAGAACATTATACCAACAGTAAAATATGGTGGTGGTAGTGTGATGGTCTGGAGCTGTTTTGCTGCTTCAGGACCTGGAAGACTTGCCGTGATAAAAGGAACTATGAATTCTGCTGTCTACCAAGAGATCCTGAAGGAGAATGTCCGACCATCTGTTCGTGTGAAACGAACTTGGGTTCTGCAGCAGGACAATGATCCTAAACACACCAGCAAGTCCACCACCGAATGGCTGAAGAAAAACAAAATGGAGACTTTGGAGTGGCCTAGCCAAAGTCCTGACCTGAATCCTATTGAGATGTTGTGGTATGACCTTAAAAAGGCCATTCATGCTCGAAAACCCTCTAATGTAACTGAATTAGGACAATTCTGCAAAGATGAGTGGTCCAAAATTCCTCCAGGACGCTGTAAAAGCCTCATTTCACGTTATCGCAAACGCTTGGTTGCAGTTGTTGCTGCTAAGGGTGGCCCAACCAATTATTAGGTTTAGGGGGCAATCACTTTTTTCACACAGGGCCATGATGGTTTGGATTTTTTTTCACCTTTAATAATAAACACCTTCATTTACAAATTGCATTTTGTGTTTACTTGTGTTGTCCTTGACTATTGTTTAAATTGGTTTGATGTTCCGAAACACTCAAGTGTGACAAACATGCAAAGGAACAGGAAATGAGGAAGGGGGCAAACACTTTTTCACACCACTGTATATGGGGCAACAAGCCAGGGAAATTTTTAGCAAGGAAACTGCAAAAAAAGAAAACCAGAAACTTTATCGAAAAAATCCAAACAAGAAACGGGGAGATGAAGTTTACCCCTAGTGAAATAGCCTCTACATTCAGAGACTACTACAAAGAACTGTACGAGGTGAAAACCCAGGGAAACAATGACAGTATTGGAAATAGCCAGAAAACCTCCGAGTTCCTAGGGAGGGCAGGGCTAAAGGTTCTAGGTGGGGAGGAGAGAGATGAGCTTGAGAGGCCAATAACTGAGGAAGAGATCTTAGCAGCCATTAATAACTCTCCAACAGGGAAGAGCCTGGATGGCTTCACGGCCTCATATTATAAAACGTACAAAGAGATTCTTATACCGAGATTGCTGCGATATATGAATGGACTAGGGATAGACTATGATATGAGTGAAGAGGCCCTAAAAGCTACGATCACCCTATTGAGGAAGGACGGGAAGGATGGATCAGTGTGCTCGAACTATAGACCCATTTCCTTATTAAACTTCGACACAAAACTATACGCCAAGATATTGGCGGATCGAATTAAGGGGCATTTGGGCACACTGATCCACCCGGACCAGGTCGGGTTTGTCCCGGGTAGAGAGGGGAGGGACAATGGCATCCGGACACTGCTAGCCATACAGAGGATGGGAGATTTGAGAACCCCCAGTCTACTTCTCTCAATAGACGCTGAAAAAGCGTTTGACAGGGTAGACTGGGGGTTCATGTTCAACACTCTACAGGGAATGGGCTTCGGACCCAGAATTATTCAAAAAATTAAAACCTTATACAATCACCCGAAAACAAACATTAAGGTCAACGGAACGACCTCCGCTGAGTTCAAACTGTTTAATGGAACCAGGCAGGGCTGCCCACTCTCCCCTCTCCTTTTTATCCTAGCTCTGGAACCGTTGCTAGCCGCAATTCGCGGTAACCCAGAGGTGGAAGGCTGTAAAGTCGGTAGTGAAGAGCACAAACTTGCGGCCTTCGCGGACGACGTCCTCTTTTATGTAAGTTCACCCCAGAAGTCAGTTCCGACGCTGCTTAAAACCTTAAAGGAATATGGCGAACTAACAAACTTTAGAATCAATGCCTCAAAAACATTTATTCTTAATATCAACCTCAACAAAAGCGAGAAACAGAACCTACAGAAAATAGTTAGTTTCACCTGGAAAAAAAGAATAAAATACTTAGGAATAGAACTGGCTAACAACCCGAGGAAACTATACAAAATAAATTATATCCCGCTCCTAGAAGATATAAAAAATAAATGCCAAGAGCTGAGGGGAAAAATTCTATCCTGGACAGGCAGGATCAATTCGGTTAAAATGATGATCTTGCCAATCATCACATACAAATTTCAGATGCTCCCTCTCCCTCTCCCAAAACAGTACCTCGGTAAATTAAGAGCTATTATAATGAATTTTATTTGGAATTACAAAAAACACAGAATCTCCCTTCAAGTGTTAAAACAAGACAAAAGTCAGGGTGGCCTCGCGGTCCCAGACATAGAAAGTTACTACCACGCTATAGCTTTATTGAGAATCGCAGAATGGGGTAAAATAGGTAATACTAAAAGATGGGTCAGTTTGGAAGAAGCACTGAGTGAAGCTAGGCTGGGGAGGATTGTGTGGAACCCTCCGAAAAGCCGGACACTGGGAGAAAAAACACATATAATCACTATCACGACTTTAAAAATCTGGGACAAAATCTATAAAATATTCAACAAAAAATATAACTCGCCACTTATAGCACTTAAAGAAAATCCTATTTTCCCGCCAGGGCTAAAGGAAATAGGAGGTGATTGGATTAGAAAGGACTGCACGAGACTAGGGGAAGTTATTAGTAAGGGGAAGGTTATGACTTTGCACGAGTTACAGAACAATGAGGCTTTCTCCATAGATGGATGGCGGCATCGCCAGTTAACCCACTTTGTGGGCTCCCTCCCTGGTCCACTAAGGGAGGCTAAGGACCTAACAAAATTAGAAAAAATTTTCACGGCAGATTGTTCCAAAAAAAGAATTTCTAGAATCTACAAACTGTTATTAGAAAGAGATAGACCGGAGATGCCGCCATACCTTATCAAATGGGAAAGCGAACTAGGAACACAAGTAGAAATAGGCACTAGTAGGAAAATTTTAAAATTAGCACATGGGTCAGCGGTAGATGCGAAAACTGCGGAAACAAATTATAAGTGCATGGCCAGGTGGTATAGAACCCCGGATAGGATCAGTAGTTTCCAGGCGGATACATCCGCAAACTGCTGGAGGGGGTGTGACCAAAGGGGCACAATGGGCCATCTATGGTGGGAGTGTGTTAAAATTAAAAAATTCTGGGAGACCATCCTAAAATTCATAAAAGAAATAACAACGATCGAGGTAAAATATGACCCTTGGGTGGTACTGATGCATGCCACATCGATGGAAATCAGGCAATATAAAGGCTCCTTGATCCCCCATTTGCTCAATGCGGCTAAAAAGGTAATTCCAAGAAGGTGGAAGGACAAGGAAAGCCCACCCTTATGGGAATGGGTTGACGCGGTGGAATCCACATACATGATGGAATGTGTGTTGTACACCGGGGAGGAGGACAGAGAGGCCACGAGGACCAGATGGGAGAGCTGGAGAAAATTTAAGAGGTCTTGGAGTTATAGGGAGGCTCTGCGAGTATTGCCGTGATAACGGATGACCCCTAGGGGGAGAAAATGGAAGGAGATTCAGCCGAGGAAAGATAGATGTTAAGGGTAGGAGAAGATACTGGTGGTGGCAATTCAGCGGACGGGGCCGGGGAGGGCGGGGGTATGGGGGGGAATAGGAGGGAGGGGGGGGGGAGAAAAAAAAAAAACCCTAGGGGAGTAAACTGGATCGGAGAAGGAATAGGACTTAGGACAAAGGAAGTGGAGGGGTAGTGGAGGTTAGGCGGGATTCCAGATGTATGTTTGTATCCCAGGTTTGTAAACTTTTTGGACGTCCGACTCAGGACCCCCTCCCCCCCAACCCTAGGGGAAGGGGGAAAAAAAAAAAAAGAAGGGGGGAAAATGAAACAATCCACTAATGATGCTAAGACAAATAAAGGGATGGAGATGCGGGCATAGCTGACACTCACCCACGTACATTCTTTCTGAAGTGGAAAAAAAAAAAAAAAAAAAAGAGTTACTATGAAAGACTTTACGATGTTAGATGGAAGGGGCAACAGAGACTGGAGGCAGGAGTGGAGGGCAAGGATTTTCTAAATAACAGTGCACTACCTTCTATCTCAGAAAGTGATAGACTCAGCATGGATAGGCTCATCACTGAGGCAGAAATTTTTTCTGCACTGCAAAGCTCCCCGGGTGGTAAGAGTCCGGGCCCGGATGGGTTCACATTGACCTACTTGAGGAAATATAAAGATATCTTAGTTCCTAAATTGTGTCGATATTGGAACCATCTGGGAGTAGATTGCATAATGGGGGAGGCCCTAAAGGCATCAATCACACTTATTTTGAAAGAAGGCAAAGATAAAACTTTGTGTTCAAGTTACCGACCGATAGCTTTATTAAACTCAGATAATAAGTTATACGCAAAAGTATTGGCTAATAGGTTGAAGGAAAAGATGTCCGAATTAGTCCACCCGGACCAAGTTGGGTTTGTTACCGGGAGGGAAGGTAGGGATAATGGGGTCCGGACTCTATTGTTGCTCCATGCTGCCAGGATGGGGAAGGTCCCCAGTCTACTCCTGTCAATCGATGCCGAGAAGGCGTTTGACGGGGTAGACTGGGGACATATGATGGAAACCCTAGAAGTAATGGGAATAGGTCCCAGGATGCTACAATGGATAAAAATGTTGTACAATCAGCCACAGGCCTCGGTGAGGGTTAATGGGGTGCCCTCTGAAGTGTTCGTAATGAGGAACGGTACACGCCAGGGTTGCCCTCTGTCACCTCTTTTATTTGTCCTGTCTTTGGAGCCCCTTTTGTCATCAGTTCGTAAAACTATTGACATAACAGGGATCAGGGTGGGAGGAAAGGAACATAAGTTAGCGGCTTTCGCTGACGATGTCCTCTTCTATATCTCTAATCCCAGGATCACTATCCCAAATTTGCTTTCTGTTTTAAAAACTTATGGAAGAATCTCAAACTTAAAAATTAATCTAGGTAAGTCAGAAATTTTAAGTATAAATATAAATAAGGCGGAGGCAGATTTATTATCAAAAGAATTTAATTTTCCCTGGAAAGAAGACATCAAATATTTGGCGATAAGACTGGCAGAAACTACAAAAAAAAACATATTTAATAAATTATCTTCCCTTGCTTGTTGAGATCAGAAGGGAAATTTATAAAATGTCTCTGCGACCTCTCTCATGGATCAGTCGAATTAATGCTGTAAAAATGATAGTGGCCCCAAAAATTAATTACAAACTACAGATGCTCCCTATAGCGATTCCCAAAGTGTTTTTCAATACCCTAAAACAGATTATTTCCAGGTTTATTTGGGCAAATAAGAAACCGCGTATTGCAGCGCAGATACTCAGCCGTGAGAAAAAACATGGGGGTTTGGCCATCCCGGACTTTGAAAAATATTATAGAGCGATCGCACTATCACGGGTTATGGTATGGGTAAAGGGAGGGAATGATAAGAGATGGATTAGTTTAGAAAACACAGTAAGTAATAGGGATTTAGGACACGATATTTGGAACCCACCTAAATTTAGGATATTAGGAAAAGATGTACACGAGATAACACGAGTCACTGTGGAGATATGGGATAGTTTATATAAAAAAAATAAGTGGAAGTTTAACTCCTCTTTAACCACTTCAGCCCCGGACCATTTGGCAGCCAAAGGACCAGAGGTCTTTTTTCAATTTCGCACTGCACTGCTTTAACTGGTAATTGCGCGGTCATGCAATGTTGTACCCAAACGAAATTGGCGTCCTTTTCTTCCCACAAATAGAGCTTTATTTTGATGGTATTTGATTGCCTCTGTGATTTTTATTTTTTGCGCTATAAACGGAAAAAGACTGCAAATTTTGAAAAAAAAAGATATTTTTACTTTTTGTTATAAGAAAAATCCAATAAACTCAATTTTAATCAAACATTTGGGCCAAAATGTATTTAGCCACATGTCTTTAGTAAAAAAAATGCCAATAAGCGTATATTTATTGGTTTGCGCAAAAGTTATAGCGTCTACAAACTAGAGTACATTTTCTGGAATTTACACCGCTTTTAATTTATGACTGCCTATCTCATTTCTTGAGGTGCTAAAATGGCAGGGAAGTACAAAACCCCCCCAAATGACCCCATTTTGGAAAGTAGACACCCCAAGCTATTTGCTGAGAGGCATGTTGAGCCCATTGAATATTTTTTTTTTTAGTCCCAAGTGATTGAATAAAGACAAAAAAAAAAAAAAAAAAATGTTTTCAAAAAGTTGTCACTAAATGATATATTGCTCACACATGCCATGGTTATATGTGGAATTGCACCCCAAAATACATTTAGCTGCTTCTCCTGAGTATGGGGATACCACATGTGTGGGACTTTTTGGGAGCCTAGCCGCGTACGGGGCCCCGAAACCCAAGCACCGCCTTCAGGATTTCTAAGGGTGCAAATTTTTGATTTCACCCCTCACTACCTATCACAGTTTCGAAGGCCATAAAATGCCAAAATAGCACAAAACCCCCCCAAATGACCCCATTTTGGAAAGTAGACACCCCAAGCTATTTGCTGAGAGGCATGGTGAGTATTTTACAGCTCTCATTTGTTTTTGAAAATGAAGAAAGTAAAGAAAAAAAAAAAAATTTTTTTTTTCTTTTTTCAATTTTCAAAACTTTGTGACAAAAAGCGAGATCTGCAAAATACTCACAATACCTCTCAGCAAATAGCTTGGGGTGTCTACTTTCCAAAATGGGGTCATTTTGGGGGTTTTATGCCATCTGGGCATTCCATGGCCACCGAAACTGTGATTGGCAGTGAGAAGTGAAATAAAAAAATTACACCCTTAGAAAGCCTGAAGGCGGTGCTTGGTTTTTGGGGTGACGTACGCGGCTAGGCTCCCAAAAAGTCCCACACATGTGGTATCCCCGTACTCAGGAGAAGCAACAGAATGTATTTTGGGGTGTATTTCCACATATGCCCATGGCATGTTTGAGCAATATATCATTTAGTGACAACTTTTTGTAAAAAAAATATATATTTTTTTTTTTTTCATTATTCAATCTCTTGGGACAAAAAAAAATAAAAATTTAATGGGCTCAACATTGCTCTCATCAAATAGCTTGGGGTGTCTACTTTCCAAAATGGGGTCATTTGGGGGGGGGTTTGAACTGTCCTGGCATTTTATGCACAACATTTAGAAGCCTATGTCACACGTCACCCACTCTTCTAACCACTTGTAGACAAAGCCTTTTCTGACACTTTTTGTTTACATGAAAACATATTTTTTTTTTGCAAGAAAATTACGTTGAACCCCCAAACACTATATATATTGTTAAAGCAAAGGCCCTACAGATTAAAATGGTGGGTGTTGCATTTTTTTTTTCCACACAGTATTTGCGCAGCGATTTTTCAAACGCATTTTTTGTAGAAAAAATACACTTTTTTTTATTTTAATGCACTAAAACACACTACATTGCTCAAATTTTTGATGAAATAAAAAATATGATCTTAGGCCGAGTACATGGATACCAAACAGGACATGCTTTGAAATTGCGCACAAACACGCAGTGGCGACAAACTACATACATTTTTAAAAGCCTTTAAAAGCCTTTACATGATACCACATTAGATTCACGGAGGAGGTCTACTGCTAAAATTACTGCCCTCGATCTGACCTTCGCGGTGATACCTCACATGCATGGTACAATTGCTGTTTACGTATGACGCCAGACCAACGCTTGTGTTCGCCTTTGCGCAAGAGAAGGGGGGGCAGGGGTGCTTTTTTTTTTTTTTTTTAATTTTTTTAATTTATTTAGCTTTTTTATTTTATTTTAAAACTGTTCCCTCCATTTTTTTCTTTTGTTATCATTTTTATTGTTATCTCACGGAATGTAAATATCCCCTATGATAGCAATAGGCAGTGACAGGTACTCTTTTTTTGAAAAAATTGGGGTCTGTTAGACCCTAGATCTTTCCTCTGCCCTCAAAGCATCTGACCACACCAAGATCGGTGTGATAAAACGCTTTCCCAATTTCCCAATGGCGCGGTTTATATCCGGGAGGGGGGACATTCCCTCCCACTGCTTGTAAAAGCAGTCTAGAGGCTAATTACCCGCTAGAATTGCTTTTACATGAAAGCCGATCACTGGCTGAAAAGAATGATACCAAGATGATACCTAAACCTGCAGGCATCATTCTGGTATAACCATTCAAAGTCCAGCAACATACTGGACATATATTGTAATCTTTATTTTTCATGCAGCCTCTTGGCTGAACGAAAAAAAGAGATTGATTGGTGGGTATGCCCACCATTAGAATACCACCCTTCATCCACCCACTTCTAATGATGGGCATACATGCACCATTTATATATGCCGAAGCATGGGGGCATCCTCCCACAAAAGTTATGCCATGTACACACGGTTGCACTTTTCCACGGGGCAAGGCTCCGTCGGAATTTCGACCGTATGTACGCAGCATTAGGAGCCAATCGCTCCTCCGCCCCTGCTGCCCCCATGCTTCGGCATATATGCTCTTTTTTTTAACTGTGGTGGTGAAATCACCTCCTACAGTGTTGGAGTCGCGTCTTTATGTATCGTGGGAGCAAACACTGTTGCTGTCAAGATAAATAAATCCGCGCTGCAACTGAATGGCGCACCTGAAAACAAAAAAATGGTTAACACTAAAACACAGTAAACAAAATTACATACCTGAAAAGCAAGCATGATAAAACATAATAAAACATTGCAGAATAGGATGGAGTAAAAAAAGAGCAACAATAGAGAGAGAACAATAAAACGACAACTATTTTTTTATTTTTTTGAGATTTACAGGTAAAAAAGCTCCTGACTGTTAGCGACTGAATCAAAACGCTACCACAAAAAAAAACTGTTAGCGATCGCAGGGATCGGGCCTGACTCTGCGAACGCTGCAGTTATGTGTGCTTAGTGTTTTGTAAGTGACAGTGATCGATCGATACTGCACTTGGGTGGGCTGGGCTGGGCTGGGCGGAGGGGGAAAACGCAGGTGCTAGCAGGTATCTGGGCTGATGCCGCTAACAATGCGTTTTTTTGGAACCCTAAACTGCTGGGACGCTAGTATAGATCTGATCAGATCAGATATTGATCTGTTCAGATACTGTACCACTAAGGGAGGTGTATGCTTTGTGCGTGGGTGTTTGCGGTGCTGGCACTAACCTGGGGCGACGCAGACCTTATTTGACCCTAAAACCTAATTGATATCACCCGCCGGGCGATCAGGGGGTTAAACCGTTATTGGGTAATAAATGGCGGGTGCCCTGACAGTATAAAAAACAAACTATCTAACCAGCGTCACCCGTAACAGTTATACAGTGATCACTGGTGAAAGGGTTAACTAGGGGCAATCAGGGGGTTAAAACCTTTATTAGGTATTATATGGGGGTACCTGACGCTATATAAAAACCTGACGGGGAACCTAAATAACTAACTGGCTAACCAGCGTCACCAGTGACAGTTATACTGTGATCACTGGTGAAAGAGTTAACTCTAGGGGCAATCAGGGGGTTAAAACCTTTATTTAGGTTGTAATATGGGGGTACCTGGCCTATAAACCTATTTATGAACCTATATAAACCTGGCGGTTACCTAAAAAAAAAAACTGGCTACCTAGCGGCACCAGTGACACTAATGCAGCGATTAGAAAAACGATCGCTTAGTGACACTGGCAAAAGGGGGTGAAAGGGTTAACTAGGGGCAATCAGGGGGTTAAAACCTTTATTTAGGTTGTAATATGGGGGTACCTGACCTATAAACCTATTTATGAACCTATATAAACATGGCGGTTAACCTAAAAAAAAACTGGTTACCTAGCGACACTAATGCAGCGATCATAAAAACGATCGCTTAGTGACACTGGCAAAAGGGGGTGAAAGGGTTAACTAGGGGCAATCAGGGGGTTAAAACCTTTATTAGGTAATATATGGGGGTACCTGACACTATATAAAAACCTGACGGGGAACCTAAATAACGAAATAACTAACTGGCTAACCAGCGTCACCAGTGACAGTTATACTGTGATCACTGGTGAAAGGGTTAACTCTAGGGGCAATCAGGGGGTTAAAACCTTTATTTAGGTTGTAATATGGGGGTACCTGACCTATAAACCTATTTATGAACCTATATAAACATGGCGGTTACCTAAAAAAAAAAAAAATGGTTACCTAGCGACACCAGTGACACATACAGCGATCAGAAAAACGATCGCTTAGTGACACTGGCAAAAGGGGGTGAAAGGGTTACCTGGGGGGCAATCAAGGGGTTAAACCTTTATTAGGGGGGGGTGGGGGGGGCTACCTTGGACCTAAAACTAACTGCACTGACAGTTATTACAGTCACACTGACACTAAATGCAGTGATCAGTAAATAAATGATCACTGCAATTAGTGACACTGTGACTGGGGGGGGAGGGGGTGATCTGGGGGTGACAGGGGGGTGGAATTTGTGCCTATGTGTACTGGTGTCAGTGTACTGTTGGTGCACTAACCTTTACATGTTGTCTCCTCTGCGTTCCGGTCACATAGACCGGCGCACCGAGTGTGACATCACTTCCTCTGCCTGTGTTTTGATTGACACAGACAGAGGAAGCATCTGATTCGCCAGGAGCGATCGCGAGGGGGTGGCCAGAAACCACTGGCCGTCCCCTCATCCCGGATCGCTCCTGAAGCGATCCCGACCGTCCCCGCCGGCCGGGGGGGGTCCGATCGGACCCCCCACGCGCCTGAAGAATGGCACGTACAGGTACGTGATTCTGCCTGTACGTGCCATTCTGCCGACGTATATGTACATGGGGCGGTCGGGAAGTGGTTAATACACTTAAAAAATAACATTTTGTTTGAACCAGGAAGAAGAGAGGTAGGGGGGAATTGGATCAAGTTTGAAGGGGCACAAATAAGGGATATAATCACAAAGGGGAAAATTCGCACATTTCAAGAATTGAGTTCACTCACAGAACTGATGTCAATCGACGTATGGAGGTACGCCCAACTTAAACACTTCGTGGAGAGTCTTCCCCACCCAATCCGTTGTGAGGATAAGTTTACGCAGTTGGAGAGGCTCTGTCTGTCTTCGGGAGACCACGAGGAATAATATTTCTCGTATTTATAAAATTCTTATCATTGAAGAAGTTTTGGACGTACCCCCATATGTCAAGAAATGGGAAGAAGATTTAGGAACACAGTGTAGTAGAAGTAGGATAGAAAAAATATTTAAAATTATAAATAGTTCGGAGTTCCCTATAAAAACGGTTGAAAATAATTTTAAATGTCTTTCAAGGTGGTACATAACCCCGGATAAGTTGAGCAGGTTCCAGATGGGGGTGCCCCCCGAGTGTTGGAGAGGTTGTAAATCTAGGGGTACGATGGCTCATATTTGGTGGGACTGTCCGGTGATTAAAACATTTTGGAAAGGAGTTTTGGAATTAATCTTTGAAATAACAAAGGAAGTAATTCCAGAAGATCCATGGATGTGTTTGTTTCATGGAACAGGGACCCCATGGAAACAATATAAAGCATCCTTGATCCCGATTTTCCTGAACGAAGCCAAAAGTTTAGTTCCGAAGAAATGGCAGGATGTGGCTTGCCCGACTATTCGGGACTGGATTTTTGGCGTTAACGAGATTTAAATGATGGAAAATATGGAAGCGATCAAAGGAGAGGTAGAGACAGCAGGGAAGGATAAGTGGGCAGACTGGAATAAATTCAAGGATTCATGGAGATATTTAGCCGAGATTATAAGATAAAATTCCCTATCGCATGTGTGCTGGGAGTATTTGGTTAAAATCGGGCGAGTTGTGTATGGACCTCTCAGAGCGTTAATTAAGGTAGGGGGGGGGGGGTAAAAGTATGTTTAATATGAAGTTAATAGTTGTATGAAATCTTGTTGACATGTATTTTGAAAATTTATACTAAATAAAGAATAAAAAAAAAAAATAAAAAAAAAAAAAAAAAGGAGCCTTTTAGTTTATTTAGAGATTACGAAAGGATTTAGGATCTCGGACTCTCTTATTGTTAATTTTTCAGGGGTCCGCAAGGGTTGCAGGGCCTCAAAATCGTCTATCGCTAGATGGATAAGAATGGAGATTATAGAAGCTTATAAGTTGGAAGGTAAGCAAGCCCCGTTAGTCAAGGAACACTCCACTATGGCAGTCTCAGTTTCATGGGCAGAGAGGGCCAGAGCCTCTCCGGAGGTTATCTGCAAAGCGGCAACATGGTCCAGCTTTTCGACATTTGCCAAACATTACCGTCTGGATTTATTGTCTGAAAGTGAGCAGACATTTGGACGTAAGGTCCTCGAGGCAGTGGTCCCGCCCTGACAAAGTAAGTTTCTTGCTTATCATTTCAGAGGCTGTCCTGGAAGATGAGAGGAGTTTAGATTGACTGGTGTTGGATGTATTTAATAACGTTGTGTTAGTTATATCTTTCAGAGCCTTCTGGTAGTTCTTGGTTAAACTGAAGAGGGAGTCCTGGAGGACCACCTTTTAAAGATATGGTGTATGCGTGTTTCCTGTCCCGGAAGGAGGAGCCCTATGTCTCAGAGACTGTCCTGGAAGACTCCTAGAAAAAGAGTTACCGGTAAGTCTAACTCCGGTTTTCCTGTAGAGATTCTTTCACAACCCGCCTCATCATAGATTCTAAACGCTGGTCTGCACCATCCCTCTCATCCGCAGCTTTAGAGAAACAATGATCACAGAGAGATTTGTCTATTGGAACAGGCATCCTGCACCCCCAGCATGATTTTTCTGGTCTCTTTCTAGAGTGAGAAGAAGGGGGGCTTTACTGCGCTGTTCAGATCTGGAAGAAGACCTACGATGGCTAGACCTGGAGGAAGATTGCCGGTGGTGTAATTTTGATGACCCACTTCCTCTGTGGGAACTACGTTGTGGATCAGACCTAGAAGGGCTGTGAGGAAAGAAAACAGAAAGGATAGAGACAGAAATCAGCTAGTGTCCTAAAATCATACTCTCTTCCCTTGTACAGGCAGAAAAGCATAACTGCAAACATACCTGTTACAAGCGGGCTGGCCACATCAGCTGGCTGACAAATCATACCCCAGACAATAGAGCTTGTCTTACCTTAAACCGACAGGAAAGTTGCCCCGGGAAGTCGCTGTATCACCCACGATCATTCTCGGGGCTCTGTAAGCTTCCCACAGCTTTTAAAAGTGGCACCCGTGACGTCATCAACAGCGTCAGATGTGAGACGCTCGTGCGCATGTGCGAACCAAGCCTCATCTTCGTATCGGGTCTGCGCATGCGCAGGGTGCACACGGGACCCGGAAGTGATAGAGAGAGCCAGCCCTAAGCTGTCCTAAACACCAGTGATGGAAAAACAATGAGGAAAACAAACAACACAAAAACACTGCTGCCATGTGTGTATATATAAAAACTTACGCCTCCACCTATGATCACCTGAGCCAAGGGAACCGCCACACACACACCCGATTTTGTAGCAGATAATGGTCGCCTTGTAGCATTAGGCAAACAGAACGCGCGTACATAGATGAATCAATTCCAATCTTCAGCTCTACTCTGCTATACACTCCATACCCTGCTGAACAGTCAGGGCCTATCGGAGGAACAAACTTGGCATTCGGCTGAATCAATCGTAGGGAAGTCATCTTCAGGTAGGAAAACCAACACCTGTTCCTATGGAGGAGGACAAAAAAGGAACATGGATAGCAGCCTAGAGCAAAGATTTATGGAAGAGGGGTCCTATTGGGTAGTTATGGAGGCGGCGATAACCCACATGTATGCTGCCATGGAGCCTGTCAGGAAAATGTGATTACTGTATAAATGTCACTGGCAGGGAAGGGGTTAACACTAGGGGGCGATCAATGGGGTTAATTGTGTTACCTAGGTACTGATTCTAACTGTAGGGGGAGGAGACCGATTGGTGTTCCTCTGTACTGGGAACACACGATCGGTCTCCCCTGACAGGATGTGGATCTGTGTGTTCACACACACAGATCCACGTCCCTGCTCTGTTACCGACAATCGCGGGTGCCCGACGGACATCGTGGCCGCCGGGCACACGCATCGGCTTTCAAGTGAAGCGCCAGGCACGAACGCACACCCCCTAGACGGCTGGGAAGCCGAGTACATCATATGATGACTGCCCAGGATGGGATATCCCTCCTGCGGATGTCATTTGACTATGAAGAAAGGAAATTGGTTAAATCATATTTATTTGTTTTTTATCAAATGTATTTTATTAAATTGCTTTTGGAGTAAAAATGTATCTAAAGATAGTTTTCTATTTAGGATACATTAATATTTTAGTTTATTCAGCATGAAATGGAGCTTAGTTATGTAGCATTAGGCTGTATATTCTGCAATATTTAAATTTTTGGTAAACTCATTCAATGAATCCAAGCTCTGCAAGCTGAGATAACATGCACATGCATTGATGCATTCACACAATTTTACAGTAACCATGAGATGAAACAAAGTTCAGGAATATTCCTTTATCCCATTGTTTTGCAAATCTACGTACACTACAAACTGTATGATTGAATCGGTTCTGATAACGCTGTTTTACTAATCTGACAGCTTATTATTCCAAATAGGAAACCTTCACTTTGTTTGCAAATATCAAAGATTCTAACTACCAGCAACAATGAGTCCTTACATTCAAAGAGCACCTGACATTTAAGATCCGCCTGTTAGCGGGCATCCACTCACCTGCTGCGGCCACATTCCTCACCTTGTTGGGTCACTGCCGCATCACCTGCCGTCCTATTAAAGTTAAAGAGGAAGCAAAGCCTATTTAAAAAAAAAAAACGGAACCTGCAAGGCAAAGGCATAATGACCTAGTATGCATAGCATACTAGCTCATTATGAATGACTTACCTGAGAACGAAGCCCCCGAAGCGGTCCTCATCCACGATCTTCTGCGCCGCTATCAAACCCGGAGTGACTTCCGGGTCTCGCCGCTCCAGCGAATGACAGCTGTCATTCGCTGGAGCGACGATGACGTGACTCCCGCGCATGCGCACGAGAGCGGCATATCGCCGTGATCTCGGCATGCTCAGTGCGCTGCGCGCAGCTGTCTACGGCGCATGTGCCGTAGATAGCGGTGCCTTTTCTTTTCTAAATATCTCCTAAACCATGTAGGTTTAGGAGATATTTATTGGACCTACAGGTAAGCCTTAATCTAGGCTTACCTGTAGGTCAAAGTGGTTTGTAAGGGTTTACAACCACTTTAATGGGACTGTCGGTGAGTCAACAGCAGGTCAGAGGAGGAGCCACTGTGGACCAGAGATGACAGTTGCTCTGTAAAAATTATGATATAAATTTAGTTGATTTAAATCAAGCCTTTTTGCTAGTGATTTAAATCGACTTGATTTAAATCAAATCCAGCCTGTCTCACAACACAAGCCTACCCCTCCTAGAACTTCTTTCAGTGAAAGTGCCCCGGAGTGGCACCACCACTAGCTGCCGGAGAGTCACGGCAAAAGAGGCTCTATTGACACTGGCCACTGACAACGTAGGGGGGAGGGGCACAGAACTAAGTCTTTGCTCAGGGTGAAATAATGTAAAGCAGGAGTGCCCAACCAGTGGCCCAAGGAGCCCTCTGATGTGGCCCGCGATCTCCTGCTCTAGGATAGAATAGAAAGAATACTGTTATTAAAGGTCAGTTTATTACTAAAATCACAGTGTATATATGGGCATATCTTTTCTGCAGTGGTTACTGGGCTGCTTTCAAACTGATCCGCAGGTGCATAGCAGTTTACCTGCAGGTTACCTGCACTGAGCCATAGACTTCTATTATTACCTGCGAGTTTGGTGAGCTTTCTGAAAGTACACCAAACCTGCAGAATATAATAGAAGTCTATTGCAAACTGCAGGAAAGCCAAAGGTATACTGCGTTGCACACATGGTGCGGGTAAACCACAGCGCATCAGTGTGAAAGCAGCCTTGGGCCCCTTTCACACGGTCAGTCCGACAGTCCGACCAATTGGACCCTCCATTTACCTCTAAGTAGTGGCAGACATAAACCGACTTGTATTCTACCTCCAATACGATCCGCTAAAAAGTATCGTGGGCTGAGTCCGTGTCCGCTCTCCAAATGCTGAGTGGACACGGACATGCCATCCACCGCTCCGCTCATAGTGGCCCACGACCAGTTACCAAGTCGCTTAAGTGGCCCTCGCTCTTCAAAAGGTTGGACACCCCTGATGTAAAGCTTTGTCACTGTCTAGAACAGAAGGTAAGGGGTGCTTTGTGCAATACCATTGCACAGAGCAGGTTTTTTTTTTTTAAACAGCCTTTACAATTACAACCATTTTAAGGCCCCTTTCACACTGAGGCGCTTTGCAGGCGCTAAAGTGCTAAAAACAGCGTCTGCAAAGTGCTCTAAAAGAGCTGCTCAGTGCACTCCAATGTGAAAGCCCTGAGGGCGCTTGCAGGACACTGAAAAAAGTCCTGCAAGCCGCATCTTTGGAGCGCTGTAGGAGCGGTGTATTTACCATTCCTAAAGCACCCCTTCCCATTGAAAACAATGGGGCAGCGCTCCAAACCCGCCTGCAAAGTGGCGCTGCAGAGGCGATGCAGCGGCGCTTTGCGGACGGTTTTAACCCTTTTTCGGCCGCTAGCGTGGGTTAAAACTGCCCCGCTAGCGGCCGAAAAGCGCTGCTAAAACGATGGTAAAGCGCCGCTAAATATAGCGCCGCTTTACCGCCAGCACGCCCAGCGCCTCAGTGTGAAAATAGCCTTAGTGCTTGCCGATTGCCGGCTGTCATATGATGGCCAAGCGGTTCGGCTCTCGTTGCGGGGAGGGCGTCACATGGCGTCCTTCCATTTAAACATGGATTGCGCGCGATCGTACATCCCTGTTCTTTCGGTGGCGGCATCTCATGGAGAAACCGCCCGCCACCGAGGGGGTGAACAGCCATTGGGCATGGCTGTTTACCATGTGATCGGCCGTGATGAATTCACGGCCGATCACAGATGGTTCAACCCCACTGTGCACGGCGCATGCACACGATGACGCTGCACGTGCACGACGGTGGCGGCGTGTTCCCGGGAACACTGCTCGTCACTGATGCTGGTAAACAGCTATTGGCCGGCTGATTACCCACGTGATCGGCTGTGATCCTTTCACAGCCGATCACTAAAGGTCAACAAACCACGGTAAGTAGCTGTTACCGGGGTTCTCCTCCTCACACACCGATGGTGTGTGAGAAGGAGATTGCGGTAACATCTCGTTAGCGCTTACAGTGTACACCAATCACACTGATTGCCCCCCCTCCAATAAAGAGGACCTATCACCACCCAAAGTACCTGTCACAGTCCATCAGAGTACCCGAGTACCTGTCACAGACCATCTGAGTACCCGAGTACCTGTCACAGACCATCTGAGTACCCGAGTACCTGTCACAGACCATCTGAGTACCCGAGTAACTGTCACAGTCCATCTGAGTACCCGAGTACCTGTCACCGTCCATCTGAGTATCCAAGTACCTGTTACCGTCCATCTGAGTACCCAAGTACCTGTCACAGTCCATATGAGTACCTGAGTACCTGTCACAGTCCATATAAGTACCCGAGTACCTGTCACAGTCCATCAGAGTACCCGAATACCTGTCACAGTTCATATGAGTACCTGTCACAGTCTATATGAGTACCCGAGTGCCTGTCACAGTCCATCAGAGTACCTGAGTTCCTGTCACAGACCATCTGAGTACCCAAGTACCTGTCACAGTCCATCTGAGTACCGAGTACCTGTCACAGTCCATATGGAGTACCCGAGTACCTGTCACAGTCCATATGAGTATCCGAGTACCTGTCACAGTGCATCAGAGTACCCAAATACCTGTCACAGTTCATATGAGTACCTGTCACAGTCCATATGAGTACCCAAGTACCTGTCACAGTCCATCAGAGTACCTGAGTACCTGTCACAGACCATCTGAGTACCCAAGTACCTGTCACAATCCATCTGAGTACCGAGTACCTGTCACAGTCCATATGAGTACCCGAGTACCTATCACAGTCCATATGAGTACCCGAATACCTGTCACAGTCCATATGAGTACCTGTCACAGCCCATATGAGTACCCGAGTACCTGTCACAGTCCATCAGAGTACCTGAGTACCTTGCTCAGTCCATCTGAGTACCTTGCACAGTCCATATAAGTACCTGAGTACCTGTCACGGTTCATTTGAGTATCCGAGTACCTGTCACAGTCCATATGAGTACCTATCACAGTCCATATGAGTACCCGAGTACCTGTCACAGTCCATATGAGTACCTGTCACCGCCCTTCAGAGTACCCGAATACCAGTCACCAGGCCATCAGAGTACCCAAGTACCTGTCACCAGGCCATCAGAGTACCCGAGTACCTGCCACCAGCCCATCAGAGTACCCGAGTACCTGAAACCAGCCCATCAGAGTACCCGAGTACCTATCTGCAGCCCATCAGAGTACCCAGGGCCGATCCTAGGGTCACAGACGCCTGGGTGCAGAAAAATTTCTGGCGCCCCCACATGGGCGTGGTTATCTTGCTAACTCCTCCCCTTTACAAATGTTTCTATGGCAATGACTTAGAGATGCTCCCCTAAGGAGTCTTCGTTACCCTGGGATCCTCCCACAATAAACAAAATACAGGAAGAGAAGCAGGAGTATGCTAATGGGACCTGGAGGGGGGTCTCTCTAATGGACACAGAGAGGGCCTCTGTTAGAGTCTGTTAGAAAGAGCCCCCAGACATAGTACAGGAGATGGTCAGAGACTGTGGAAACGATACAAGAGATCAATGCATCAATGCAGCCTCATCAGTGCCCATAGAATGTAGCCTACTAGTGCCCACCAATTGCAGCCTTATCAATGCCCTTAGATGGTTCACACAGAGCAGCGATCTCCTGCTGTCACGGACCTTGGTTTTAAACTCACGGGCTCCTATGATACACGTCACACTGATACAATTTCATGGCATTGGATCAGTGTTCTGCTTATTACAGGAGCCCGGTCTAAGAAGCGGAACTTTGTTACAGTGCTGCCGGCCATTTCGGAAAGCTCAGTGCTGTATGTGTGACCAGGGCTGGTGCAAGGATTTTTGTCTACACAGGCAAAGGTGTATTTTGGTGTACTGTACTCCCATAACACCCTCCCTTCCACAATGAAATTCCCCTTTACATCAAAGTTTCCGCCTTACAATCAAGGTTCTCAATGCCCCTCTTACATCAGAGTCAGCAGAGTTCACAGATCGCAGTAAAGGGCCAATAACAGAAGCCCTTTCCCATGTGATCAGCTGTGTTCAATCACCCCATCAATGCCGCCTCATCAATGTCACCTATCAGGGCCCATCAGTGCAGCCACATCAGTGAAGGAGAAAAATTACTTATTTGCTAAATTTTATAATAGAAACCTTTTTTTTTTTTTTTTAAACATTGTTTTTTTTCATTCATTTTGCAAAAAAAAAAAAAAAAAAAGCGGTGATCAAATACCACCAAAAGAAAGCTCCATTTGTGTGAAAAAAAATATAACAATTTCATTTGGATACAGTGTTGCAATTGTCAGTCAAAGTGTGACAGCGCTGAAATCTGAAAATTGGCCTGGGCAGTAAGGGGGTGTAAGTGCCTGATATTGAAGTGGTTAATACATGTACATTCCACAGTCCTAGCACAATAAATAATATGCATAAAACATACATTTCATACAAAAAATCCAATAAAATTTTGCCATGATAAATTTGTGCAGATCCACTGCAAGCTGTTTGCATTGACTTCAGTGTACCATCACCAAGACAGAGCACCTACCATCTGCTTACCACAAGACATGACATCTTAAACTTATGAGGTGACATGCGTTTGTTATCTGCTGTCATCACGGGTGAGGGGGGCCAGTGTCACGGGTAGGGGGGGCCAGTGTCACAGGTAGGGGGGGCCAGTGTCACAGGTAGGGGGGGGCAGTGTCGCAGGTGGGGGGGCAGTGTCGCAGGTGGGGGGGCAGTGTCGCAGGTGGGGGAGCAGTGTCACAGGTGGGGGAGCAGTGTCACAGGTGGGGGGCAGTGTCACAGGTGGGGGGGCAGTGTCACTAGGGGGGGCCATGTTACAGGTAGGGGGGCCATGTTACAGGTAGGGGGGCCATGTTACAGGTGGGGGGCAGTGTCCCGGGTGGGGGGAGGGCAGTGTCACAGGTGGGGGGGCAGTGTCAGGTTTACCTTACATGAGAAGTCCAAGCAGCAGCCACTGTACATGCTTCCTTGTGATATCTGCAGGATGTCCCTCCAGCCAGCACAGTTCACTCTGAGTGTCAGTGTATACAATGGAGGGGGAGGGGCCTCTGACCCGAGCAATACTCAGAGTGTGCAAGCAGAGGGACAAACTTGTGCACTGAATCTGGGGGGGCAGTGTCACGGGTAGGGGGGGCCAGTGTCACGGGTAGGGGGGGCCAGTGTCACGGTTGGGGGGCCAGTGTCACAGGTAGGGGGGCCAGTGTCACAGGTGGGGGGGCAGTGTCACAGGTGGGGGGCAGTGTCACAGGTAGGGGGCAGTGTCACGGGTAGGGGGGGCAGTGTCACAGGTGGGGGGGCAGTGTCACTAGGGGGGGCCATGTTACAGGTAGGGGGGGCCATGTTACAGGTAGGGGGCAGTGTCCCGGGTGGGGGGGGGGCAGTGTCACAGGTGGGGGGAGGGCAGTGTCACAGGTGGGGGGGCAGTGTCAGGTTTACCTTACATGAGAAGTCCAAGCAGCAGCCACTGTACATGCTTCCTTGTGATATCTGCAGGATGTCCCTCCAGCCAGCACAGTTCACTCTGAGTGTCAGTGTATACAATGGAGGGGGAGGGGCCTCTGACCCGAGCAATACTCAGAGTGTGCAAGCAGAGGGACAAACTTGTGCACTGAATCTGGTGTCTGCTCGGGTCAGAGGCCCTTTCCCTCTCCGTTGTGTTACACTGACACTCAGGGAGTGAACTCTGCTGGCTGGAGAGACATTACAGAACTGCCGATCGCCCCCCTCCCCTGTATAGATAGAAATGCCAGCCGGTGTAGCAGTAAGATCGGTATCCCATTAAATTCATGGGATACCGATCTTACTGCTACACCGGCCCAGAGGTACAGTACAGGGGGAGGTGCGGTCTTGGGTGTCCCCCCACACTGGCGGAATACCAGGGCGCAAGTGCGACCCTGGTAATTCCGCCACTGGAAACAACGGCTGAAGTCCATATGGGGGGGTGGAGGCTGTGCTGCCTGTTATGGTGCGCTTTGTGCCTGTACCTGTGCTGCTGAGCTAGATAAGAGCAGGGGCGGCAGCAGCGAGAATTTTCTTCAGGGACAGTCTGTCACTCCCGTCTTCAGTGCCCGCCTGGCGCCCGAGCAGCTGCCTTGCGCTAGCACCGACTCTGAGTGTGACACAAGGAGAGGAGAGAGGGGAGCAGTCTCACACTTTGGCACCCCCCCTTTGCAGCGCCTGGGTGCGGAGCACCCCGCGCACCCGCCCAGGATCGGCCCTGCGAGTACCTATTTGCAGCCCATGCCTCATAGAATATACGTTGGGGTGTTTGTTTTCCAAAATGGGGTCATTTTGTGGGTAATTCCACTGTCCTGGTGCTCCAGGACCTTCAAAAGGTAGGAATGAAATGAGATGTGTAATTTATGCTCCTAGAACACCTGAAGGTGCTACTTCAATGTTGGTCCCCTGTATGTGGCCAGGCTGTGTAAAAGTCTCACACATGTGGTATCGCCATACTCGGGAAGAGTAGCAAAATGTATTTTTGGGTGTAATTTGTTGTATGCATATGCTGTGTGTGAGAAATAACCTGATAATATGACAATTTTGTAAAAATAAAAAATAAAATCTTCATTTTGCAAAGAATCGTGGGAAAAAAATGACAACTTAAAAAAACTCACCATGCTACTTACTTAATACCTTAGAATGTCTACTTTCTAAAAAGGGGTCATTTGGGGGGTATTTGTACTTTCCTGACTTGTTAGGGCTCTTTCACACGGGGCAAATCTGTAATGATCTGCCCCGTAAAGATCCGCTGAGCCGGCGGATGACATTCACTTGATGTACTGAAGGCCTGATCAGATGTGATCAATTTTCACAGATTGGCACCATAGTTTGTAGACTGTAGAACTTTCACAAAGACCAAATAATATACACTAATTTGGGTTATTTTTTTACCAAAGATATGTAGCAGTATAAATTTTGGCCAAAATTTATGAAGAAAAATTACTAATCAGCAAAATTGTATGACAGAAACAAAGAAAAAGGCATTTTTTCACAAAATGTATGTTTTTTATTTATTTATAGCACAAAAAAAAAAAAAACACTAGTGATTAAATACCCCCAAAAGAAAGCTCTATTTGTGTGAAAAAAAAGGACGCAAGTTTCATATGGGTACAGTGTTGCATGACTGAGTAATTGTCATTCAAACTGTGAGAGCGCTGAAAGCTGAAAATTGGTCTGGGCAGGAAGGGGGTGTAAGTGCACTGTATTGAGGTGGCTAAACTGAAAACCCATTCGGCAGGGGTAACTCAGCACACCTCACAATCCTGCACTTTGGCACTCACCCTGACAACCTAGCAGCACCCTTTCCAAGAACATTTCCCAGGATCTCTAGCTCCTCGATGTGTCACCCACTTGCTCCTCCCTAAACTAACATCACTTCCGGATCCTTGGAGCGAATGTGGTTACCCACCTTGAGTTTGTTACATCTGTTCCGTGTGTTTCAGCAGGTGAGCTGTGGCTAAAACGATTTGCTACCATCTAGGGGTTTGCGATTTCATGATGTAGTCAACGCTGGCTTGTGTTTGATGTTCAGTTTTTAAGATAAGTAGGCATGGTGCGATGGTTTTTGGGAAACCAAAGGTCATTCAACAGTGATCTGAAAGTGTTTTTTTTTTTTTTTAAAGAATGAATGCAGCCCCGCTGTATCGTTAAAAAAAGCATTCTCGGAGGCTGTTGCTCTTCTGACTGCGCACAATATATAGTACATATGCTTTGTCAAGCGTCTTAGCGTGTGATAGCCGTGCACTGAGCAGTACAGTACTGTGTTGTATTTATTGATCTATCCCTGTGTCAGGGTTTTTAAAGCACCCTTAATTACTGCCATTTTTTTCGATGTTATGACTTTTAAGGACACGTTCACGTTTAGTAAACTTGTAGTAGAAAAACAGTTGTTTTACCCTTGCTAAACTGCAGCCCATGATCCTTTCGCCTATCTGCTTGCTTTTTTTTTTTTTTTTTTAAACAAGAAAACCCCATCTGCTTACTTACCATGACAGCCACAGCCTACTCTGCTAAGGTTAAAGATGCTTTGAGTATGGCATAATTTTAAGTGGAGTCGGCTTGTTTATTGTGGCCCCACTCCCCCATCTTAAACTGCTGCTGCAAAAAGTATCAAATATCGTTTTTCAGCCACAGGTATTTTATTTTCAGTGTTTGGGGAGGGGTTAATATGCAAAAAAAAGCTCACATGAAGGAGCCCAAATATAGCTTATATAGTGTACTATTTAGTAAAAAAACCTTGCTGCAGTATAAAAACAAAACCTGGCCAAAAGAACTTAGGCGGCCACCTTTTCTAAGCTCTCCTTCGTATGAGCTTGTTTTGCATTTTTTTCTCGGCAGAGATCGGAACACCGCCTCTGCACTGCCGCTCCTCCACTGCGGTCAAGCCAGCCGTGGTTTGCAAATACACGGTCTAGCCAGCCGCCCCATAAAAAAAAGTGTGCGCGCCTATTACAATGAGTACGGTAATGACAGAAAAAAATAAAACACACACACACACACACACACAACACACACACACACACACACACACACACACACACACACACACACACACACACACTAGTATCTTTGCGGGCGGGGGGGTGGTGCGAGGGCAGTCGGCACAACGATCCCCTTCTCTGGTCTCGGCTCTAATTAGTCTCTACAGTGGCTGTCAGCCGAGCAGAGTGAAGCCGCCTCCCCCTCCTCCGTTATCTTTACACAGGGCTGTGCATGCAGGAGGAGGGGGAGGCTGATCTGTACTGTAATGGGGGAGGGGGTCTGTACTGTAATGGGGGGGGGTCTGCACTTTAGTGGAGGGGTCTGTACTGTAATGGGGGGGGGGTCTGCACTGTAGTGGAGGGGTCTGTACTGTAGTGGGGGGGGGGGGGGGTCTGCACTGTAGTGAGGGGTCTGCACTGTAGTGGGGGGTCTGTGCTGTAGTGAGGGGTCTGCATTGTAGCGGGGCTCTGCACTGAAGGGGTTCTGCACTTTAGGGGAGTCTGTACTGTAGGGAGAGGGTGTGCCCTGTAGGGGGTCTGTGTAACATACAGGCGTCCAGAGCTGTGGGGAGCTGTGTAACGTAAAGGGGTCCAGAGGTGCAGGGTGCCGTATAATGTAAAGGGGTCCAGAGTGCTGTGTAATGTAAAGGGGTCCAGAGTGCTGTGTAATGTAAAGGGGTCCAGAGTGCTGTGTAATGTAAAGGGGTCCAGAGTGCTGTGTAATGAAAGGGGTCCAGAGGTGCAGGGTGCTGTATAATGTAAAGGGGTCCAGAGGTACAAGGGCTGTGTAATGTGAAGGGGTCCAGAGGTGCAGTTGTGAAGAGGGGGTACACAGTAGTGACAAAAAGATGTTGAAGGATGCAGGGGACACAATGTGATGTTTTTTACATTTCAAGGTGGGGGGGTGCCAGGTATAGGATCTGCCCCGGGTGCCAAATGCTCTTGGTACGCCCCTGCGGTAATTTCAGTAACAGCAGAGAGAATGCGCTTTCAGAGTGCTTGAGTTGCCCATATTGTCTGTGTTTATTTCTCTCTCGCTCTCTCTTTCTCTTGAATTCTTAATTATTCTTATTATTTCGCTCTCATGCTTTATTTTTTTCTTCTCTCTTTCTTTCTCTCACTCTCTTTTATTCTTTATTTCTTCTCTCTCTCTCTCTCTCTCTCTCTCTCTCTCTCTCTCTCTCTCTCTCTCTCTCTCTCTCTCTCTCTCTCTCTCTCTCTCTCTCTCTCTCTCTCTCTCTCTCTCTCTTTCATTCTATATTTATTTATCGCTTTATTTCTTTCTTCTCTCTTTCTATATTTATTTATTTATTTCTTTCTTTCATTCTTTCGTTTTCTTTATTGATCTCTTTCTTTCTCTCACTCTCTCTCATTCTTTCTTTTTTCTCTCTTCCTCTCTCTCTCTCTCTCTCTCTTTCGGTCTTTCTTTCTCTCTTCCTCATTCTCTCTCTCTCTCTTTCAATCTTTATTTATTATCTTTTTCTCTCTTTCATTGTTTGTTTCTTTCATCGTTTTATGAAAAGCTTTACAGCACAAGCATTTATTTGTTTATCTCTTTCTCTCTCAGGCCCCTTTCACACGGTCGGACCGTTCAGATCCACCTGTCAGTTTTGACGGCGGATCTGAACCGGCGCTCCATGTTAGTCTATGGAGCGTCGGATGTCAGCGGAGACATGTCCGCTGACATCCGACCCGGTCCGATCCGCCAAAAGCAGACGTATGGCCCCACATCCAGATCCGTCGCGGTCGGGTGAGATCTGATGAAAACTGACACACTGTCCGTTTTCATCCGATCTCTCCATAGAGACCAGCGGCGCTCGCAAGCCCCTCCCCGCTCAGTGAGCAGAGAGAGGCTTGTCATCCGTCGGTTCAGCGGAGATCAACGGAGAGATCCCCCCGCTGAGCCGGCGGACAGAGGCGGGCTCCGTGGAAGCGGAGTCCGCCTCGTGTGAAAGGGGCCCCACTCTCTCTTTCATTATTTATTTATCTCTTTATCTTTATTTCTCTTTTCTATCTTTATCATTTTTTAACCACTTGCTTACTGGTCACTTAAAGCAGTGGTATACCCGCTGACTTTTTTTTTTTTTTTTTTTTTAGACCTGCAAGGGAAAAGGCATAATGAGCTTGTATGCACCGCATACTAGCTCATTATGAAATACTTACCTTAGAATGAGGCCCCGACATCTCGCCCGATCCACGCCAAGGGAGCTGACATGTTCCCTCGGAGTGTCTTCTGAGTATCGCGGCTTCGGCGCTGTGAGTGGCCGGAGCCGCAATGTCGTCACTCCTGCGCATGCGCGCATGAGATTTCCTCCCGGCTGGGTCTGGCGTCTGCCGGGCTTTCAGCCGAGAATCCCCTGTGCGCATGCGCCGCTGCAGTCAGCGGCTCATTGCATGGGGAATATTTTTTTTTTACCTACAGGTAAGCCTTATTATAGGCCTTATAGGCTCACCTGTAGGTAAAAGTAAAAAAAAAACACTATACAACCGCTTTAAACCCCCCTCCTGCCCAGACCAATTTTCAGCTTTCAGCGCTGACGCACTTTGAATGACAATTGCGCGGTCATACAACACTATACCCAAATTAAATTTTTATAATTTTTTTCACACAAATAGAGCTCTCTTTTGGTGGTATTAAATCACCGCTGGGGTTTTTATTTTTTCCTTAACAATTAAAATGAAAATTTTGCAAACAGGTAATTTTTCTCCTTCATTGATCTGCACTGATGAGACGGCACTGGTGGGCACAGATAAGACAGCATTGATGGGGACAGATGAGGCGGCATTGATGGGGACAGATAAGGCGGCACTGATGGGTACAGAAAAGGCGGCACTGATGGGGGGCACTGATGGGCACTGGTAGGTGACACTGATGAAAACTCGTAGTGGGCACTGGTAGGTGACACCGATAGGTGGCACTGTGGGCTCTGATGGGTGGCACTGATGGGTGGCACTGTGGACGGAACTGTGGGCACTGATGGGTGGTGCTGGTTGTCACTGGTAGGCAGCACTGTTGTGCAACGGCAGATGGCACAGAAAAGCATGATCGCGTGACTCGCTGATCAGAGAGCGCGCTGCGTGCACCCTGCAGGGGGCGCGCAGACCGCTCGAGCATGGGAGGACGTCCAGGGATTCCCTCTTGGCAATCAGGTCTGCGCTGTAGCTGTCTTTCGGCTATAGCACGGGTCTGTAATGGTTAAAACTCACATTGACTTTGACTAATGTTTTTTCTTTATAGGTCACATCTCAATACATTGTTTTATGTAAATATTTACACAAGCAGACAAAATAAAGTGTCTCTTTCTAAATACATTTACTGCATATGTTTTTTTGTTATCTTGTATTCAGTGTCCCATACATTACACACACCCCATGTGATAGAGGACATATTCGACTTCAGAGGCCCTTAAAGACCTCATTTAAATTACGTAGAAAAAAGAATGGTCAGTTACAGGACGTCCCATACACTGAGCACACCTCATTTGAAACCATTTTACTGTAGCGTTATGGAGATATGTCACGTTATTCGACTTTGGAGGCCTATAACGACCTCATTTCTAATAAGTAGAAAAAAAGAATGGTCAGTTCTGATACAGGACGTCCCATTCACTAAGCACACCTCATTTGAAACCATTTTACTGTAGCGTTATGGAGATATGTCACGTTATTCGACTTTGGAGGCCTATAACGACCTCATTTCTAATAAGTAGAAAAAAAGAATGGTCAGTTCTAGTAAAGGATGTCCCATTCACTAAGCACACCTCATTTGAAATCATTTTACTGTAGCGTTCTGGAGATATGTCACGTTATTCGACTTTGGAGACCTATATCTCCAAAACTTCTACAGTAAAATGATTTCAAATGAGGTGTGCTTAGTGAATGGGACGTCCTTTACTAGAACTGACCATTCTTTTTTTCTAATTATTAGAAATTAGGTCGTTGTATGCCTCCAAAGTGGAATAACGTGACATATCTTCAGAACGCTACAGTAAAATGGTTTCAAATGAGGTGTGCTTAGTGAATGGGACGTCCTTTACTAGAACTGACCATTCTTTTTTTCTACTTATTGGAAATTAGTTATTTATACACCTCGAAAGTCGAATAATGTGACATATCTCCAAAATGCTACAGTAAAATGGTTTCAAATTAGGTATGCTTAGTGAATGGGATGTCCTGTATCAGAACTGACCATTCTTTTTTTCTACTTATTAGAAATGAGGTAGTTATACGCCTCCAAATTCGAATAACGTGACATATCTTCAGAACGCTACAGTAAAATGGTTTCAAATTAGGTGTGCTTAGTGAATGGGATGTCCTGTATCAGAACTGACCATTCTTTTTTTCTACTTATTAGAAATTAGGTCGTTATGTCACGTTATTTGACTTTGGAGGCGTATATCTCCAAAATGCTACAGTAAAATGGTTTCAAATGAGGTGTGCTTAGTGAATGGGATGTCCTGTATCAGAACTGACCATTCTTTTTTTTTTTTTTCTACTTATTAGAAATGAGGTCGTTATAGGTCTCCAAAGTCGAAAAACGTGACATATCTCCAGAACGCTACAGTAAAATGGTTTCAAATTAGGTATGCTTAGTGAATGGGACGTCCTGTATCAGAACTGACCATTCTTTTTTTCTACTTATTAGAAATGAGGTCGTTATAGGCCTCCAAAGTCGAATGATGTGACATATCTCCACAATGCTACAGTAAAATGGTTTCAAATGAGGTGTGCTTAGTGAATGGGACGTCCTGTATCAGAACTGACCATTCTTTTTTTCTACTTATTAGAAACGAGGTCGTTATAGGCCTCCAAAGTCGAATAACGTGACATATCTCCATAATGTTACAGTAAAATGGTTTCAAATGAGGTGTGCTCAGTGTATGGGACGTCCTGTAACTGACCATTCTCTTTTCTACGTAATTTAAATGAGGTCTTTAAGGGCCTCTGAAGTCGAATATGTCCTCTATCACATGGGGTGTGTGTAATGTATGGGACACTGAATACAAGATAACAAAAAAACATATGCAGTAAATGTATTTAGAAAGAGACACTTTATTTTGTCTGCTTGTGTAAATATTTACATAAAACAATGTATTGAGATGTGACCTATAAAGAAAAAACATTAGTCAAAGTCAATGTGAGTTTTAACCATTACAGACCCGTGCTATAGCCGAAAGACAGCTACAGCGCAGACCTGATTGCCAAGAGGGAATCCCTGGACGTCCTCCCATGCTCGAGCGGTCTGCGCGCCCCCTGCAGGGTGCACGCAGCGCGCTCTCTGATCAGCGAGTCACGCGATCATGCTTTTCTGTGCCATCTGCCGTTGCACAACAGTGCTGCCTACCAGTGACCACCAGCACCACCCATCAGTGCCCACAGTTCCGCCCACAGTGCCACCTATCGGTGTCACCTACCAGTGCCGCCCATCAGTGTCCACTACGAGTTTTCATCAGTGTCACCTACCCTTGCCCATCAGTGTCACCTACCCTTGCCCATCAGTGTCACCTACCCTTGCCCATCAGTGTCACCTACCCTTGCCCATCAGTGTCACCTACCCTTGCCCATCAGTGTCACCTACCCTTGCCCATCAGTGTCACCTACCCTTGCCCATCAGTGTCACCTACCCTTGCCCATCAGTGTCACCTACCCTTGCCCATCAGTGTCACCTACCCTTGCCCATCAGTGTCACCTACCCTTGCCCATCAGTGTCACCTACCCTTGCCCATCAGTGTCACCTACCCTTGCCCATCAGTGTCACCTACCCTTGCCCATCAGTGTCACCTACCCTTGCCCATCAGCGTCACCTACCCTTGCCCATCAGCGTCACCTACCCTTGCCCATCAGCGTCACCTACCCTTGCCCATCAGCGTCACCTACCCTTGCCCATCAGCGTCACCTACCCTTGCCCATCAGCGTCACCTACCAGTGCCCATCAGTGCCCCCCATCAGTGCCCATCAGTGCCCCCCCATCAGTGCCGCCTTTCTGTACCCATCAGTGCCGCCTCATCTGTCCCCATCAATGCCGCCTCATCTGTCCCCATCAGTGCCGCCTCATCTGTGCCCACCAGTGCCGCCTCATCTGTCCCCATCAGTGCCGCCTCATCTGTCCCCATCAGTGCCGCCTCATCTGTCCCCATCAGTGCCGCCTCATCTGTCCCCATCAGTGCCGCCTCATCTGTCCCCATCAGTGCCGCCTCATCTGTCCCCATCAGTGCCGCCTCATCTGTCCCCATCAGTGCCGCCTCATCTGTCCCCATCAGTGCCGCCTCATCTGTCCCCATCAGTGCCGCCTCATCTGTCCCCATCAGTGCCGCCTCATCTGTCCCCATCAGTGCCGCCTCATCTGTCCCCATCAGTGCCGCCTCATCTGTCCCCATCAGTGCCGCCTCATCTGTCCCCATCAGTGCCGCCTCATCTGTCCCCATCAGTGCCGCCTCATCTGTCCCCATCAGTGCCGCCTCATCTGTCCCCATCAGTGCCGCCTCATCTGTCCCCATCAGTGCCGCCTCATCTGTCCCCATCAGTGCCGCCTCATCTGTCCCCATCAGTGCCGCCTCATCTGTCCCCATCAGTGCCGCCTCATCTGTCCCCATCAGTGCCGCCTCATCTGTCCCCATCAGTGCCGCCTCATCTGTCCCCATCAGTGCCGCCTCATCTGTCCCCATCAGTGCCGCCTCATCTGTCCCCATCAGTGCCGCCTCATCTGTCCCCATCAGTGCCGCCTCATCTGTCCCCATCAGTGCCGCCTCATCTGTCCCCATCAGTGCCGCCTCATCTGTCCCCATCAGTGCCGCCTCATCTGTCCCCATCAGTGCCGCCTCATCTGTCCCCATCAGTGCCGCCTCATCTGTCCCCATCAGTGCCGCCTCATCTGTCCCCATCAGTGCCGCCTCATCTGTCCCCATCAGTGCCGCCTCATCTGTCCCCATCAGTGCCGCCTCATCTGTCCCCATCAGTGCCGCCTCATCTGTCCCCATCAGTGCCGCCTCATCTGTCCCCATCAGTGCCGCCTCATCTGTCCCCATCAGTGCCGCCTCATCTGTCCCCATCAGTGCCGCCTCATCTGTCCCCATCAGTGCCGCCTCATCTGTCCCCATCAGTGCCGCCTCATCTGTCCCCATCAGTGCCGCCTCATCTGTCCCCATCAGTGCCGCCTCATCTGTCCCCATCAGTGCCGCCTCATCTGTCCCCATCAGTGCCGCCTCATCTGTCCCCATCAGTGCCGCCTCATCTGTCCCCATCAGTGCCGCCTCATCTGTCCCCATCAGTGCCGCCTCATCTGTCCCCATCAGTGCCGCCTCATCTGTCCCCATCAGTGCCGCCTCATCTGTCCCCATCAGTGCCGCCTCATCTGTCCCCATCAGTGCCGCCTCATCTGTCCCCATCAGTGCCGCCTCATCTGTCCCCATCAGTGCCGCCTCATCTGTCCCCATCAGTGCCGCCTCATCTGTCCCCATCAGTGCCGCCTCCTCTGTCCCCATCAGTGCCGCCTCATCTGTCCCCATCAGTGCCGCCTCATCTGTCCCCATCAGTGCCGCCTCTTCTGTCCCCATCAGTGCCGCCTCATCTGTCCCCATCAGTGCCGCCTCATCTGTCCCCATCAGTGCCGCCTCATCTGTCCCCATCAGTGCCGCCTCATCTGTCCCCATCAGTGCCGCCTCATCTGTCCCCATCAGTGCCGCCTCATCTGTCCCCATCAGTGCCGCCTCATCTGTCCCCATCAGTGCCGCCTCATCTGTCCCCATCAGTGCCGCCTCATCTGTCCCCATCAGTGCCGCCTCATCTGTCCCCATCAGTGCCGCCTCATCTGTCCCCATCAGTGCCGCCTCATCTGTCCCCATCAGTGCCGCCTCATCTGTCCCCATCAGTGCCGCCTCATCTGTCCCCATCAGTGCCGCCTCATCTGTCCCCATCAGTGCCGCCTCATCTGTCCCCATCAGTGCCGCCTCATCTGTCCCCATCAGTGCCGCCTCATCTGTCCCCATCAGTGCCGCCTCATCTGTCCCCATCAGTGCCGCCTCATCTGTCCCCATCAGTGCCGCCTCATCTGTCCCCATCAGTGCCGCCTCATCTGTCCCCATCAGTGCCGCCTCATCTGTCCCCATCAGTGCCGCCTCATCTGTCCCCACCAGTGCCGCCTCATCTGTCCCCACCAGTGCCGCCTCATCTGTGCCCACCAGTGCCGCCTCATCTGTGCCCACCAGTGCCGTCTTATCTGTGCCCACCAGTGCCGTCTCATCAGTGCATATCAATGAAGGAGAAAAATTACCTGTTTGCAAAATTTTCATTTTAATTGTTTAGGAAAAAATAAAAACCCCAGCGGTGATTTAATACCACCAAAAGAGAGCTCTATTTGTGTGAAAAAAATTATAAAAATGTAATTTGGGTATAGTGTTGTATGACCGCGCAATTGTCATTCAAAGTGCGTCAGCGCTGAAAGCTGAAAATTGGTCTGGGCAGGAGGGGGGTTTAAAGCGGTTGTATAGTCTTTTTTTTTTTTTTACTTTTACCTACAGGTGAGCCTATAAGGCCTATAATAAGGCTTACCTGTAGGTAAAAAAAAATTATTCCCCATGCAATGAGCCGCTGACTGCAGCGGCGCATGCGCACAGGGGATTCTCGGCTGAAAGCCCGGCAGACGCCAGACCCAGCCGGGAGGAAATCGCATGCGCGGGAGTGACCACATTGCGGCTCCGGCCACTCACAGCGCTGAAGCCGCGATACTCAGAAGACACTCCGAGGGAACATGTCCTTGGCGTGGATCGGGCGAGATGTTGGGGCCTCATTCTAAGGTAAGTATTTCATAATGAGCTAGTATGCGGTGCATACAAGCTCATTATGCCTTTTCCCTTGCAGGTCTAAAAAAAAAAAAAAAAAAGTCAGCGGGTATACCACTGCTTTAAGTGACCAGTAAGCAAGTGGTTAAAAAATGATAAAGATAGAAAAGAGAAATAAAGATAAAGAGATAAATAAATAATGAAAGAGAGAGTGGGGCCCCTTTCACACGAGGCGGACTCCGCTTCCACGGAGCCCGCCTCTGTCCGCCGGCTCAGCGGGGGATCTCTCCGTTGATCTCCGCTGAACCGACGGATGACAAGCCTCTCTCTGCTCACTGAGCGGGGAGGGGCTTGCGAGCGCCGCTGGTCTCTATGGAGAGATCGGATGAAAACGGACAGTGTGTCAGTTTTCATCAGATCTCACCCGATCCGATCGACGAATCTGGATGTGGGGCCATACGTCTGCTTTTGGCGGATCGGACCGGGTCGGATGTCAGCGGACATGTCTCCGCTGACATCCGACGCTCCATAGACTAACATGGAGCGCCCGTTCAGATCCGCCGTCAAAACTGACAGGCGGATCTGAACGGTCCGACCGTGTGAAAGGGGCTTGAGAGAGAAAGAGATAAACAAATAAATGCTTGTGCTGTAAAGCTTTTCATAAAACGATGAAAGAAACAAACAATGAAAGAGAGAGAAAAAGATAATAAATAAAGATTGAAAGTGAGAGAGAAAGAAAGACCGAAAGAGAGAGAGAGAGGAAGAGAGAAAAAATAAAGAATGAGAGAGAGTGAGAGAAAGAAAGAGATCAATAATTAAAGAATGAAAGAGAGAGAAATAAATAAAGAAAACGAAAGAGAGTGAGAGAAAGAAAGAGAGAAACAAATATAGAATGAAAGAGAGAGAGAGAGAGAGAGAGAGAGAGAGAGAGAGAGAAAGAAAGAGAGAAATAAATAAAGAATAAAAGAGAGTGAGAGAAAGAAAGAGAGAAGAAAAAAATAAAGCATGAGAGCGAAATAATAAGAATAATTAAGAATTCAAGAGAAAGAGAGAGCGAGAGAGAAATAAACACAGACAATATGGGCAACTCAAGCACTCTGAAAGCGCGTTCTCTCTGCTGTTACTGAAATTACCGCAGGGGCGTACCAAGAGCATTTGGCACCCGGGGCAGATCCTATACCTGGCACCCCCCCACCTTGAAATGTAAAAACATCACATTGTGCCCCCTGCATCCTTCAATATCTTTTTGTCACTACTGTGTACCCCCTCTTCACAACTGCAACTCTGGACCCCTTTGCATTACACTGCACCCTGAACCTCTGGACCCCTTTACATTACACAGCCCTTGTACCTCTTGACCCCTTTACATTACACAGCACCCTACACCTCTTGACCCCTTTACATTACACGGCACCCTACACCTCTGGACCCCTTTACATTATACAGCACCCTGCACCTCTGGACCCCTTTGCATTATACGGCACCCTGCACCTCTGTACCCCATTACATTATACGGCACCCTGCATCTCTGTACCCCTTTACATTACACAGTACCCTGCACCTCTGGTCCCCTTAACATTACACAGTACCCTGCACCTTTGGACCCCTTTACGTTATACAGCCCTGCACCCCTTTACATTACACAGCCCCCCACAGCTCTGGTCGCCTGTATGTTACACAGACACCCCCCTAACAGTTCTGGACCCCCTACAGGGCAGACCCTCTCCCTAAACCCTGCACTCTGTACCCCTTTACATTACACAGACCCTCTCCCTAAAGCACAGACCCCCCAAAAGTGCAGACCCCCCAGTAAATTGCAGACCCCCGCTACAGTAAGACCCCCGCTACAGTGCAGACCCCCTCTACAGTTCAGACCCCTGACTATAGTGCACAGAGCCCCCCCTAACACAATACAGACCCCCCCACAACGATCCCCTTCTCTGGCCGCGGCTCTAATTAGTCTCTACAGCGGCTGTCAGCCTAGCAGAGTGAAGCCGCCTCCCCCTCCTCCTGCATGCACAGCCCTGTGTAGAGATAACGGAGGAGGGGGAGGCGGCTTCACTCTGCTCGGCTGACAGCCACTGTAGAGACTAATTAGAGCCGAGACCAGAGAAGGGGATCGTTGTGCCGACTGCCCTCGCCCGCGCGCCACCCCCCCCGCAAAGATACTACATCGGGGCGGGCTGTGTGATGGGTGTGTGTGTGTGTTTTCTGTCATTACCGTACTCATTGTAATAGGCGCGCACACTTTTTTTATGGGGCGGCTGGCTAGACCGTGTATTTGCAAACCACGGCTGGCTTGACCGCAGTGCTCCTCCTCCTCTACCCCCGAATGCAAATCATGATTCTGCCCCCGTGCGCGTCCCCTGTACAATATTACTAGTCCTTACACACACACACACACACACACACACACACACACACACACACACACACACACACACACACACACACACACACACACACACACACACATATATATATATTTTTTTTTTTTTATATATATATAACACACACACTATACACACGTCATCATTATTATCCCCTCCTATTATTTATTGATATCCCTTCTATTATTTTTAGGCACTGAAAATTCTGCCCGCAGTCCCTATTAATAATCATATTACTCCTACCACCTATTATATATCTATATCTGTATCTATCAGTATACCATCTTTATCATCTCTTCCTATTTTATCTCACTGTTTATTGCCCCTCCTATTATTTTATTTATTACATCTCCCTATTATTTTATATTTATTGTTAACCCTTCTATTATTTTACATTATTATTACACCTCCTATTTTATTCAATTTTTATTATTGCCCCCTCCCAGTGCCAGTTGGTGCTGACATTTTTTTGGGGGGGCTTGCAAAAAAACTGAATAATTCTGAAAAAAAAACCAACTGCGGCCACTGTGCCCATCAACTGCGGCCACTGTGCCCATCAACTGCGGCCACTGTGCCCATCAACTGCGGCCACTGTGCCCATCAACTGCGGCCACTGTGCCCATCAACTGCGGCCACTGTGCCCATCATCTGCGGCCACTGTGCCCATCAACTGCGGCCACCGTGCCCATCAACTGCGGCCACCGTGCCCATCAACTGCGGCCACTGTGCCACCTGTTTCTCTGACTGCTCTACTCTTTGTATAAACCATCCTTACTTTTCCTTCTTACCCCAGACCCTTTCTGTCCAGGGGAAGCAGAATTCGATAGCAAGCTGACTATTGCTATTGAATCTGGTTCCCCCTCCCAATATAGCTTCCACAGCATTTCAAGGGTTAAAAACACTTGTATATGGTTTCCCTGACTGCTCTACTTTTTTGTATAAATCATCCTCCTTCTTACCCCAGACCCTTTCTGTCCAGGGGAATTGTTGCTTTACACAAAGATGGCCTAGGCTGGAAGAAGAGTGCCAAGACCCTGAAACTGAGCTGCAGCACGGTGGCCAAGACCATACAGCGGTTTAACAGGACAGGTTCCACTCAGAACAGGCCTCCCAATGGTCAACCAAAGAAGTTGAGTGCACTTGCTTCATAGCAGAGTGAGTAGAGTGCACTTGCTTCGTAGCCTCATATCCAGAGGTTGTGTTTTGGAAATAGACATATAAGTGCTGCCAGCATTGCTGCAGAGCTTAAAGGGGTGGGGGGTCAGCCCGTAAGTGCTCAGACCATACGCCGCACACTGCATCAAATTGGTCTGCATGGCTGTCATCCCAGAAGGAAGCCTCTTCTAAAGATGATGCACAGGAAAGCCCGCAAACAGTTTGCTGAAGAGAAGCAGACTAAGGACATGGATTACTGGAACCATGTCCTTTGGTCTGATGAGACCAAGATAAACTTATTTGGTTCAGATGGTGTCAAGTGTGTGTGTGGTGGCAACCAGGTGAGGACTATAAAGACAAGTGTGTCTTGCCTACAGTCAAGCATGGTGGTGGGAGTGTCATGGTCTGGGACTGCATGAGTGCTGCCAGTGTGCTAAAAAAAAACCTTGACTCGTGCAGAAGTTCAACCGCATCACTTCCGGTGCGGCTACGTCACAATCCTCTTCCGCCAAAGCGTTAGGTATCCAATAGCCTAATGCTTTGGCCAATCGGGAGAGAGGTTTTACTGACCTGCCTGCTGACTGGCAGGGAGGAACGTTAGTGTGAAAATAGCGAAAATTTATTTGCTATGCCACACAACAGGGTGGGATCGGGACGCAGTGCTCTGCGCCCCGAGCCCACCTTATTTTGAAGCCTATTAGAGCCTCTGGCTCTAATCACATGCTTCAAAATACACCCCCCCTGCCTATCCCCACCATTGTAGTTCGTGTCCGGCGTCCTGAAAGGGGCCGGGCACATGAATAGGGAGGGCGGCAGAGGTGAGAGGGGGCACGGGCAGTCACTGGTCTTTGATCTCTGTCAAGTGCTGGGGGCCGGATCCCTTCGCTGCTTTTCCTCCAATCAGGGGCCAAAGAAGCTGAATGTGAGTTTACCTGTAGCCCTCACACTTGAGACTTATACACCATCATCATGGCATCCCAGGATGGTGGGTACCGGGTCCCCGGAGGGCGGAGCGCATTTCAGGGTGATCAGGTTCCTGTTCTTAGGGGAGGTGGGGTCCTGGTCCCCAGGGAAGATGGAGTCACCGTTGCCAGGGGAGATGGGGTTCCTGTCCGTAGGCAAGATGGGTTCCCCATCCCTCGGGGAGATAATGTCCCCATCCTCCGGGGGAGATGTGCTCCTTTCAGGACGCCGGACACATGAAATACTATGGTGGGGATAGGCGGGGGGTGTATTTTGAAGCATGTGATTAGAGCCAGAGGCTCTAATAGGCTTCAAAATGGGGTGCAATCCCGCCACACACGCTTGACACCATCTGAACCACATACGTTTATCTTGGTCTCATCAGACCACAGGACATGGTTCCAGTAATCCGTGTCCTTAGTCTGCTTGTCTTCAGCAAACTGTGGGCTTTCTTGTGCATCATCTTTAGAAGAGGCTTCCTTCTGGGATGACAGCCATGCAGACCAATTTGATGCAGTGTGCGGCTTATGGTCTGAGCACTTACAGGCTGACCCCCCCCCCCCCCCCACCCCTTTAAGCTCTGCAGCAATGCTGGCAGCACTTATGTCTATTTCCAAAAGACAACCCCTAGATATGACGCTACGAAGCAAGTGCACACAACTTCTTTGGTGGACCATGGCCTGTTCTGAGTAGAACCTGTCTTGTTAAACCGCTGTATGGTCTTGGCCACCATGCTGCAGCTCAGTTTCAGGGTCTTGGCAATCTTCTTATAGCCTAGGCCATCATTATGTAGAGCAACAATTCTTTTTTTTTCAGATCCTCAGAGTTCTTTGCCATGAGGCGCCATGTTGAACTTGACCAGTATGAGAAAGTGAGAGCGATAGCGATAACACCAAATATAACACACAGTCAGCTTGCTGTCAGAATCCGCTTCCCCTGGACAGAAAGGGTCTGGGGTAAGAAAGAAGGGTAAGGATGGTTTATACAAAGAGTAGAGAAGTCAGAGAAGCCATATACAAGTGTTTTTAACCCTTCAAATGCTGTAGGAGCTATATTGGGAGGAGGAACCAGATTCGATAGCAATAGTCAGCTTGCTATCAAAATCCGTTTCCCCTGGACAGAAAGGGTATGGGGTAAGAAAGAAGAGTAAGGATGGTTTATACAAAGAGTAGAGACGTCAGAGAAGCCATATACAAGTGTTTTCAACCCTTGAAATGCCATGGAAGCTATATTGGGAGGGGGAACCAGATTCAATAGCAATAGTCAGCTTGCTATCAAAATCCGCTTCCCCCTGGACAGAAAGGGTCTGGGGCAGAGGCGTTGTTAGGGGGTGGTTATTGGGGCTAAAGCCCTGGGTCTTCAGCCAATAGCGCCGTATCATCAGCGCTGCCAGTGGAAGGAGTCACCGCAGGAGAGGACAACAGCAAGCAAGAGGCTGCATGTAAGGAGGGACTCTGCTGGGGACGCCTGATGGCATCTGGTTGTAGGCGACGTGGCTAGTGACACGCTCAGGACTCCCACTGATTCTGCATTATGGGGGCATATGAGCTGCTGCATGTAAGAGAAAACGGACCGATCGCTGTTTCAAACTTGGAGCAAATAGTGTTTTCATCTCCAGCACATACCACCTACAATCCTATCTGAGATTCATTACGCAGTATCTGATATAGATCTGGTAAGGAGCCCCTCTGTGTGGTGTCGGGTCACAAATAGCGGTTTGTCTTAATCACTGGTGTCTATCTGAAATATCATCTGGTAAGCCTACTATTTGGAAGGTGGAGGTGTGTTTTTTGCGTGATCACTCTACAGTCGTTGAATTGACCACTGGGTGCTTTTACTTTTTCCCGTTTTTTGTTTTTTTTCAATTTTTTTTTCACTTTTTGTGATCATTTTGCTTCTTATATACAAATTTAGTGTTTTGGCAATATTACGCTATGTTTTTTATTTATTTTTGCAACAAATATATGGAGTCCAAATTTTTGTGGTGATCGAATAATCGCAAGGTTTTGGAATTTGGTTCATCAAAAGGCCCAGGCTGGGTATAAGCCAACTGCGCATGCTTGCTTATCTTCTGGTAAGCATAATATTTGGACGATATAAGTGTTGCCTTTATATACAAGTGGAAGTAGTCACTTTTCACTTCTCCTGGTCATTGTGGATGGAATGCGATTTTTTTTTTTTTTTTTTTTTCTTTTTTTTTTTCACTTTTATTTATGGACTTGAATATGGGATTTTTTTAAATAAGGATTCCGTTTTGGTTCTTGGTTTAGTCCCTTGGTAATCATATTGGGATTAAGATATTCATTATTAGACGTCAATTAATTTTTATTTATTTTTTGTATAATTTGTGTGCCACTTAGTATTTACATTCAGTTTTATTTGTAAGATCATACTGAGTATTAGATACTCAGCTTCAAATGCACTGAGACTATTATTCACATTAGCGCAACTTTTCTTTTGATTCTTCAGCCAATAGCCCCGAGTCTCTTGTTCTGGGTCCAGAATGCAGGGGGGACAGGGGCGGGCTGAGCCGTGGTAGCGATGGCTCCGGCTCTGGCTTCAGCTCGGCCCCCACCTGACTCTACTCTTGGTTACCGGTTGCTATAGCCGCCTAGCGGCTAGCAACCCGTGACATCCCTGCCCACTGTGCCCACACTGCCCAGCATTCAAAGCAGAGGAGGATTGCACTTCCTCCTCCTCCGCGCTAGTGGTCATGGGGCCTGGCCTGCGTCTTCTGGACTGAAGCGTCCCGCCGCTGGTCCGGTGGCGGCATGGAGTGCAGAGCAGCAGGGAGGGGGATTTCTGGGCAGCCGGGAAGAGCCCAGGAGGGAGAGAGAGTGAGAGAAGACACCGCCACCCTGAGAAGCATCCCCAGCGCTTCCCAGAGCCTGCACTCTTCCAATCTCCGTCCTCTCCCAGCTCCCTGTGACTGGAACAGGAAGAAGGTGGCCGCCGTGCCGTGCCAATGACAGCTGATCATGTGATATTAACCGAGCCGGTAATCGCCTTTTTTTCCTGCTCGCGCTGACAGCGAGAGGAGAAAAAAAAAAAAGCCGATCACCGGCGGCAGTGAGAGGGACATCAGTCCCTCTCACTGCAATATGCCCAGGGTGCCCACATTTGCTAATAAAAGTGCCCCCAGTGCCATCTGTCAGTGCCCCCAGTGCCATCTGTCAGTGCCCCCAGTGCCATCTGTCAGTGCCCCCAGTGCCATCTGTCAGTGCCCCCAGTGCCATCTGTCAGTGCCCCCAGTGCCATCTGTCAGTGCCCCCAGTGCCATCTGTCAGTGCCCCCAGTGCCATCTGTCAGTGCCCCCAGTGCCATCTGTCAGTGCCCCCAGTGCCATCTGTCAGTGCCCCCAGTGCCATCTGTCAGTGCCCCCTACCAGTGCCATCTGTCAGTGCCCCCTACCAGTGCCATCTGTCAGTGCCCCCTACCAGTGCCATCCGTCAGTGTCCCCTACCAGTGCCATCCATCAGTGTCCCCTTTGCTGTGCCCACCAGTGCCGCCTATCAGTGCCCACCAGTGCCGCCTCATCAGCGCATATCAATGAAGCAGAAAAATTACCTGTTTGCTAAATTTTATAACAAACTATTAAACATGATTTTATTTTTAATTTTCCATCTTTTTTTATTTGTTTAGCAAAAAATAAAAGCCCCAGCTGTGATTAAATACCACCAAAAGAAAGCTCTATTTGTGGGGAAAAAATGGTAAAAATTTCATTTGGGTACAGAGTTGTATGACCGCGCAATTGTCATTCCAAGTGCGTCAGCGCTGAAAGCTGAAAATTGGTCTGGTCACGAGGGGGGTTTAAGTGCAAAGTAATCAGGTGGTTAAACTGGTTGGATTGTATTACACTATATGGAGCATTATTTCTTACATATGGAGTCAAACTGATATGCAACAAACAAAAGGAGTGGACGGTCACTATTAAGCCCTGAAGTGGGTAAAAAGCACCATAGGCAAACACGAAAGTGGGAGGCACTGCGAGCTGGTGAGTGTGTTTTTCAGAGGGAGAGGTGGCACATAGCACGTGGGGTGGTGATTCACTCAAGTTTTTTTTTTGAAGATTTCACTGAAGAGATAATTCGAAGATAAGTTTTTGAACTGCGTTTCACTGTATTTTGCACAAGTTTGGACTATTTTTTATCAATAATATTTTTATCACTTTTCACTTGGTGATTTTACATACATATTTTTGCAATAATTTATGGACTATATGAAATTATTTCACTTTTTTTATACTTTGAAATTTGTATGAGGTTTATTACACAAGCGCTTCTAGTTTTGCGCGCACACACACACACACACACACTGTGTGTATATGTGTGTGTGTATATGTATGTGTGTGTAAGGACTAGTAATATTGTACAGGGGGCGGTAGAAGCATGATTTGCATTCGGGGTAGAGGAGGAGCAGCAGCAGTGCAGAGGACTAGACAGGAGGCGGAGTTCCGATCTGAGCCGAGAGCCAGGGGGAACAGATTTCGACGGGGAGCCATTCTCGGCAAAACATCGGTGTCCTATGATGCTCTCCCGGACCTTCTGCTTTGAATTAGACATTGCCAAGCTTCAGGATACTGATACAAGTCTTTCTAAAGCCTCATACACACGATCGGACCGTGGACCAACTTTCCTGTGGATTTTTGTCCAAAGGGCGTTGGCCCCAAGTTGGTATTGCATACACACAGCAGGACTTTTTTCAGCCAACTTTCACCAAATCACTTGGTTTTTCTGCTCTTTACCGCCACCTTTGGTCAACTTCTGTATTGTTGTTTGATCTTTTGCATTGGTTCTGCATTGGTTTGTACAAAAGTCCGTTGGTTATGTGTACACACGGTCGGACTTTGGTCCATCGGACTTTTGTTGGCAGAAAGTTGGTCCGTTCGCACAGCCAACAAAAGTCTGATGAAACCTGGAAAAAGTTGGTCCGATGGAGCGTACTAGTATTAGTTGGTCCAAACCAGCTAATTTGCATGTTGGTTGTCAAAAAGTCAGATAGTGTGTATGGGCCTATAGGCTTATCTGTGGTGAGTGCATAGAATGGTGAAGGGTTACCATCACTAAGGAGCACTGTGGATTTTTTAGGTCTATTTATTTTCACTTTATGGTGAGTGTTTTGGCACACTGCATTGTGTATTTTTGGAATTCCAGTACAGACTTTTCTGCAACGTTGTTCTATTTGGGAATTTATATTCAATGTATATAAATATTTTTTTTTTTGTTCATGGACACTAGTTTATTTTTTCGCGCTGCACTTTTGTTGTCAAAATAACATGGTGTGGACGGATTTCTGTCGGTCACAGACTGTGTCACTCCTCTCTAGCCAGTGCCATAGCATAAAAGGGAGGTGAAGCCACCATTATTCCTAAATGTAATGTTCTGCCCTGATTGTGTTTAGTGAGCGTGGAGGAAGGGAGGAGGGAGTGGACTGTCATTTACCTCTCTGTATACATCCTAATGCGTGACTCTATACTCATGTGCGCTGCGCAGATGTAACAGGAATGAAATGCTCAGCATAGAAACTCACTGAAAACTGGACTTGTCACCACAGCTGCAAAATCCCTAGCTGATTTGGGAACATGAACAGAAGGTGGTGATAGCAGCAGAAAACAAATTTCATAGTGATGGAGTATGAACAACATGTAATACAGCATTTATTAATATTTTTATAATGTGTGTTGAGGCTGCTTTCACACTGGGGCGGTTTGCAGGCGCTATTGCGCTAAAAATAGCGCCTGCAAACCGACCCGAAACAGCTGCTGCTGTGTCTCCAGTGTGAAAGCCCTGTTTTTTTTAGTCTGTGATAAAATTTTGCTAATTATAATTTTTTTTTTCTTCATAAGTTTTGGCCACAATTTTATATTGCTATATATCTTTGGTAAAAAATAACCCAAATTAGTGGATATTATTTGGTCTATGTGAAAGTTATTGAGTCTACAAGCTGTGGTGCGAATTAGGGCTGAAACAACTAATCGATTAATCGGCAACTAATCGATTATGAAATTAATCGATTACTATTTTCATAATCGATTAATCGGCCAGTAACATAATGGGGATAAAAAAAAAAACTAAAATGAGCCCTTTATAGTGCAAATAATCGCTACTGTAAATATTACTTTCACAGTTCTACAGTAATAAAAATGAACCCCTTACAGTAGTGATTATATGCTATTTTTGTACTATAAAGGGCTAATTTTAGCTTTTTTAACCCCATTATTTTACTGAACGTCTTAGACCTGGTTCACATCTATGTGTGTTTTGGTGCTTTTTGCAGAAACGCCCTACAGTTTATTTACATGGTTTCCTATGGGACACGTTTACATCTATGCTTTTTCAGCAGCTGCGTATTTGGAAAGGGTCAGGGACTTTTTTAACGCTTTTTTTGGTTCAATATACTTCAATGGAGATATCTCTTCTATCTATGGTTATTTATATTTACCACTGCATAGAGATATTTAAGAATAAATTACCTTATTTTTAAGCTTTACATATTAACTAAATTATACATCACACTTTTTTTTTTTTTAAGGTGATTAATCGATTAATCGAAACAATAATCGGCCAACTAATCGATTATGAAAATGATCGTTAGTTGCAGCCCTAGTGCGAATCATAAAAAAATTTAGCACACCTGATGTACTGGTGACCTATTTCATTTCTTGCGACCCGAACAAGCCAGGAAATACAAATACTCCCCCAAATGACCCCTTTTTTGAAAGTAGACATTCCAATGTATTTAGTAAGTTGAATGGTGAGGTTTTTGATGTGGTCACTTTTTTTTCACAAAATTTTCATTGTAATAGGTTATTTCTCTCACATGGCATGTGTATACCACAAATGATGCCCCAAAATACATTCTGCTACTCCTGAGTATTACGATACCACATGTTTGAGACTTTTACACAGCCTGGCCAGATACAGAGGCCCAATATTGAAATGGCACCATCAGGCCTTCTAGGAGCATAAATTACACATCTAATTTCTCAACCACCTATTACAATTTTGAAGGCCCTGGAGCACCAGGACAATGGAAATGCCCACAAAGTGACCCCATTTTGGAAAGCCAACACCCCAACGTATTATCTGTGAGGCATAATGAGTCTTTTGAAAGGTTCATTTTTTTACAGAAGTTTTGGGAAAATGTGAAAAAAAAAATTAACACTTTTTTTACGCTAAGTTGTTCATTTATAAGATATTTCCAACACATAGCATGTACATAGCAAAAATGACACCCCAAAATACATTCTGCTACTCCTGAGTATGGCGATACCAAATGTGTGAGGCTTTTACACAGCCTGGCCACATACAGAGGCCCAACATGCAAGCAACACCATCAGGTGTTCCAGGGACACATAGCATGCATATACCAAGAATTACACCCCAAAATACATTCTGCTGAGCAAAGAGTAAACAAAAGATTACCTGTGGTTTTAGTGGCACAGTTGTCCACAGGAGGATGGCACTGGTCCAGGCAGCAGGAAGGGACTTGGTCAGCAAAAGCGAACACAATTTTCCAGGCAACAGGCAGGAATACTGTCCATATACAGTCCAGGGTCAGTGCAGGCAGAGATTGGCAGCAGTGCCAAAATATTGGTCCTGGTAGTAGGCAGGAACATGGTCCATCCATGTGGTGTGGTCAGTTCATGCGACAGGCAGAGGCATGATGGCATAGGTCCTACAGGCAGCAGGACAGAATGGGGACAGGGGTAGAGGCTTCTCCCACCCAAATCTCTTTGAAGTCTCCGTCTCCAGACCCTAATCTAGGAATGAGAAAACAAATGAAATTGTTTTCTTCATCCAGAAAAACAATTCTGGAGTCCCTCACATATGTGAGACCCCTGTGTTATGAATCCCACTAGTCCACTGGCAGGGTACAAGATCAGTCCAAGAGGCAGGCAAGAGGCATGGTCAAACAGTCCAGGGTCAGTTCCAGATCAGGCAGAGGTATAAACAGAATCGGTAGGCAGAAGCGTGGTCGAATAACAAGCCGCGGTCAGTTACAGAGCAAGCAGAGGCATAAGGGGTGTGAAGGTAAATGGCAGGAAGTGAGGGTTATGTTTACCATACTTCACTAATAATTCAGTGAAGTATGGTAACGGCGGAAACAGTCAACTATGCAGAGGCCTGGTTGGGAAGGAAATTGGGCACAATAAGTGGTGTCTCTTCTCACTCCTCGTTTGGTGCACGCCTGGCATTTTTTCTGACGTTTTTGGCCTGTTGGTCTGGGGGGGATTTTATCGGGAAAGTGGCGTTTAGAGAGTCTACTAATCACATCGGATCAAATGTTTTCTGGTGGGCCGTTCGGGTATATAAGGGCAGATTTCCTCCTGGTAGCCAAGGAAGGGTTTGGGTCTTTCAGTGGAGTTGCGATAGATTACATAGGTGTTGTATATGGCCAAATTAAAGAAATAAATTGAAACTTTTTTTAAACCACTGGTATGTTCTTCTTTGTGGAAAGGTAGGGTTCGAGCATCTGGTCGTTGAAGTCGACACCCCCCATGAACATATTCAATGTGGATTGAAGAAAGCATGTACACATCCCTTCTGTCCCTCCACTTTACAGCCAGAATTTACTCATTCCGTAAACTCGCCGCTTCCCCTCTTCTTAACTTCTTGTTGACGAGGCTTTGAGGAAAGCCCTTCCGGTTCGTCCTTATGGTGCCGCATGCTGGAGTGTTCTTTCTGTGAAGGTTGCGGAACAGGAGCAAACTTGTATAAAAGTTGTCCACATACAGATGGTATCCTTTCTCCATGAGTGGGTTTATGAGTTCCCAAACGACTTTCCCACTCAATCCAATATATTCTGGGCAGTTGGGGGGATGTAGCTGGGTGACCTTCCCCTCATACCACGAAGGAATATATATACCCTGTGGCTCGGTCGCACAATTTATACATCCTCACCCCATAGTGGGCCCTTTTGGTGTGAATAAATAGTTTTAAGCCCATCCTGCCAGTAAATTTGAAAAGGGACTCATCCACACATATGTGTTGGTCTGGGGTAAACAACTGGGGGAAGATCTCAGAAAAATAATTAATTTATTAGCGGCCGAATTTTATAAAGCTTATCAAAATTTGGGTCATTTCGGGGAGGGCACTGGGTATTGTCGTTATAGTGTAGGAATCTCATAATCATGAGATATCTGGTCCTGGGCATTACTGAGGAAAAGATAGGCATGTGGTAGATGGGGCGGGATGACCAATATGCACGTAATTCATTTTTTCTGTTTAGTCCCATACAGAATGTGAGGCCCAAAATTTTTTTAAACTCCTCCACTCTTAAGGCTCTCCACTCGTAGGGATGGGCATAAGAGGACGTTGGGTTACTTGCTATAAATTGTTTTGCGCATAAAGGTTGCACTGGGCCACAATCGATGCAAGCATGTCCTCAGTAAAAATTAAATGGAAAAAGTCTATCAGGGAAAAATTTTCTGTGTCCACCTGGACTCCTGGGTGGGCAGTGAGAGGGGGAATGTTAGCTTCTCCTGAATTAGGAAGAAGCCACAAGGGGTTCTGAAGGGACTAGGGAAGGCTGGCATGGGACCTAACCCTTTTGAGGTGACACCCCACTGGTACTTGGCCTTTGCCGAGGCACTGCGGTGCTGGTGGATGGCACTGCGGTGCTGGTGGATGGTGCTGGTGGATTGCACTGTGGTGCTGGTGGATGGCACTGCCTCCTCACCAGTACGCCTTCGTCTGACGGGCGCGCTCTCATCTTCCTCCTCTGAGGCTGTCATTGTACCACTGCTTAGGACAGGTCCACGTCCGACTCAGAATCTGAATATGAGGAGGAATCCGAGCTCCCTGATTCTCTCGTCGGCCGCAAGAATATTGTATGCCTCCTTGGCTGAAGATAATCTTTGTGACATTCTTAGTGATCACAAATGGCACTGACAGGTGACACTGATGTGGCAGGTGGCACTGACAGGTGACACTGATGTGGCAGGTGGCACTGACAGGTGGCGCTGGCAGATGGCACTGATGGGTACTGTGGGCACTGTAACACTGTATATATGTTTTACACTCACACTGAATAAAGCACAGGTCGCTCTCCCTCCTCAACATGCTGTCTGTGTGAGGAGGGAGAGCCGGCAATGAGATGATCTCATATGTTTACATTTGAGATCATCTCTCATTGGCAGCTACGCTCTAAACGGCCGCTGTGATTGTCCAAAGGACACAGCCAACACAGATTTTCCCCTATGCGCGCCCTCATAATCCCTTGTAATATAAAAAAAAAGCATGACTGGACCTCCTAAATATGAGATCTGGGGTCAAAAATACCTCAGATCTGATATTTACACTAAAATGCAATAAAAAAAAATGTTGTACATGAAGAAGAAAAGGGTTATGGTTAGTCGGGTAACAAAAAACAATTGCACAGTATTATAGTCACGTTAATCAGGAGTATTGTAGTGGAGGGAAGAAGTAAATACCGACAGATGTGTATATGTTTAGAAGGGGAGTTGAGAGAAAGGGGGAAAAAAAAAAAAAGCAGAAAAAAAACAAATTCCTTTATCTCTCTGCTCCTCCCTCACCTTTCATGTTCTCCTCTATCCCTCCTCCTAAATCAAAGAGGTGGTGTCCCATAGAATCTATTTTTTCTCAAATCGCCTTTCAGGACAACCCTGGAGAGAGCGCAGCTCCGCCCACTTTCAGGAAACACTTGCTTTTGACCTTTAAAACCCCTCCTCTTCCACCATGGCTTCAGTTATTGTGTTTCCTCCGCCATGGTAGAAGCACTTGTGGGAACCATTAGGGCTGCGACCTCTCCAGGGGGAGTTGAAAGGCCTTACCTCTGTGAGGTGCTTTTTGTGGCAAAAACGACCATCCCAGCTCCTTCCTGGCACGTTCGGAGGGTGTTCCGGAGCTCCCAGCCTTGTCCAGCTCAGGGGAGCAATGGCCGAACAGGGGGTCGAGGCGTCTTGGACCCGGAAGCCCGAGTTTGTATCTCGCACGCAGTAGCAGTAAGACATCCTTCTTAGTTTCTCTTTTAGGAGACTGTCTTGGGGAAAACTAAACGGTCAAACCCTCCAGGCCAGAAGAAATGCCCCTCGTGCAAAATTCCGTTGCGGGAATCTTGGCAAAAAGCCCTATGCCCTAGGGAGCTGGTGAAGGAAGAGTCCTCCCAGCAATATAGGGACCTCTTCTCCTCTGTTAAGGAGATTGCAAGTTCTCTAAACTCTGTCAAAACCCTGTTGGCCTAGAGCCCAGCAGGACAGAGCAGTAGCCAGCAGCCACCGCGAAGTCCTAGACAATCCACCTCCAGACAGCTGGAGATTATGGATTCCGAGGACGAGGGGACAAGTACTCTTCCTTCCCTCAGGGATTCAGAGGACGAGGGGGAAGATGATGACCATAGATCTAAGTATAAACTGTCCTTAGAGGAGGTGGACAACCTTCTTAAAGCGATATATACAACTTTGGACATTCAGGAAGAAAAAGTCCAACTGTCGGTCCATGATAGAATGTATCAGGGCCTGGACGACACCAAAACCAGGGTTTTTCCGGTCCACAGGGTACTGTCAGACACAGTTAAGAGGGAGTGGAAGGACCCTGAAAGAGGTCCTTTTCTCTCCAAAACCCTCAAGCGGCATTTTCCATTCGATGACAAAGGGTTTGGAATAAAAAGCCGCGGGTTGATGCCGCTTTTTCTCAGGTTTCACGCCGCACAGATTTGGCATTTGAGGACATGGGGGTCCTCAAAGACACGATGGATAAAAGGGCTGATGCCCTCCTGAAAAAGGCATGGGATTCAGCGGCAGCAAGCCTCAAACCAGCCATGGCTTCCACTGTGGTGGCAAAGAATCTAGAGTGCTGGGTGGAGAAACTAAAAAGTCACATTGAGGCAGGGACATCTCGGAAAGACCTATTGGAATCTTTCCCGTTGATCCTGAAGGCAGTGAAATACATGGCCGACGCTTCGGCCGAGTCTATCAAGATGGCAGCCAGGTCCTTGGCCTTAGTTAATTCAGCCAGATGAGCTGTCTGGTTAAAGACGTGGTCGGGTGACACAGCCTCAAAGATTAGGCTATGTGGCCTTCCTTTTTCTGGGGACCTGCTTTTTGGGCCAGATCTGGAAACCATTTTGGACAGAACTGCAGATAAAAAAGGCCTTCCCTACCAAAAATAATCAGGCACCGAAGAAAAATTTTCGTGCTGTTCAGCAGTCCCAAAAAGGTAGGGAAGATAACAAAAGCCATTGGGCTCCCCAGAGGGGTAGAGGTAGAGGAGGAGTCCTCTTTAGATCTCCCTCTGACCAAACACCCAAAAGTAAATGACGGTCCGGTTCCAGTAGGAGGAAGGTTATCAGCCTTCCTTCTGCAATGGAACAGGATGACTTTGAGCCTGTTCGTGAGGAGTATTGTCGCCCTGGGCCTAGAGTTTCTGGAGCCTCCTCCAAACAGGTTCTATGTCACGACCCTCCCAAGGGATCAGGACAAGGCCTCTGCCATGACGATCCTGTTACAGGATCTGATACAGCAAGAGGTGATTGTCGAGGTTCCGAAGCATCAGCAAGGGCAAGGGTTTTATTCCCAAATTTTTCTAGTCAGAAAGCCCTCAGGAAAGTATCGGTTGATCTTCTTCTTTTTTTTTTTTAATCAAAACCAAGTTTATTGAGCATAAAACATACAAGAATATGTGTTCACAGCTTAGGTGCAACAGGCACCATATCAACGGGTTATAAAATTGACATGACTGAAGGAGTAAGTGCCAATTTACAAATAAAAGTGCTTTACATAGATACAGGCAAGTGCAGTACCGTGGGCTTCATTGGTCCTCTCTGGGGCTTTATCCTATCATGCAGCGGGGCCGCAGGGCCACGTTGGGTGCGTAAAAGTAGGCCGTGCAGACTCAGTACATATGGATACATATTGGGTTATGTCAGATGGGGGAGTGTATATACTTAGAGGGCGGTGGGTCACCCCTAGGTCGGACAAGTGTCTGGGTCATCGATCCACCTGTCCCAAACTTTATTATATTTGGCTGGACATCCGCGATGGAGGTATAGTACCTTCTTATATGGTAGGGTGGCATTGACCGCAGCAATCCAAGCTTGGAGAGTAGGGGGGCTCGTTTTGATCCAAGTGCGGGCAATTTGCATTCTGGCTAGAAAAAGGGACTCCTGCAGAAGAATGGTAAGGTATTTTTCCTCCTCAGGAAGTGGAAGGATCCCTAGCAAGCATTGGCGGGGGCATAGAGACAGGGGAGAGCCCATTCGGTCGTGCAAGAATTTAATGACCTGTGACCAGTATTCTTGGATGTGCGGGCAGGCCTAAATTAGGTGGTAGAATGTACACTCAGGGTCCCCACATTTGGGGCAGGAGGGGTCGTGGTCAGGACCTAGATAGGCGAATCGGCATAAGATATGACCTGTGAAGAATGTAAAGGTGAGTAAGCCTATCTGACAGTTTGGGGGACACTAGTTTGGAAACAGCGAGTGCGTCCTCCCAGTCCTCATGCTCCACAGCACCCAGGTCCGACTCCCACCTGGGTCTCAGGTCGTGTGCCAGCAGGGTGGCTTCAGGTAATAATAATTGGTTGTAGAAAAAGGAAATTAATTTTTTGGGGTCCTGACCCCGGATAACACTCACGGTGGACAATGAATCCAGCCTGGGAGCAGATAGTATCGGTTGATCTTCAACCTAAAAATCCAAAACAAATCGATCCGATACAAACATTTTCGTATGGACACAATCCACTCGATAACGAAATTGTTAATGCCAAATTGTTTTATGGCATCCCTAGATCTGAGGGATGCTTATCTGCACATTCCAATTGCCCAGACCTCCCAACATTTCCTCCGGTTGGCAGTCAATCTGGGGAAGTCCATTTGGCACCTGCAGTTCAGGGCTCTGCCCTTCGGCCTCTCGTGTTCCCCCAGGATCTTTTTACGAAGATTTTGGCAGAAGCTCTGGAGCCTCTGAGGTTGAGGGGAATCTCCGTAGTTCCCTATCTAGACGACCTTTTGTTTTTTGTGGACTCCAAGGAGCAGGTAGCCGCAAATCTGCAGGTAGCTCAAGTTCACCTAAGGGACCTGGGGTGGCTCCTCAATTTAGAGAAGTCGAACCTGGTACCAAGTCATGAAATAACTTTTCTGGGTTATGTAATCAACTCAGCAGTGAAACAAATTGTTTAGTATCAGTTCGTTCTGCCATGAAGGTTCTGGGGCTCCTCACGGCTGCTATCCCAGCAGTACAGTGGGCCAGGTTTCACGCCAGGCCTCTTAAGTCAAATATTCTGAAGTCCTGGTTGCATCAGGTTTCTCTAGAGAAAGAAATCGGGCTTACCGTAAAAGTAAAAAGGGCTCTGTGGTGGTGGTGTCCGACCAACCTTTCCAGAGGCCTCCCTTGGGTCTTCCCTCTGGACAAGCGCCTCACAACAGACGCGAGTGCATGGGGTTGGGGGGCTTATCTGGACGGGTTGACGACACAGGGGACTTGGTCCAAAACAGAGTCCCGAAGGTCGTCAAACTGGCGAGAGCTCAGGGCCATTCTCTTAGCCCTTCAAGCTTTTCAGCAGGAAGTGAAGGGTCATCATGTCCAGATTCTCTCGGACAATACGACCATGGTGGCATATGTACAGAGATAGGGAGGAACCAGGAGCAGGGCTCTTATGGACCTAGCCGAGCAACTTTTCAGTTGGGCGGAACAGTATGTAGCCTCCCTCTCAGCAGTCCACCTAAAGGGCTCCCTAAACCTTTTTGCGGATATGCTCAGCAGGAAAAGGCTGATAGAAGCAGAGGGGGCTCTGAATCACAAAGTCTTTCTAATGATCGCCAGAGTGTGGGGGTGCCCTCAGGTAGACCTTTTCGCCAATCAGCAGAACTGCAAAGTTCGCAGGTTCTTTTCTCTTCACAGGGAGGATGGAGCCGTGGGACTAGATGCTCTAGCTCACCCGTGGCACTACCACCTGTGTTATGCCTTTCCCCCCTTCCCTTTAATTCCGATAGTCCTAAGGAAGTTCAGGGAAGAGGGGACCGGCATGATCCTAATCACGCCTTACTGGCCAAAAAGGCCGTGGTTTTCAACTCTCCTAAGCTTGGCTGCGGAGCCTCTGTGGAGACTGCCAGCCAGGAAGGACCTGCTGTTGCAGGGACCGGTGGTTCATCCAGAAGTAGGCAGACTTTAGTTAACTGCCTGGCTTCTGAGAAAGACCTCCTAAAGGCTAGAGGTCTGTCCGATAGGGTAGTCAAGACTCTACTGTCCAGCAGAAAGGAGGTGACTAGGTTAATATACTTTAAAGTTTGGAAAAAATTTAACTCATATTGTACCTCCAAGGGATTCCAGATCAAGAGTGTAGTTTCCGTCCTGGAATTTCTCCAGGAGGGAATGGAAAAAGGATTAGGAGCTAGCACCTTGAAGACGCAGGTAGCAGCTCTATCAGTTTATTTTGAGAAAACCCTGTCCAGGGAGACTTTAATTTCTAGATTTTTTAGGGCTCTGGCTCGAAATAGGCCAGTGGCCCCTACCTTTTTCCCTAGTTGGGATTTGTCCATTGTCCTTCAGGGACTTATGGGGCACCTTTCGAACCCCTGCAGGGGACTTGTTTAAAAAATTTAGTCTTGAAAACTATTTTTTTGGTGGCTATCACGTTAGCAAGGCGAATCAGTGAACTGCAAGCCTTGGCAGTCACAGAACCTTTCCTTAGAATTTTCCCAGACCGAGTGGTTCTTCAGACAGACCCAGCTTTCCTACCCAAGGTCTCCTCGAAGTTTCATCTCTCTCAACAAATAGTTTTGCCTACCTTCTCTACAGCTCCTGCCAACGCAGGTGAGGAGGTGTTCCATACTCTAGATGTAAGGAGGTGGTTTCTCCAGTTCCTATCAGTCACTAGGGAGTTCAGGAAGTCTAATGCCCTCTTTGTGATCTTTTCAGGACCTCGAAAAGGGGCAAAAGCTTCAAAGAGCACCTTGGGTAGGTGGCTTAGAGGGGCAATTGCAGAGGCCTACAAGGCTAAGGGGGAAGTGCCCCCAGCGGGGATTGCTGCCCACTCCACAAGGGCAACAGCAGTATCTTGGGCTGAAAGGGCCGGTGCTACGCCTGATCAGATCTGTAAGGCGGCCACGTGGTCAAGCTACTCAACCTTTCTTCGGTACTACAGGCTGGACTTACTGTCAGCTGCGGATCAGGACTTCGGCAGGAAGGTACTGCAGGCAGTAGTCCCACCCTAGGTAAGCTTCTTGGTTATCCTCTCCAGGGTTGTCCTGAAAGGCGATTTGAGAAATACTTAGACTTACCGGTGACGGTATTTCTAAGAGCCTTTCAGGGCAACCCCTAGTTTCCCTCCCTTGTGTTTTTTTAAATACATAAAAAGGATACAAGTATCTGTCATGGTTTTTTGTGTGGTTCTCTGTGCTTTGTTTTCCAGTATGCCGGAGGTCCCAATAACTGAAGCCATGGTGGAAGAGGAGGGGTTTTAAAGGTCAAAAGAAAGAGTTTCCTGAAAGTGGGCGGAGCTGCGCTCTCTCCAGAGTTGTCCTGAAAGGCTCTTAGAAATACCGTCACCGGTAAGTCTAACTAAGTGCTTTTGATAAAGGGACATTGAATCATATAACGTGTGGTGGATTCTTTCAGAGGGTTTGATGCTCGACATGCGGTTGAGAATTTGTGGCCAAGGTACCATAGTGGAGCGCCAATTAAATGCTATGGCCCAGTGGATAGAGCTGAGGAATGTATGGATTAGGCTTGTGTTAATCCTTGGAGTATCTTGTATAGGGGAGAATAGAAGACAGACAATCCAGGAGTTAATATGGCGCACAAGGGATGTAGCTCAGAAAGTGTATATAGGGGGTGGCAAGTTGAGGGAAAGGAAAAAAGGGGGATGACATGTATAAGTACAAGAATTTGCATATTAGTCCATGTACTGATGCTAAAAAAGTAAGTAAAAGATGCTGAGCATAATCTCATCGCGGCCGTTTACCACGTGATCGCTTCGTCAAATGACGGAGCGATCACATGTAAGCAAACCGGTGTCATTTCATGACGCCGGTTCCTCTCTCTGTACCGATCGGTACAGCGTGAGTGGAGAGGGGGAGGGATCGGTGGCAGCAGTGCACCCAGCCATACCCCCTGTGATACCCAGCCATACCCCCTGTGATACCCAGCCATACCCCCTGCGATACCCAGCAATACTCTGAGTAATTAAGGGTGTTTAAGTGCCCAGTGCCCAGTGGTCAAGTGGTTAAAATCAATTTATTGCAAATAGATAAACACTCACAAAGGAGATGTTGTATCAAGGCATATCGGGGGTTAATAACAAACGGTCGAGGAATTAACCCCTGATTTGCCTTGATACATCTCCTTTGTGAGTGTTTTTTATCTATTTGCAATAAATTGATTTTAATATTGCTGCACTTAGAGGGCACCGTCTCTCTCTCTCTTTTTATGTTCCAGAAAATAGAAAAAATAGAAGACATATTTGGGGTGTAAGAGTAATTTTTCTACTGGATATTTTATCTATGATTGAGCTGGCCTTATGCCAAGTGTTTTTTACGTGGGGACAATCCCAAAAGATGTGTAACAGTGTTCCTTGAGATGGGTAACCCCTAAAGCAGAGTGGGGATAGTGAGGGATAAAACGTGTTAAGTTTGGCAGGAGTAAGATACCATCTATAGAGCAATTTGATGGCTGATTCTCTGATCGCTATTGTTTTGGTCAATTTATGTCGATTTAAAAAAAATAGTATCCCATTGTTCAAAAGTAAATGAGGTATTTAAATCTGATTCCCATTGAAGCATGGGTGTGTTTTCCCTTATCGTCTTTCAGGACAGCACCTGAGAGAGTGACTCCTCCCCTTGCCAACAGGAAACACCTCTTCCACCAAACTTTAAAAGGAGGCGCCTTCCCACCAGTAGTCAGTTTTTTGTGTTTCCTCTGGAGGGAACACTTCGTGGGAGATCAGGGGCTCTCAGGTGCTGACCTGATGGCCTAGATTTTCCACTTCATCAATTTAGTTTTTTTCTTTTTCCTACCTCAGAGAGCTGTTTCCTCCCATTCCACAGCGATGTCTGTCTGAGGCTGCTGGCTGGGCTCCTTCTCCCCTTTCCAGATGGGCTCACGGAGAGTCTGGAATGCTGTGGGTCCTGTCCCTAGGCGGCGGCAGGGCACAGCAGTGGCCGTTTGTTTTTAATTTTTTCTGGTCCACCGCTTGCCGTCTGTAACGACATCTTGGGGATGGCGTGCAGTGACTCCATCTGCCGGAAGTGAGGCTCTGGAGGGGGCGGGGCCCACGGAGCAGGCGTAGGGTGTCATTTCCGCCGGAAGTCGCAGGGGGAGAGGGGAGGAACGGGGCTGGTGCTCATTAGGCGGTTCCAGTCCGGCGCACTGGCGTTTTCGGCCACACAATGCAGCGCACCTCAATGGAGTCAATGGCTGCAGCGAGTGGGACAGGCACAGGCACCAGCAAGGCCCAGGTAAGGGGCAGTTTGTACACTGCCCTCCTTTACTGTGGGGTCTCTCTCTCTTACGCCCCCCCCGGTGGCAGGGGCCTGTCTGGGCACATGAGGCACTTGGCTTTTTCACTGTGCACCTGTGGTGAGCCCCCTTACAAAATGGGACGGGTTGTTATCACTGGGGTGGGTTTTCTCCTTTTGTCTCACGGCAGGCCAAGAGCTCTGATCCAGCAGCAAAAAGGAAATGTCCCTCCTGTAAAGCGAAGTTGCCACAGGGATGGAAGAAGACTTTATGTCAATCCTGCATTGATTCACTAGTGAAGGAGGAAGCTTCCTCTGCTTGCAGCGATTTGATTGCATCTGTTAAAAAGGAACTTGATGCAACTATCCAATCATTTCGCTCGTCACTAGCAAACCCATCCCTGAGTCAACCATCTGCCTCAGTCTTCCCTGGGCTCACCTATGATCCCTTCGGTGGAGAATGAGTTATCTCTCTTACCCAAGGGGGGCACTCCCCCGCCCTGTCTAGAGAAGAATCTGAGGGGGACGATGAAGGTGAAGTTACCTTCAAAGTTTAAACTGTCTTTAGAACAGGTAGACGGCCTGTTTAAAAGCTATATTTACTACACTGGGTCTGGAGGAAGAAAGAAAGGAGTTGTCCCTGCATGACAAAATGTATGCAGGACTCGGCAAACCAAAAAATTGCAGCTTCCCAGTACACTCAGTTATCTCTGAGACTATTAAGAGGGAGTGGGCAGAGCCGGAAAGAACCTTTTTTTTCCTAAAAACTTAGAGGCGTTTTCCTTTTGACGAAGACCCATCGGAAGTTTGGAACAAGAATCCCAAACTAAATGCCGCCTTCTCCCAGGTCTCTAGATCTACCGACTTAGCCTTTGAGGACATGGGGGTATTAAAAGACCCCATGGATAAAAGGATGGACCAGCAGCTAAAAAGGGCTTGGCATTCCATCATGGGGAATCTTAAACCTGCGATGGCGACTACTGTCGTCTCTAGGAATATGGAGTTCTGGTTGAGTCAACTTAAGGCCCATATTTCAGCAGACTCTCCAAAACAGGAGATTTTGGATTCCTTCTCAACCTTTTCTGCCGCTGTAGCCTTTATATCTGATGCTTCAGCGGAGTCTATCAAAATGTCGGCTAGATCTGCAGCCTTAACTAACTCGGCCAGAAAGGCTCTATGGTTGAAGACTTGGCCGGGAGACACGGCATCCAAGAACAAGCTGTGTGGGATACAGTTTCAGGGGGATTTGCTGTTTGGTCCCGACTTAGATGCTGTACTAGATAGGACAGCTGATAAAAATAAGTTTTTTCAAAAAGAAAAAACAACCTGTTAGGAAGTTTTTTCGTCCCCAATGGACACAGGAACAAAGCAAACCCCAAGAAAAGAGAAGGAACTGGTCGTCACAGAAGGGCAAAGGAAATGTCCTTTTCCATCCTCCTGCGGCCTCCGGTAAGGCGCAATGACTTGGACCTGCCAGTAGGGGGAAGGCTTCAGGGTTTTCTCCCTATTTGGGCCAGTGTGACAGAAAGTCAATACATTCTGGACACGCTGGCTCAGGGTTACAGAATAGAGTTTTCATAACGCCCGCCAGAAAGATTTGCGGTGACAAAATTGTCAAGGGATACAACAAAGGCCTTGGCCATGAAGAACCTTTTAAAGGATCTGAGACACCAGAGGGTCGTTGTACCAGTATCCCGAGAAGAACAGGGCCAGGGATTCTATTCTCATATTTTTCTAATAAAAAAAACATCTGGGAATTTCCGGTTGTTCCTCAACCTGAAACCATTAAACAGGTCAGTCCAGTACAGAAAGTTTTGCATGGACTCAATTTTCACGGTCAGAAACATGCTGACCAAGGATTGCTTCATGGCATCAATCTATCTGAAAGATGCTTATTTGCACATCCCTATGGCACCTCAGTCTCAAAAATTTCTGAGATTTGCGGTAGACCTGGGCAGGGAGATTGTACATCTTCAGTTCAGGGCCCTTCCCTTCGGTCTTTCGTCAGCTCCTCGTATTTTTACGACGGCAATGGCGGAGGCTCTCGCCCCCTTCATCTCCAGGGGATTGCTGTAATCCCATATTTGGACGACCTCCTCTTCTTCGCTCCATCCAGGGAGAGGCTGCAGGAGGATCTAGACAAAGCACGCGGTCACTTGGAGGCGCTGGGGTGGTTGGTGAATGTCCAAAAGTCCAATTTCATTCCAGCCCAGCAGGTGCTCTTTCTGGGATACCGGATAGAGTCGGTAGAACAGAATTTTTTTCTCCCAGAGGAGAAGATGATCAAGATTCAGAGGGCAGTTTCATCCCTTCAGACAAATCAGTTGGTTTCGGTGCGAAGGGTTATGTCAGTGCTGGGGACATTGACCTCTTTAATGCCAGCCATACAGTGGGTGAGGCTGCATTTCAGGCCTCTCCAGAGGTTCCTTTTGGGAACATGGGACCACAGGACAGAGAGCCTCGACACCAGGGTGAGAGATCCCACCAGGGTCAGACGCTCGATGTGGTGGTGGAGAGATCAGGTAGTCCTGCAGAAAGGTCTTCTTTGGTCTCTCCCTACCGAAAAGGTGGTCACAACGGACACCAGTATGTGGGGATGGGGGGCCCACATGGGTCAGGACTTGGCGCAGGGGACATGGTCCCAGGCCGAGTCTAAAAGATCATCAAATTGGAGAGAACTAAAAGCGGTGGCTTTAGCCTTAACTGCCTTCTCCCCAATCTTAGGTTTCCATGTCCGGATACTATCGGACAACGCCACTACTGTAGCATACCTGAACAGACAGGGGGGCACAAGGAGCAGATCTCTTTTCTCACCATCGACAGAGATTCTAGTTTGGGCAGAAAACAACTTACTTTCCCTATCCGCGGTCCACCTCAAGGGTACGTTAAATGAGGTAGCGGATTATCTGAGCCGACAGAGGGTTCAGGAAGCAGATTGGAGCTTGAACAGAGAGGTGTTCGCTCTGATCGTCATAACCTGGGGCCTTCCACAGGTAGACCTGTTTGCCTCAAGGGTAAACACTCGGCTTCCTCCGTTTTTCTCCCTTCAGAGAGACGGGTCTCGGGGGACAGACACTCTGGCACATCAGTGGAATTTTCACCTGGGGTATGCTTTTCCCCCTTTCCAGTTAATTCCGCTGGTGCTGAGAAAGATTCAGAAGGAAAGGGTGTCAGTGATTCTGATCACCCCATTTTGGCCAAAGAGAGCTTGGTTTTCCTTAGTTCTACAGTTGGCATTAAAGCCAGGTTGGCAACTTCCCCTGAGTCACGATTTGTTGACTCAGGGGCCAGTTCATCATCCAGACGTAGGCAGTCTAAAACTCACTGCCTGGTATCTGAGGAGCAATTGTTGAAAAGCAAAGGCTTTTCGGAACGGCTAATAACCACTTTACTCTCTAGTAGGAAGAAGGTAACTAGAGCCATTTATGCCAAGGTATGGAGAGTCTATGCTTCCTTTTGTCATGCAGAACATAGAGATGTGAAAAACCTAGTCTCAGTTCTGGAATTTTTGCAAAAAGGTGCAGACAAGGGTCTCGCAGTCAGCACTCTTAGGCCCCTTTCACACTGGGGCGGTTTTCAGGCGGTACAGCGCTAAAAATAACGCCTGTACACCACCTGAAAAAAAACGGCCCCATTCACTCCAGTGTGAAAGCTGGCGGGCTTTCACACTGGAGCGGTGCGCTAGCGGGACGGTAAAAAAAAGTCCTGCTAGCGGTGTATTGGTGTATTCACCGCTTCTATACCGCTCCTACCCATTAATTTCAATGGGACACCACGGTAATACCGCCGCAAAGCGCTTTGCGGGGGATTAACCCGCCCCGCGAGCTGCCAAATACCGCGGCTAAAACTACGGTAAAGCAGCGCTAAATATAGAGCTGCTTTACTGTCGCCCCTGCCCCAGTGTGAAAGGGGCCTTAAAGTACAGGTGGCTGCCTTAGGGGTCTATCTGGAAAGATCCTCATCTTCAGAATCTTTGATTATGAGATTTTTTAAGGCACTTTCCAGGTCAAGACCGGTCCCGGTCAGGTTTTTTCCCAATTGGGATCTCTCAGTGGTGTTGCAGGCTCTTACAAAAGAACCTTTCGAGCCCTTGCAGAGCATATCGCTAAAGAATTTGACCTTAAAAACTGTTTTCCTTGTAGCAATCACTTCGGCAAGAAGGATTAGTGAATTGCATGCTCTGTCAGTGAAAGAGCCTTTTTTGTCAATCTTCCCAGATAGAATTGTCCTTAAGGTAGACCCAGGTTTTTTGCCAAAAGTGGCAAGTTTTCATAACAGATCCCAGGAGATTATTCTCCTAACCTTCTGTTCTAACCCTACGGGTAAGAAGGAGGAGCAGTTTCACAACCTAGACGTGAGACGTACTTTACTACAGTACTTGGAGGGGACAGGAGTTTTCAGGGCTTCGGATTCTTGATTCATTATTTTTTCTGGAAGCAGGAAGGGCAAACAAGCATCAGTCTTTGGCTAGGTGGCTTAGAACAGCCATTTCTGTGGCCTACTCTCAGATGGGTCTACCTCCCCCGAAGGGAATTAAGGCCACTACATGGGCAGAAAAAGCTGGTGCCTCTCCAGACCAGATCTGTAAGGCGGCTATGTGGTCAAGTTTGTCAACCTTCGTCCATCATTACAGGCTGGACCTCCTGTGAGCAGGAGATCAGGCTTTTGGCAGAAAAGTTCTGCAGGCTGTTGTCCCTCCCTAAGGGGGTAAGTCCCTATTATCCTCTCAGGTGCTGTCCTGAAAGACGATAAGGGAAAATTCAAGTTAGACTTACCAGTAACTTGTTTTCCAAGAGTCTTTCAGGACAGCAGCATCCCGCCCTAATGTATTTTATATATATATATATATATATATATATATATATATATATATATATATATATATATATATATATATATATATATATATATATATATATATATATATATATATATACATACATACATACATACATACAGTGACTGACCATATCTCGATTATGTGTTCCAGTTCAGGGCCGGAGGTTCTCTACTACTGACTATTGGTGGGAAGGAGCCTCCTTTTTAAAGTTTTTGGTGGAAGAGGTGTTTCCTGTTGGCAAGGGGAGGAGTCACTCTCTCTCAGGTGCTGTCCTGAAAGACTCTTGGAAAACAAGTTACCGGTAAGTCTAACTTGAATTTTCTCAAGCATATCAGTCTAGTTTAAATATTTATATATTCTGGAGATTAAACCCCTATCTCAAGGGGAGGAGATACAAATTTGCTCAAATTGAGTGTATGGGGGGTGGAGTGTAAGTGAATGATATTTCTGATAGAATTGTCTTATATTTGTTTTAGTTCTCTAATTCAGTAGGTGGGAAATCGTATTTTGTTTGTAGACTAGTAAAGGTGAGAGGAATGAATTATTGTGAGAGAGTGATTTTAAATGTGTTAGGTTATGTAACTTTCAATTAATTAGAAAGTTTTGATCTTGAGCTCTATCTGGGGGGGGGGGGGGGGAGCGAGGGTCGCCTAGAAAGGAAGCCAGGGGGGCAGTGTCAGAGAATAATTTTAATGACTTGTCTGTTCCATAGTTGAAGGGTGTGAGTAACGATAAGATTTGAGGGACTTAATTTTTGTGGTGGGATAGTCTTGGACCAAAGGAGTCCTTGTAGATTGTAGGGTAGAATAGATTCTTCCTCAAAACGAAGCCAAGGGATATGGACTGAGGGGGCATGCCATTGGGCTAATTGGGTGAATCTGGCCGAGAGATAATAAAGCTAAATTATTGGGTATGCTGAGGCCTCCTTTTATTTGGGGTCAAAACATAAGGGAATAGCTAAATCTGGGTTTCTTGTTTAGCCAAATAAATTTGTTGATGACTTTCTGTAAGGAATCTAATGTTTTTTTAGATAGAATAAGAGGAAGGGCTCTAAAGAAAAAATAAAAGTTTTGGTAAAATCACTATTCTGCCCGAGAATGAAATCTGGTATGATGACCAAAGTTTAAGTAAATTATTAATAAATAAAATTACAATAAAATAATAGGTATTAAAGGGTATTAAACCAAACCTGTTAAAATACTGTAGCAGCGCTAAAAAAGTGGATAAAATTGATATACTATTGTGCGAATAAATATACAGTAAACCCCCCTCCATCGCTGTATACGTCGGAAGAATAAATACTCAAATGTGGCAGTTAATGGTTCTATATTCAATGTGCCGCAAACTGATCAGTCCATCCACCAGTACACTCCACCACGTGTTTAAAGGTTCCGCTTTGGGGATGCACTCACCAGAGCTAAAGATAATATAGGCATATACACTCTCTCCTCAGGACACTGCTCCTTCCTTTACCGGTATCCTCCAATTCTCCTCCACAGCCTCCTATTCAACAGCTCACCATTGCCAGACAGGTCATGTGTAGAAAAAATTGCAACCACATAGCGTGATACTGCTTAAAGAATTTATTCACCCCCCTTTAAAATGGATCAAACACCCCTTAGTATAAAATGCGTACCAGGAAAAACATAAAAAACAGCATTGAATTGGGTAAGGATAAATGTAGATATTGCACTGTGCCTGGGTTCCTCAGTTCCCTTTCCGGATCTACTCTACCAGTTTCCGCGTGTGGAGCGGTGATTCTAGCGTCCTGAGGGCTTCCTGGGCGGTGGAACGCAGGCTGGAGCGCAAGAAACGTCACTTCCTGGTTCTCTGGTCTACGTCCCTGAAGCGCGTTTCGTCATATCCGACTTCGTCACGAGGGCGTGACCAGAGAACCGGAAGTGTTCCTTTTAAAGTGATGGACCGCGATCTCAGCCAATGGGCGTGCGCGCATAGACATAATAGGCGTTTGCAAAGTGTTACAGCATAGCTAATGCTGCGGATTAACAGCTGCGCCGTGTTTACAAATACTGGCCTTATAAACATCGACATTATAGTGTACTAGTCACCAGTCTGATTTCTAGCCTTTATAACCCAATGTTTGGTATTAACATCATATTGGTTTGGTATATGTATTTGGGTGACCGACTGCCGTGCTTACTTTCCACAAGCGGAAACTGGCAGAGTGGATCCGGAAAGGGAACTCAGGAACCCAGGCACAGTGCAATATCTACATTTATCCTTACCTAATTCAATGCTGTTTTTTATGTTTTTTCTGGTACGCATTTTATACTAAGGGGTGTTTGATCCATTTTAAAGGGGGGTGAATAAATTCTTTAAGCAGTATCACGCTATGTGGTTGCAATTTTTTCTACACGTGACCTGTCTGGCAATGGTGAGCTGTTGAATAGGAGGCTGTGGAGGAGAATTGGAGGATACCGGTAAAGGAAGGAGCAGTGTCCTGATGAGAGAGTGTATATGCCTATATTATCTTTAGCTCTGGTGAGTGCATCCCCAAAGGGGAACCTTTTAAACACGTGGTGGAGTGTACTGGTGGATGGACTGATCAGTTTGCGGCACATTGAATATAGAACTATCATCTCTTGAATTTTATCTTATTATGGAGAAAGCCGGACTTTATTAATTATCCAATGAATGATTAATTGATCCTCCATTTATTTATTTATTTATTGATCCATTAACTGCCACATTTGAGTATTTATTCTTCTGACGTATGTATTTATTCGCACAATAGTATATAAATTTTATCCACTTTTTTAGCGCTGCTACAGTATTTTAACAGGTTTGGTTTAATACCCTTTAAAACCTATTATTTTATTGTAATTTTATTTGACTTTTTCTCTCAAGCAGCTGCTAGCAGTGCACTAATTGGTTGCACATTTGATCACGTATATACTTATTTATTTATATACTTCTCACATATACCTTAACCAGCAAGAGACTATCAACCATTTGAGTGCAGAGAGGTGTTTGATATAGGTGGCCAACATAGCAAACATCCTTCTTTACAAATTCTTAATATTGTTAATTAAGGGAGGGTAGTTTGCTTGGTATAATGATTTATAAAATGGTGTAATCTGGATACCTAGATATCTAAACAAATCCGCATTCCAATTGAATGAGAATTTATCTTTAAGTGAAGATATTAAGGCTGGGGGAATATTGATCGGTAAAGCTGAGCATTTCGATAAATTTACACCCAAACCTGTCAGGTCATGAAAGATGTTGAGGGTTTTAGTTAGATTGGGTAGGGAAATGAGAGGGTCAGTTATAAATAGAAGCACATCATCAGCATAAAGACTTAATTTATATTCTCTGGATCCCTTAAAATATCCTTTTAATGTCTGTGTTGTTTCTAATAGCGCAGGCAAGGGGTTTTATCGCTAGGGCGAAGAGTAGAGGGGAGAGGGGGCAAAGCTGTCTGGTACCCTTGGTCAGGAGGAAAAAGTCAGTTGTTGCCTGGGAGTTTAATGCGTGTTTGTGGGTTGTGATAAAGAGCCTTAAAGCCATGTAAGAATTCATTGTTAATGCCATATTTGGGGAGTAGAGTGTCAAGATATGACCAGGAAACGCTATCAAAAGCTTTGTGTATATCAAAGCTAAGTAATAGTGTGAGTTTGGAATGAATGTTGGCATCTTGAATGAAATTTGAGGTCAGTCGTATGTTATCTGTTTGTCTGTTTGGAATGAAGCCTGTTTGATCAGGATCTACTAATGGAGAGATAACAGCAGATAACCTGTCTGCCTAAATACAGCCAAATATTTTTAAGTCGTTGTCAATAACTGATATTGGGCGGTAGTTTTGGGGGGTGGAGAGGTCTTTGGGAAGAAGGGACATATTGGCTAAAAGCATTTCTGATGGGAAATGTCCGCCTTGTAAGATATTATTATTGTACAGTTTAGTAAGGTGTGGGGTAATAGTAGAGGCAATTTTTTTATAATAGGACGTAGAAAAGCCGTCCGGGCCAGGGGCTGTGGATATCTTTAATGTTCCAATGATTCTGTTAATTTCTATATCAGTACAGGGGGCATTGAGCGATTCGATTTGTACCCTAGAGAGAGTGGGTAATGTAATGTCGTTAAGCCAGTCTAGGGAGGATTGTGGTACAGAAAGATTTTTTTTTTTTTTATAGACGTCTAGAAACCGTTTCATGACTTCTTTGGGATGGGACACTGTATTTCCAGATGCGTTCCTTAACTTGTATGTGTGGGGTGGTTTCATGGATTGATTTAGTTTTCTAGCGAACATGGTGGAATATGAATTGCTGTTGAGTAAAAATCTAGCTTTAGACCATCAGAGGGCTTTTTCGGTGTCTGATGTTAATATTGCGTCTAAAGTAGTGCGTTTCTCTTGAATTTGTTTAACCGCTTCCCGACCGCCCACTGCATATATACTTCAGCAGAATGGCACGGCCAGGCAAAACCATGTACAGGTACGTGGCCCTTTAATTGCCTGGCCGTGGGTCGTGCGCGCCACCAGCGGTGCGCTCGCGACACGGTCGGGTGGCTTCGTCACCCCGGCCGCGGGACCAGCGGACCCGATCGCCGCTGGTGTCCCGTGATCGGGTCACAGAGCCGAAGAACGGGGAGAGGTCTGTGTAAACAAACCTCTCCCCGCGCTTCCTACACTGCCTGTCATTGATCGGCATTGATGGGTTTTGGTTGTTTCTGTGGTATAAATGGTCTAGATCTTTCGTGAGGGATCTAATGTCTGCAAGTTTGGATTTGTTTTTGATCGAGGCGATGTTTATCAGGTGGCCTCTCATCACCGCCTTATGCGCCATCCATATATTTGTAGGAGACATGTCCGGTGTTACGCTATGTGCAAAATATTTCTCGAGGTGAGAAAGTGTTTGTTGGTTGCTTGACGGATCAGTGAGCAAGGAATCATTAATTCGCCATGTGTGTTTTTGTGTTGGCTAGACCTATGCATGAAGTGTCAAAGGAGACTATGTGGTGATCAGACCAAGGACATGTATGGATATCTGCCTTAGAGGAATTGGCTAGTAGGATTGGGGTGCAGAAGATATAATCCAGTCTGGCGAAGCTGTTATGCGGTTAGGAAAAGAATGTGTAGGATTTGATGCCTATGTTGTGGGCTCTCCAAGTATCTACTAATTGATGATTACCGTATTTATCGGCGTATAACACGCACAGGCGTATAACACGCACATTAATTTTAAGAGGGAAGTTTCAGGAAAAAAAATCAAATTTTAAATAAGGAACTTTGAAGCAACATAAGGGTCAGTGCCCATCTGCAGCCTTACAAGTGCCATCAATGCAGCATCATCAGTCCACATCAATGCAGCCTCGCCATTGCCATCAGGGCAGCACCCTCGCCATTGCGATCAGGGCAGCAGCCTCGCCATTGCGATCAGGGCAGCAGCCTCGCCATTGCGATCAGGGCAGCAGCCTCGCCATTGCGATCAGGGCAGCAGCCTCGCCATTGCGATCAGGGCAGCAGCCTCGCCATTGCGATCAGGGCAGCAGCCTCGCCATTGCGATCAGGGCAGCAGCCTCGCCATTGCGATCAGGGCAGCAGCCTCGCCATTGCGATCAGGGCAGCAGCCTCGCCATTGCGATCAGGGCAGCAGCCCCGCCATTGCGATCAGGGCAGCAGCCTCGCCATTGCCATTAGGGCAGCAGCCTCGCCATTGCCATTAGGGCAGCAGCCTCGCCATTGCCATTAGGGCAGCAGCCTCGCCATTGCCATTAGGGCAGCAGCCTCGCCATTGCCATTAGGGCAGCAGCCTCGCCATTGCCATTAGGGCAGCAGCCTCGCCATTGCCATTAGGGCAGCAGCCTCGCCATTGCCATTAGGGCAGCAGCCTCGCCATTGCCATTAGGGCAGCAGCCTCGCCATTGCCATTAGGGCAGCAGCCTCGCCATTGCCATTAGGGCAGCAGCCTCGCCATTGCCATTAGGGCAGCAGCCTCGCCATTGCCATTAGGGCAGCAGCCTCGCCATTGCCATTAGGGCAGCAGCCTCGCCATTGCCATTAGGGCAGCAGCCTCGCCATTAGGGCAGCAGCCTCGCCATTGCCATTAGGGCAGCAGCCTCGCCATTGCCATTAGGGCAGCAGCCTCGCCATTGCCATTAGGGCAGCAGCCTCGCCATTGCCATTAGGGCAGCAGCCTCGCCATTGCCATTAGGGCAGCAGCCTCGCCATTGCCATTAGGGCAGCAGCCTCGCCATTGCCATCAGGGCAGCAGCCTCGCCATTGCCTTTAATGCAGCAGCCTCGCCATTGCCATCAGTGCTGCCTGATCGATGCCCATCTGCAGCCTAGAGGGGACAGGGAGGGGGACTTCCTATTACAGAGGCCACCAAGTAAACTTGGTTCTCACCGTATGTAATCTGATGGCACTTGTTCCGCCCCCCCTTCTGGTCCCCTCCGAGGCAGCTAAAATTGAAGTATTGGCGTATAACAAGCACGCGCTATTTGCACCCAATTTTCATGGTGAAAAAGTGAGTGTTATACGCCAATAAATACAGTATATAGTGATCTGTTCAAAGATTTGGGAAAAGCTTTAGAGGCTGGGACAACTCTGCTTCTGTCCAGAGCCGAATGGGCAGCTAAATTTGAAATCACCACCCACTATTAAATGTGAAGGAAAGGGCTTGGGTAGCTCTGATTGGATTATACCTCGTCCCGGGTTAAGTGGTAGGTGGTGGAGCGAAGATAGAAGTAGGGGACTATAGCGGTAATCAATAATGATGATACTTGCAACTTTTTGAATGAAAGATTAACAAAGTAGTTTATTCATAATTGGTTAGAAAGATAAAATCGATATTACATACATTGAACATACAGGACAAAAAGGAAAAAATATAGTGGAATAGGTCCTGCGGTCATAACCGTTCCCCTGCAGTTAGTGGGGACGCATGGGGTTTAGAGATGACAGGAGGACCATAGGGGTACACAATAAGAGAGAAGTGGGTTAAAAAAGATCTACAAAGGTTTAATAGATTCTGGGTACAAAAGGGCTGTTTGGAGAGAGCTGACCGACATGTTTTGCCATACAATGGCTTCTTCAGGGTCAAATGAAAAGTTTTGTACCATATAGAGGGAAAGTCTGAGAAGATATAAAAAGACACAAAATTAGTTAAACAACTCAATGGATGCATCTGATTTATCATGAGCAGAATATACAACTCCATGTCACCGCAGGGCCATTCACCCATCCCATGCACAAAACTGCACCGTGCTGGTCCCAAAAAGCTCCCACTGGGGGCCAAAGAAACATACCCCTGAATTGCTGGAGCGACCACTAGATACGCAGGTGTGGTCAGGTATACTTGGGTCCCAAGAGGCAGGGAACTGTCGAGGGCCTAAAGGGAGCCTGGTAAGATAGAATAGAATAAGAATAAAAATTGAAATGGCAAAAAAGATTGATTTGCCATACCTGGCTAACATAGCCTAGAATTATAAAAACTTACCACTATGTAAAAATTGAAAAATATATATGGAGCGCCATACATAAGTGATCCTATGGAGATCTTGAAAGAAAACACCACTGATGGAACGACAAAATGACAATGGGTTAGGTTGGAATAAGTAAATTGGACATTGCATAGGAAAAGATGGAAAATAAGAGAAGCTCACCTAGTAAGCACAGGTCTGATTGAGTTGGACTGCACGATGGAGGTCTGAAGCCAGACAAGTTGTCAGCACTTTAAAGTTGGTCAGAATGAAAAGACCGATAACTATAGATAGAAGGTATACAATATATGTGAATAAAGTCACAAGTAATCTAGCAAGATGGAAGCATCAGCTAAAAGGAAAGATGACAAACCTGCATAGATGGTGGTCTTAGCATGAATGGCGCTCCAATGTCCATCACCTGAAATGGTGAGGGAAAGGCAGGCTTTAAAGGTCCTCCACACCTGATCATAAGTCATGATAAGGCGGCGGGCAAAAATGGGCCATTCGCGCATGCGCAGTAGTAACTGTTTGGGCACCCCAGGGCTGCGATCCTATGGCCGCAGCCCGCTTGGCTTTGTTGCCTGCACACCTCCCTGATGCTCCACCACCACCTGGTAATCACTAGCTCAGTTTCCATCTACTTGTCTTGGAGCTAATGGCTTTCCATTTCCTCCATAGGCTTTAGCACATTTGCCTTCTGACCAATGTTGCTTATTACCCCTTCCGTCCACTGGAGGGCTTTGCGGGTCTGGATCCACCCATATGAAATGTAGGCACACGCGCATGGCGCTACTGGCCATGCGCGAATGGCCCATTTTTGCCCGCCGCCTTATCATGACTTATCATGATCAGGTGTGGAGGACCTTTAAAGCCTGCCTTTCCCTCACCATTTCAGGTGATGGACATTGGAGCGCCATTCATGCTAAGACCACCATCTATGCAGGTTTGTCATCTTTCCTTTTAGCTGATGCTTCCATCTTGCTAGATTACTTGTGACTTTATTCACATATATTGTATACCTTCTATCTATAGTTATCGGTCTTTTCATTCTGACCAACTTTAAAGTGCTGACAACTTGTCTGGCTTCAGACCTCCATCGTGCAGTCCAACTCAATCAGACCTGTGCTTACTAGGTGAGCTTCTCTTATTTTCCATCTTTTCCTATGCAATGTCCAATTTACTTATTCCAACCTAACCCATTGTCATTTTGTCGTTCCATCAGTGGTGTTTTCTTTCAAGATCTCCATAGGATCACTTATGTATGGCGCTCCATATATATTTTTCAATTTTTACATAGTGGTAAGTTTTTATAATTCTAGGCTATGTTAGCCAGGTATGGCAAATCAATCTTTTTTGCCATTTCAATTTTTATTCTTATTCTATTCTATCTTACCAGGCTCCCTTTAGGCCCTCGACAGTTCCCTGCCTCTTGGGACCCAAGTATACCTGACCACACCTGCGTATCTAGTGGTCGCTCCAGCAATTCAGGGGTATGTTTCTTTGGCCCCCAGTGGGAGCTTTTTGGGACCAGCACGGTGCAGTTTTGTGCATGGGATGGGTGAATGGCCCTGCGGTGACATGGAGTTGTATATTCTGCTCATGATAAATCAGATGCATCCATTGAGTTGTTTAACTAATTTTGTGTCTTTTTATATCTTCTCAGACTTTCCCTCTATATGGTACAAAACTTTTCATTTGACCCTGAAGAAGCCATTGTATGGCAAAACATGTCGGTCAGCTCTCTCCAAACAGCCCTTTTGTACCCAGAATCTATTAAACCTTTGTAGATCTTTTTTAACCCACTTCTCTCTTATTGTGTACCCCTATGGTCCTCCTGTCATCTCTAAACCCCATGCGTCCCCACTAACTGCAGGGGAACGGTTATGACCGCAGGACCTATTCCACTATATTTTTTCCTTTTTGTCCTGTATGTTCAATGTATGTAATATCGATTTTATCTTTCTAACCAATTATGAATAAACTACTTTGTTAATCTTTCATTCAAAAAGTTGCAAGTATCATCATTATTGATTACCGCTATAGTCCCCTACTTCTATCTAAGCTCCACCACCTACCACCCACTATTAAATGCGTGGAATGATTTTGGTCTAGAATATCACAAAATTTGTTGAAAAAGTTAGAATGGGCATCATTTGGAGCATAGACCGAGGCAATAGTGACGGAACGTCCTTTAATTGAGCCTTTCAAAATTAAATAACGACTGTCTAGGTCTTTATAGACTTTATGAATCTCAAACTACTGAGTTCCTGATAAATGTAGCGGCTCCCCTAGATTTTGTGTTGCAAGTAGTACAATAAAATTGACTGAAACTTTTGTCAAAGAATTTACGGTGTTTGTCTGTAGCGAAGTGAGTTTCTTGCATTAAGATTATATCCGCTCCCAATCTTTTGTAGTGGCAAAAGGCTTTCTTTCTCTTGTGAGGTGAATTAATGCCCTGGGCATTGTGAGAGATCACCCCAAGACCCATTGTGGTGTGAAAAGGTGATAATAGTTATGAGGTAGTGGTAATGGATCACAAGGCCCAGGGCAGGGCATATAGTAGAGTTGGTGTGGTATTAGTAGTATGGTTGACATCATTAACATTAAAAATAAAAAATTACCTGAGATAGAGAAAAATCTGGTTATCACTGTGTTATAATCCGTATTTAAAAAAAAAAACATATATCAAAGTATACATCAACTTCTTGCATATGTAATTACTAGCTAACCTTTTTCTAACGACTACCATATTGTACCTATACCAGTGAACATTGGAGATTAGGGTACCTGAACTGTAGGACCCTAGAAAAAATGAACTCCTAGAAAGTAAGAGTGCTGCATTGCACAGTGACGCACAATCGTAATGCCTTAAAGAGGAGGGCCGGGCAAAAAAAAAAAATTAAAAGTCAGCAGCTACAAATACTGCAGCTGCTGACTTTTAATAATCGGACACTTACCTGTCCCGGGGTCCAGCGATGCGGGGGAACGAGACCCCCCCCTCGTTCCCCGCTCCGCTCACGACGCCGGCATTCTTAATGTGGGAACCCGGCTGGGCTTCACAGCCGGGCACCCACTGCGCATGCGCGAGCGGCGCCGTGCGCCGTGATTCGACGCTCACTCATCTGGGACACATGACATGTCCCAGATGACTGTGCGTTGCCTACAGGAAGTGACTTTTAGCCCGGGCAATGAAGGTGGCAGACTTCGAGGGACCCCCTAGCAACAGGCATTTAGAGGTGAGTAAAAAATTTTTTTTTTTTTCCAATTATTTTTTTTTAATTTTTTTTATGATTTTTAAGCCCCTTTTTGTTTTTTGGCTGCAACCCCACTTTAAGTAAAATAGAGAAGATTTGTTTGACCTTTTCAAAAATATGTAAAAATAGAGTATTTTAGTATAATTATAAGAAATATTAATAACTCGGGGGTCAGTGAGGGGGAGTGAGAAGCACTAGCTGACCAAAAATAATATTGTTGTGGACAATACTGTCCGTTACTCACAAATGGAGCATCCACCAATAAAACAATGGATAGCAGGTACAGTCGTAGAAGTGTATCTACAAGTTGAACCATGCTTTAGGAGTCCTTTGTGAGTAGGGGAACAAACTAGCAGAGGCGGAGCAGAACAGCCTCAGCGAGGATTCTATATACAAAAATATATAATATAAAATTTAGTAGGAAAAACGCAAAAAATAAATAAAAGTTAGGTGTATGAGATCGCATGAGATCACATAGGAGGAATTATGTTATACCAACCCAATACCTTTTTAAGGGTATAGAACCACTCACAATAAATTAAACTTCAGAGCTTGTAAATTTTTAGAACTATAAAAATTGTTCTTAGTGTCATGTGAAGGACAAGAAGAAAAAAAAAAATATTTTGAAAAAACAGAAGAAGGGTGAAATTTCAGCCGTAGGTGTGTGTCAGCTATAACTTCAGGCATCCAAATTTCTGAGTGATGGACGCCATCTTCCTTGTCCACGATGTGTGGCCCAGATTGGTGAAGTATGAGGAGTGGTAGGAGGTCTTGCAACTGTACTCGGATCCAGAAGGCCCAACTTTACAAGGAGATCTTTACCTTCCGTGACGTTGAAAACTGTATAAGTGGTGCTGTTATGTGGTACTGTTAATTTAAATCAGAAACCCCACCGGTATCTGATATGGGCCGATTGTAATACTGAAGTTATCTTTCATTTTGCGTCTTCTCTCCAAGGTAGCTTGTGAGATATCTGGCAATATGTGGAATCTTTATGCCATCCAATTCAATGTTATGCATATTCCTAGAAGCTCTAAGTATGCTTATATATTCTTTTATGATGAAGTCTTTCATGCAAAGAATAATGTCCCGTGAAGGTTTGTCTGGGGGTGGTTTAGGACGCAAGGCCCTATGAATTCTGTCACACACAAATGAGGATGGAGGTAAATCTAGGAGGAGATTGTGGAACAGTTTGGATACTGCTGGCATCAATTCAGTGATAGACTCTGGGATACCACGAGTCCTCAGGTTGTTCCTACGGTTACGATTGTCCAAATCTTCCACTTGTGATTTGTAAGTGAGTGTTTTTCAGCTAAATGCTCAAAGTCCCTTCTAAGATCGTTGTGTGCGAGTGATAGCTCTTAGTGTTTGGTTTCTAGGACATCTGTGTGTCCCCCCAAGGTTGCTATTGCTTGTGTGAGTGTGTTTGTTATTTTTTGGAGTTCGCACTGTATTTTGTCTGCAAGTTTTTCATAGATCTTGGTTAAGCTGGAATCCAAGTCCGCTTTTGTGATCTGTGAGGGGAGATCACTGTTATTTTGTGTTGAAGAAGACTTAGGCGAAGGGCCACTGGCGCAGGGGCGGATCCAGGGGGGGGGCAACAGGGCAATTGCCCCCCCCCGAACTTGCTGACATGACTGTCTCTCAGTGTGTCACTTGCTCAACACTGACTCACAGTTGCTCTGCGGCTGCCGCTGCCTCTGCCTGGTCTGCCGAATCTCTCTCACATCAGCCGATCAGCGGCGCAGAGAGAGAGACTCGATTGATAGCAGGAGGAACAGGTGGGTGGAGCCTCTTCCCTGCACTCGTTGCTAACGCCTGGGCCGCCTGGCGTCTAGCAACGAGTGACGTCACTGAGTCACGTAGGGCTCTCCTCAGGGCTGCTGATAGGCCAGTACAACTGGCCCTGACGTCCTGGGCCCGGGCAACCTGCAAAGAACTGTTTGGTGTTAAAAAAAAAAAAAAAAAACTTCCACAGCCCTGACCGAACATCGTCGCCACCAGCACAAACCAGACGCAGCCCCCCTCCCCCCCTTAGTTTTTACATTTTTTCTTTGATAGCTCAATACCTGCAGTGTTCGTGTAGGTGGCAGCAGGGAGGGACTATTTCTTGTATTTCGGGCGCGGAAGGATGTCGCTTCTCTTCCGCGCCCGCTCCTCATGCTGGCTCAAGTCAGCGTGTCCTTCCCTGGCGCCGCAGAGTGATTCCTCTACCTCCGCTCTTTTGGCGCTCTGCTCTGTTCTTCACTCGGCTGAGAGAAGAAGCAGGTGAGGTGAGCGCTGGCTTTGGCTCAAGAGAACAGAAGAAGCAGCTGGCATCTGACACTCCAGTGAGTCCAGCCAGGCAGGAGCACTGCAGGATCGGGGAGGATCTCCTGTCAGTCAGTCAGTCTCTGACGGCTACACACTGTGTGGTATTATTTGCAGAGGTGCAGCAGAGCGGTGCGCGCGTGCTCAGGGTACTCCTGCCTTTCTAAGCAGTCATTTCCCTGTCAGGCGGAGTGATCTCCACCAGACAGGAGCTCCCTAGTCCCGGCTGGCATGACGTCACAATTCAGAGGCCGGGAGCGCGAGATTGAAGACAAGATGCTGCCGAGTCCCGACCTGTAGCCAGAGCCCATCTGCACTGTCTGCAAGTGAGTGATCACTTAACTGCCTTAACACAACAGTGTCTTAGCTGTGTGAACTGCTGAAGTGGTTAACACTTGGAAGGAAGGGGAGGGGCGTTAATTCAGTTAGAATGGTAATTGTAATACGCAGCATGGAGGGGGTTAATGTACTCACTGACACATTTGTGACCATTGGCAACTAATTAACCCCTTTGTGCTACATTAGTGGCAGGGGCACCATCAGTGTTAATTAACCCCTTTTATGCTGCAGCGTGAAGGGGTTGAAAAAAGGGGTTAATTAATTGCCATTGGTCACGAATGCGTCAGTGAGTACATTAACCCCCTCCATGCTGCGTATTACAATTACCAATCATCATTATCATCATGAGCCACAGCACCCGTATTGTGTGATTATTATGATGATAGTGATGATATAGAATGACAGTAAAATTAATCTTTAGGCCTCATTCACACAGGGGGCATGCTGCAGACATGCAGGCTGTCTTTTACTGACTTGGGGATGGATAAAGTGTGGGACATACTAAAAGGAATGACAGAAAGGAATGTCCCATAAAGTATTGCACATATCCCTGTGCTGGCATCCCATTTATTTCTACTGACACACACAGCTATTGTGTCCCAATATGTCGTGTGTGGGTCCCAGAATGCTTGCAGGGTGCCTTCAGGGACCCACACCAGCATGTCATATTGGGACATAGCGGCTGTGTCCGTGCAGCCATGTGTCAGAATACAAATAAATGGGATGCTGGCATGGGGATGCATCTAACACTTTAAAACAGTGTCACTGTTTTAAACAAGGTTATGACTGTATGAAATGTTAAATACATATATTTTAATACAAATGTGTTCTGTAAGCAACACCTTATTTTCTGGCAGTGCCCCTCCCGAGACTAGACTCTGGATCCGCCCCTGCACTGGCGGCTGTGGGGGACTGTACTGGCGCCTTTCTGAGCCATTTTCTTCTGCTCCTTATTGCGTAATGGGTATGTGATTGAAGAGTGCTGTTGCGCACGGCGATTTATACACCTTCTTGCCCGACGGCATGCACTAGTATTGTTGTAGCTGAATTTATAGCTTACTTAAATGATTATAGATACAAAAATAATAAAGTGATTAAACCTTTGTCTGTATAAGAATATAAACGTACGATAACAGTTCGAAAAGATAAACAATCACATTTATTCATACAGGAAAGAAACGTCAGAATAATTTAGAACTTATCATAAAATTAAGTGATGGTACAGATACAGTGTTTAGGCTGCGAAGATACTTAAGGCCATATGGTTACAACTAGGGGTGCAACGGATCGTCGCCGATCCGTGATCCGAACGGGTCACCCCGTTCGGATCGTCACACCCCGCGCAGCGCTCCTCGGCCTTAGGAAAGGCCGCGGCTTCGGCCTAGCTCCGGATCGTCGGCGGCCATCTTGGTACACCTGGCCACTGTTTACAATGTGATCGCTCCGTCAAATGACGGAGCGATCACTTGTACACAAACCCTGCATTACCCAGCCAATACCCTGCATTACCCAGCCAATACCCTGCATTACCCAGCCAATACCCTGCATTACCCAGCCAATACCCTGCATTACCCAGCCAATACCCTGCATTACCCAGCCAATACCCTGCATTACCCAGCCAATACCCTGCATTACCCAGCCAATACCCTGCATTACCCAGCCAATACCCTGCATTACCCAGCCAATACCCTGCATTACCCAGCCAATACCCTGCATTACCCAGCCAATACCCTGCATTACCCAGCCAATACCCTGCATTACCCAGCCAATACCCTGCATTACCCAGCCAATACCCTGCATTACCCAGCATATACCCTGCATATACCCTGCATATACCCTGCATATACCCTGCATATACTCTGCATATACTCTGCATATACTCTGCATATACTCTGCATATACTCTGCATATACTCTGCATTACCCAGCCGATACTCTGCATACCCTGCCAATACTCTGCGATACTCTGCATTACCCTGCCGATACTCTGTGATACCCTGCCAATACTCTGCGATACCCTGCCAATACTCTGCGATACCCTGCCAATACTCTGCGATACTCAGACAATATTACAGTGGGGGAGATGACGTGGATATTACAGTGGGGGAGATGACGTGGATATTACAGTGGGGACTATGTGGTGGCGGAATTTTCACAGGTTTTTGCAAATTCAATTATTATTTGCTGATCCGAAAAATTATCCTATCCGTGACTCTGATCCGAGGATCGATCCGATCCGTGAGTTTTTTGATCCGTTTCACCCCTAGTTACAACAGATATACACTTATCAATATGGTTATCAGAACATCAAGACAAGTCCTAGGAGAGAAGATAGATTAGAGATAAAAATAGGTTAGGGATACACAAAATACATTACACTTCCATCCGATGGTGTGGGATTCCAGAGAATGAGCATCTAGCTCTAAGCTTGCTTATATGCCAAATGGCCCCCTTCTTGAGTCTCAATGTTCATTGGCTCCCTGGGCTAACTCTTTGGTCCTTGGGCTAGCTCCGTGATTGGTTCTTTTCTGAAGTCAAAACTCCTGTTGCCAGTCAGTCTCAAAGATTAATGAATCACTAGTTCTAACTAGGTCTGACATTAGTATGTTAATGACCCCTGGGGAGAAGGTGCCGTGCCATCTAGCGAAACCCAGGGGCAATGGAGGAACTGATGACTCACTGGTTTTGATAACCAGAGATGACATTAGTATGTCAATGGCCCCTGGGCAGAAGGTGTCGTCTATTGTAAGAGAACAAGGGATATTCAATTAGCACCTGGGCACAGTCAATCTATGGATTAACGAACCAATGTCAAAGAAGAAAGTCTAGCTAGCATGTCATAAAAATATATAGATATAGATATACAGGGGGTCCCCGGGTTACAAACAAGATAGGGACTGTAGGTTTGTTCTTAAGTTGAATCTGTTTGTAAGTCGGAACAGGTACATTTTTTAAGTGTAGCTCCAGACAAAAAATCTATTTTTAAGTTTTTTAGCTAACATTGGGAAGGGTTATCACCCCTGTAACATTTGTTTTGCTGTCTGTGCCCCTGTTCAGAAGATTTCACCTCACCTTCTGTCCCAAAGACAATTGGATTTAGAAAATTTTGGGTTGTTAGGGAAGCATGGACTGGTGATAAAGCATCAGTGGAGACACCTTTTTCCCATATTAACTCTTACAGGAGTGAATTTCCCTTCCTAGGGGTGGATTTCCTCTCACTTCCTGTTGTCTCCCTCCGTTTGTAAGTAGGAGTCGTTTGTAAGTCGGATGTTTGTAAGTAGGGGACCCCCTGTATATACACACATGCATACATACACGCACACATACAAATATATATATATATATATATATATATATATATATATATATATATATATATATATATATATATATATATATATATATATATATATATATATACACATCCCCACACACACCTCTCCCTGATATATATTTATACATCCGATGGGGCATGGCAATCTAATTCCATTTTAAATATAGTCGTTAAAAATCTCCAACACAGTTTCCCCTGAAGTTCATTCTTGAACTTATGTCAATGATTTTGTACCCACCCACAACAATCCAGAAGTCCCAACCCTTCCCCACCACGGCCTCCTCTTCCTTTCTTGAACACGCCGGAACTCCTCAAGACAGGAAAGAAATCCTGGTGCCCTTGAGACTTCACATCCAAACCATGAGTGTCTGTACTGCAATGTTTCATCGCCCCTGGCCTATCTAGTCCTGTAACTTGGTGAGACCGTGTAGTGGTTTCTCCGCTTGGATCGGACCGCGAGACAGCACTTTTCAGCATGGTGAAGAACAGTTCAGGATAGTCTTATTTGTCTCAAGAGATGACTTTATTGTCTTCAGGTGGTGGTTGGGCGGGCCTCCAGATCGTCGTGCATGAATACAAAAAAAGAGAATGTCAGTGTACAGATATTGGAGGAATGCCAGACAGGAGCAACGGTCATCAAGACTTAATACTTATAAGGGGTGCAATGGGGATGAGTAAAGTGGGCTCCCCACAGGGAACAGAGTCCAAGCAACAGACAGTATCAACACTGCCTGTTATTGCAAGGTCCCTGGGTCCACCACACCTACTCACGGGGCTCAGGTTAAAGCAGTAGGTAGACTAAGGGGGGTAGCATTCCATTAAGACATAAAAACACGGGATGTCCAGGGATACTTTGGTTCAAAATATGGTACACTACTGGCGGGCAGGGAAAATCCTTTTAAACAGATACATTATCTTGAGAAGATGGATGATAGAAACCCAGAGAAAAATTTTGAATGAAGCAAAAGAAACGGAAGAGAGGTGAGTAATGAAAATGAACGAGAAAATGGTGGAATTAATAATGGAAAGGGAAGAAAAAACCTACAGATTTAATGCTGCTCCAACCAAGACTGTTAAAGAGCATGGAATCTGGGTTAGAAAAAAACAAATACATTGGTTGGAAAAAATAAAAAGTAAAAAATAGCACCATAAAAAAAAAAAAAAAAAAAAAAAAAAATTGTTTCTAAAAAAAAAAAAAAAAATGTTCTCCCATACTAGCAATTAGCAGTATTTTTTTTTAGGTCAGGTACACAGATATTAACATTGAGGGGGAGGAAAAAAAAAATTAAAAAAATGATCAAAACTTTTTTTGGAATTTAGGTAAACCATTATTACTACAAATTGAAAAGGCTTGTCTCTAGAAGAACAAAAAACAAAAAAGAAAAAATATAGTTCTAGGGTCCTCTTTTAACTGCTTCCCGACCGCCCACTGCATATATACGTCAGCAGAATGGCACGGGCAGGCAAAACCACATACCTGTACGTGGCCCTTTAAATGTCTGCCCGTGGGTCGGGAGTGCGCCGCCAGCGGCGCGCTCGCGACCCGGTCGGGAGCTCCGTGACCCCGGCCGCGGGACCAGCGGACCCGATCGCCGCTGGTGTCCCGCGATCGGTGTCCCGCATTGATTGCTGTATAAATGACAATGGTCCCAAAAATGTGTCAAAAATGTCCGATGTGTCCGCCATAATGTCGCAGTCACAATAAAAATCGCTGATCGCCGCCATTACTAGTAAAAAAAAAAATATTAATAAAAATGCTATAAAACTATCCCCTATTTTGTAAACGCTATAACTTTTGCGCAAACCAATCAATCGCTAATTGCGATTTTTTTTTATTTTTTTTTTTACCAAAATTATGTAGAAGAATACATATCGGCCTAAACTGAGGAAAAAAAATGTTTTTTTATATATTTTTTGGGGATATTTATTATAGCAAAAGGCAAAAAATATTGCATTTTTTTCAAAATTGTCGCTCTATTTTTGTTTATAGCGCAAAAAATAAAAACCGCAGTGGCGATCAAATACCACCAAAAGAAATCTCTATTTGTGGGGAAAAAAAGGACGCCAATTTTGTTTTGGAGCCACGTCGCACGACCGCGCAATTGTCAGTTAAAGCGACGCAGTGCCGAATCACAAAAAGGGGCCTGGTCCTTTGGCCAATTGGTCCGGGGCTGAAGTGGTTAAATGCACACAATCCCCTACGTTGGTCTCTAATAGTTACCCAAATTAGGACAGCAACAGGGTGGAGTTTACTAAAGCTGTGGCCCTAAGAATTAACTTTTTCCCACTAAGAAACCTTCGTTGGAGATATCTGGATTGACCTCTTTTGATCTTGAGATCACCCAAATCGTCCACTTCACTCCTAAGACATCCTGATTTCCAGCTCCCTTGTTACTTCCTCCCATTCTCAACATTAGGACCGCTCTGGAACTCCTCCACCCCAATATGTCCAGCCAGCCCCTACCCTGACCACCACTAGGTGATCCCTAGAAACTCTTTTAATGTTACCTCAGCCAGCTCCATATCAGATAATTCCCAGCAGCTATTATTTTGCACCACCCTCCTCTCCTTAGATCATAAACCCCTTGAGTAGGGCCCTTCTATTCACGCCCTGCACAGACTGTTGTCATTATCTGAATCCTGTTGCACAAACCACCCAACTACCAAATTTTTAACTCCTTCCTGAACCCCAACAGAAGTTTCAGTAGGTGTAAGGGGGGAGGTCAGGTTTTCCATAAAACCTTCCTTCAGGGGTGATTGGGGTACCACCCGGTGTTCCTGCTATATCCATGCCAAGGGCAAGAGGAGATGTACAATAGACTCCCCAAGGTAGTGTACCCTGCTGATTACCATTAACCTGATGCTGAAAACAGTGCATCATTAGACATGTGATACCAGTACCCTGGTAACTTTGTTTAGGACCAGTTGGGACACTACCCCGGCATCCATTAGACACGACCCCCTCCTGTGCCAGCATTGTTGCCTTTTCCCATAGCACAACACCTTCCTTTCTCCAGCACTCATTCGTACCAGTCATCTGAGGCTGTCCGGACTCAAACCATCAGAACAAGATGGACTGCAGGGTGTAACACAGTAGAGTCTGTTAAAGGCTAGTACCCAGATTGACCGAGATATCTGCATTAGGGATGGAACCAGTGTAAGTTAGATTTTGATGATTCTGGAACTGAGTCATCTACCAATCTATTATGATTCATAGGCAACCTAGATACTACCCTCACCTACCCGGTGCCCCCCTCCAGTTCCAACAGCAGTCTCCATTAAGCCTCTCTTTATCCTAAGTATGGGAAATAGTCTGAAAACCCGTATTGAAAACCACCTGGCAACAGGTACACTCGATTCTTTATAGAGGCTGCACACCTTCTCCCTCCTTTATCACTTTGTTAATCAGACCATGTTATCCTTCACCCATACAAAATAAACTGCCTATACTATTCAGACAGGACGCACATGAATGACAGGGGCATAGCATATCACTGGGGCACTGGGCTTCCTGGCATGCAGGACACAGAAAGGTACACAAGGAGTCTAGGACAGGAAGGACCCTTATGGGTATTAACTGAGGAGAATACGGCATGCCTATACATATATCAGAAGTGAGGGCCCTTGGAACAGCCAAGAGCCGGGAACACCCCATACAATTTTCCTGCACAACTTTTTCTCCAGACTCAACCAAGACTATACAATACGAGGCCAGACCTATACACTTTCAACTTGTATGCAATCCGGCAGGCCCTCGTACTTCACATCTGCAGATAAATCTAAAGGAAATTGAAAAAATAAGATAAAAATTGCATAATGTGTATCCAACTCGAGGAACTTCTGCTACCAAACACCACTGGCCACAGGGCAAAGAAAAATCCCTTGCAGCACTGAGAACGCTGAACAGTCGGGGGTACAACTCGAGCCAACCTGTGTGCTTTGAAACCCCCAGATATTAGCGACAGATATGCCACAGCCACATTAGACAATTCATAACAAATCGTTACGTAAAAACTGGGCAGGATGCAGACTGGAACTTTACTTGGGGACACAGCCTGCGAAGGGACATTAACATACCTTAGCCTGAGGCAATGAGCAGAGCTGGAACAGCCAGGTAACTAATTACAATAACCGCAGGGGGGTGAAACAGTCCTAAACACAAGTAATCAGTGGAGCACAGAAACTCGTTCATACCCAAGCTTTATACAGGTTGGATTAGAAAATACCACACCCACTTAGGTAGTCCAAAACACAGCTGAATGGGCTGACAAATAGGAGCACAAACCAGATGATGGTTCTAATACCACACCCACTTAGGTAGTCCAAAACACAGCTGAATGGGCTGACAAATAGGAGCACAAACCAGATAATGGTTCTAATAAGTGCTGAAACCAGGGAAAATAATACATTGTCTGATTTCCTTTGGTTCTGAAAGCCATGAAACCCAATTATCACATCTGAGGAATAAAACACAAATAAAATTTAAAACACAAATAAAATGTTTAATAATAAACATTCCATTTTTTTCGCCTGAAAAAAAACAATGGTTAAATACCTGTAACAAGACATTAGCACGTGAAACAAATATACATTTACATTACATAAACAGTGCACCTTATTTTAAAATAGCAAAAATTGTTGAGCTCAACTTATTATTAATAAGTATTACTTAATACATATTAATACCACGTGTATTTTTGTTTTATGGTATACCAATAATTCCCCAAAAAAAAATATTCACCATGGTGAGAAGAAAAAAAATCAGCAACGCGCAATAGATCTTTTAACGGTACCATTTATCAACAAATTATAAATGCCTCACCACAAACCTCTCGCAGAACTGTCTTTTTCTGGAAAACAAACATTTTTAGTAAATGCACCTTTCAAGGTCATTTGCATGTCAATACAGTTCCTTTTGCATTCTCACAGATCTGGTCAGAAAGAAGGGGGGTCATTTGGGTGGGCTGTCAGCAGCTGCGACAACAGACATCACAGGACACAAAATAAAATATATATGGCATATTCCACACACTCACACAATTAGCTGGGTCAAAGATGACCTCTAGACGTCACACATATTTCATATTCCACACACTCACCCTCACACGATTAGCTGGGTTAAAGATGACCTCTAGACGTCACACATATTTCATACTCACCCTCACACGATTAGCTGGGTCAAAGATGACCTCTAGACGTCACACATCAGCATGTCTTCTATAATACAAAAACGCTCGCCTTCCAGGGATTTATTCTTGAAAAAACACCAGGAATGAAACATTGTTGGTGACAACTGGATTAGTAGCATTGTTGGTACATACCTTAGGTGTGGAGGCTGTTCCCCTGATCATCACCGTCACTACTGTGGGGATGTGGTTCTATTGGCTGTCATTTGTTGCGCTTTCTCCTTACCTCCCACCATCATCTTCCCACGGTGATTGTACCACAGGGCTTCCCAAGTTTTTAGCTTAAAAGTACCTCTTTTAGAATAAATTCTGTCAGTCCAGCAATCCTAATCTTGCATATTTCACAACCCAAGACCCATATTACCCATCCTTTATGGACGATGGACCTTGAACTGATCCCCCAACCTCTTTTAGAGGTTGCCTACTTCAGAGGTAGCTACTCTCTGGACAAGAATTAGGTAGACAGGCCCGCCCCTGCCAACGTTGCTGCCTTTTTTTCACTACTTGCCAGAACAATATTCTCTGTCCTGGCTATAGTCCTTCAAAAAATTAGCCTAGAGATTTCCTGAACCAAATAGTCCAATCCCCTCCGTGGACTTTTCAGAAATATTCCAAAAGAAATGCTTAACAAAAGCTTATTACTTCTGTTATCTCAAGAATGTTTAGCACAAACTTGGATAATCAGGACCCTATGCGTATTTGTAGTACAGGAGGTAGTTATATGCACACCTAAGTTACAACATCGCCAGTGTTTACAGATCCACAGTTAGCAGTTTATTCATACTAGGGCTGAAAACAACTAATCGACTAATTGACAACTAATCGACCATAAAATCAATCGACTACTACCTTCACAATTGATCAATCGGCCAGTAACACAATGGGATTATAAAACAAAATGAGCCCTCCATTGTACAAAAACAGTAGCTTTCACAGTTCTACAGTAAATATGAACCCCATACAGTAGTGACTATCTGCTCCCCAAAAGGCCAACTCTAGCCTTCTCAACGCCATTACGTTCAAAACCACGGACAGGTCTCAACCAGCGTTAGTCTGCCCCACTCAGCTCTTTAGAGCAGGCAGGGACAGAACGAAAACTGAGGACTCTTATGACAAAAAAAAACAGTTCCTCCTCTGAGAATCACAAAAGCATTTACTACACATCCATCAATGCACTCACCATTACAGATTTCTGAAGCCACAACTGAACCACTTATATGTAACAATATTATGGCTTCTCTCTGTACCTTGATATTACAATAACTTTAATGCCTCCCCAAAACAGTATTACAATATAAACCTTAATTTACTTAAAAAATCTAAATGATTTTGTCCTTTTGGCCACAAACAATCAAAAAGCCCCTCCCCTCCTGTGGGTACATCAAAACTCATCAAACTGGTTCATTTAAATATCAATGAAGAGGAAGAGGGAGGCGAGCCTAGATTTTCAAGTGCAGGCTTCCTAAAACACAATGAATTGCCATCTGAGACACTCCCATACACTTGTAAAGCTAGTTTCTCTGTCCACTGAAACCCAGTGTACATTTTAATGAAAAACCAAAATTCAATACAGAAAACGCAATAGCATTACTTAAAAAATTAAAAATATGTACAAAGTACAAAAATAGAATTCACTTAAAAAGGAAATGGTGCCTAGACAGAAAGTGACGTCCCGGACCACATGGCTACACCCAAAGGAATCAGAGCTCTGGGATGATTTACAAGCTGAAAATGGCCGCCGTCTACAACCTCATGGTGCTTACAAACAAATTGCAGGCCATCATAAAATGGGATTTTCCCGCCAAACGAAAACTGCTAACTTACAATAGCTTACATTCACTTAAAAGGAAACAGAAATGATGCCTAGCACATCCATCAAAAGAAAATGGCAGCCAAATGCAGTTTTTTTTTTTTTTTTTTTTCGCCAAAACCAGTACACCCCAAACTGACAAACATGGGACATCATGAAAAAGCACAACTTCCCTACTAGCCAACCCTTCTCCCCACACACTTGAAAATGCACACTTAAACATAGACACACAGTTTAGGAACAGTTTCACTGAAAAGCATGTAATCTCGCCACACAATTGAGCGTAACACATGCCATCCAATGAAACAACCACACCACATGAACCACAGTATAATACAGCTCACACATACCCTCTTTTCTCATACAATCTGGCATTAGACAAACAGCCATCTCTACCATCCTACCCACAGTGAATTTCTGCATGGTCTTTTCATCCCAAGGGAGTAGCCAGCAGTTTCCCATACAATATATGGCTGGTCGCCCCTCCCCCCATGCATTAGCCAAGCAATTTACTTATAAACTGCTCAGCCAGCCACATTGTAAGATGCACCTAAAATGCCACATTTATACTGACTAATTATACTCAATATACAGTTTGTTACTTACACCACATATAGCTACACAGTCTGCTCGGTCACACACAATCATTGTACGCTGATTATACATACACTCGGGCGGCCAATCCAACACACACACACACACACACACACACACTGTGCGAACTAGGCTCCGTTTTCATGAATGCAATTTGCCATGCGACTTTGGACACAAAGTCGCATTACAAGTCACAGCCCATTGATTTCAATATCACCAGTCCCAATCTATGCGACTCAAAGCTGCAATGACTATAAAAAGGTACCTGCACCACTCCTATGCGACTCCGACCCAGAGTGTAAATTTGGATCAAAGTCGCATTCAAAGCCACACCAAAGTCGCACCGCACAGTCATACTCTAAATCATGTGACTTTGGAGTTGCACAAGTGGAAACGTAGCTCTAGGCCCACTGGTGTGTGTCCCAATCACAACGGTTGGCCTAATCTCATTCAAATGGTCAACTGAAATTGCTTTTTGGCAGAGGCACATATCCTTTTCCACTGTCTCCAAGATTTCAAATGGAGCCCTTATCATTCATTCTGACACCCTCCTGCAATTTTTGGCCCAACTGAGGCAGGATGTCTTCTCATACACTCACAGTACAATCTATTTCACTTATACTGTTCATATCAGTCTCATCAAAGTATTAGTGCAGACAAAAGGTTATATATCTATAAACAGTGTTCAAAGAAGCTTGCTAGTTTTCGATGTAAAGGACAGGGTAGGCAGATATATAAACAAGGCTTACCTTTTTTTTTGTAGTTTGTCTTGTCCTCCACATATAAAATCGCCAATTCGCTCAAAACGTCAAGCCTCCTCACACAGGGGCACCATCTGTTGTAGCTGAATTTATAGCTTACTTAAATGATTATAGATACAAAAATAATAAAGTGATTTAAACCTTTGTATAAGAATATAAACGTACGATAACAGTGCGAAAAGATAAACAATCACATTTATTCATACAGGAAAGAAACGTCAGAATAATTTAGAACTTATCATAAAATTAAGTGATGGTACAGATACAGTGTTTAGGCTGCGAAGATACTTAAGGCCATATGGTTACAACGGATATACACTTATCAATATGGTTATCAGAAAATCAAGACAAGTCCTAGGAGAGAAAATAGATTAGAGATAAAAATAGGTTAGGGATACACAAAATACATTACACTTCCATCCGATGGTGTGGGATTCCAGAGAATGAGCATCTAGCTCTAAGCTTGCTTATATGCCAAATGGCCCCCTTCTTGAGTCTCAATGTTCATTGGCTCCCTGGGCTAACTCTTTGGTCCTTGGGCTAGCTCCGTGATTGGTTCTTTTCTGAAGTCAAAACTCCTGTTGCCAGTCAGTCTCAAAGATTAATGAATCACTAGTTCTAACTAGGTCTGACATTAGTATGTTAATGACCCCTGGGGAGAAGGTGTTGTCTATTGTAAGAGAACAAGGGATATTCAATTAGCACCTGGGCACAGTCAATCTATGGATTAACGAACCAATGTCAAAGAAAAAAGTCTAGCTAGCATGTCATAAAAATATATAGATATAGATACACACATACATACACGCACACATACACACAAATACATATATATATATATATATATATATAATATATATATATATATATATATATATATACACACACACACACACACATCCCCACACACACACCTCTCCCTGATATATATTTATACATCCGATGGGGCATGGCAATCCAATTCCATTTTAAATATAGTCGTTCAAAAATCTCCAACACAGTATGAACTGTAGGGATGTTTATAGAAAGAATAGCTATTTAAGGTAATGGAACCTTACAGTGTATGTACAATCTTTGCTGGATCGATAGTTCTTAATTACAGATGGTGAACTGCATCGCGTCTCGCATGCACCCCCAATTAGTTGTGATTTTTAGCTCATCCTATCACCCCTGTCCTAGGGTTATTGATTGCTTCAAGACCGTTGTGTGGCTACATGTTGCCCGATGGGGTGTACATGGGCCCTTGTTCGGGTAGAGAACCAACCCCCAGGACTTGGAAAAAGACAGTCAATGAGGTATAGCAGGATGACAGACTCTGACTGCAAGGCAAGCAGCAGCACACTCAAAAGTGGTGAAAGGAATGTCAAATAAGGACCCCGGGGGGGTTTCGGAGTGGTTGGGCAGCTTTAGAGTCCCCTCAGAGAGCAAAACTGGCCTGTGTGGGTGCAGTAAGGTGACCACTGCAACTGGCTATGGGGACAGGGTTGTTTCAAAAAGATAAATCCCCTGGAGCCTCGGCCTGGGTCAGCCCCCAGTGAACGGGGTGTTTCTACTGTATGGTGGGGTAAGGATCTGGCTCGGGGGGGACAGGGGAGCTGCTGGTGGGCTTAGGGTGTACCAAGATGGCCGCCTCACACCTCTGTCTCCGGAGCACCGATCTGTGCAGGGTATCTTCAGCCGCCACTGGGTCCCACAAGTGATTTTTAGCTGGTCTGTGGATGCCGCCACTGGTGAGCGTGGAAGGGGCCGCCGCTAGTCACTGCAATCGAGCTCGGTAGCTCTGGAGGCCTCGTAGGCCGCAAGATGGCGGCTGGTCCACTGAGGATGGAGGCCGGGCTGTAGAGTGAGTGGACGGCCAGGGGTCAACAAAGGGGTGATCTGCTGCTGATCCACGTGTTCCGAGTGAGTGTGGACGGGGCCGCTGATCGCAGCAATCTAGCTGGGCAGTTCTGGAGGCCTCCTAGGCCGCAAGATGGCAGCTGGTCCCTGGGGGATGGAGCCGGCCACGGGCCGGATTGCAGAGCGGGCGAACGGCTGGGGGTCTCCAAACGGGTGTTGGTCAGCTAAGGGGGTGCCAAGGAGGTCGGATGGAGGGTCAGTTGGTGAAAATAAGAGCCGATGGTGCTGGATGGCTGTGGATTCTGTCAGGGACAGCGGAGCTCATCCACAGCACGTCTATCCTCTTCCTCGTCTGGACACGCCCCCCTATTTTATTTTTTTTAAATGGCCCTTTTAAGAGCTATAGGTGGAAATGACATTTTGACGTTGCTTCCGCCCTGCAATGGTATGGGGACGGGTGGGGGCCATCTACCCCCCCCCCCCATTCGTCTCCATGCCAAGGAAGGAGCAACATCTGGTCGCCACCGCCGGCGGCTACGGTAAACGGCGGAGGGCACTGGAGCGTGGCGGGAGGGGCGGGAATCCGCCGCAGAGACCACTTTATCTGAAAGCAGATCGCCGGCTGAAGAAGAGGATACTGGGGTTATGACAGCTAGCTGCTGCAATAACGTTATTCCTCTTCAAAGTGCGGCGGTCCGTAAGTGGTTAATACCTTCCCTGACGTGTTATCGGTTATCAAATTAAATCTGCACTGTTACACTGCATAGTTGCATTTTAATGCAATGCAAATGTGCGCTTTCTATAACAAATGCCATCCTCATGCTCTCCAGTCAGAGCACTCCGACACCAAGAGCTATGCTACTCTCTCTTGGAGAGAGTGAACGGCTCTCACATGCGGAAACACCTGCTATTTATAGCAGGGGTCTCCAAACTTTATAAACAAAGGGCCAGTTTGCTGACCTTCAGGCTTTAGGAGGGTAGGACTGTAGAAAAGGTCCTGGCATCTGTGGGAAAAATCAATGCCCCCTTCTTTGGTTTCAGTGGAGGAGTTGTGCCCCATAATTGGTGTTAGTGGGAGGAATTGCACCCCTTCTTAAATGCCATTTGAAGAAATTTTCCCTTATCGTCTTTCAGGACAGCCACCTGAGACCTTGGCTCCTCCCCTCTGTAGGAAACACCTGCGCCAGCTTGCTATAAATTTCCTCCTCCCCTGCTGCTCCTCAGTTATTTGTGTTTCCTCCAGGAGGGGAGACACCTTTTTTGGAACCAGCCAGGAGAGTCAGGATTACCAGGGGGTATGTAAGGCTCAGGCAAAGGAAAAGGTCCACAAACAAAGCAGCAGAGGCTCCTTTTTTGAACAACAGACCAGGTAACTAACCTGGGAGAGACTGCCACCCCTGCATCCCTGAGCGCAGCGGAGGTCAGGGGGGTTCCTTCTCAGCTCCGAGTGCGGAGCACGGATACAGGCCCTGCCGTCCCATACCTCCAGCGGCGTGTAGTGCTCGCAGCGCGGATCACGCTGGGTATAGGGACCGGCGATGTCGGCGACGGGTGACGTCACGTCCGGCATGAGGGGGCGTGTACTTCCGGGTTCGCGGCTTCCGGTTCCGGCCGCGAACCATGAAAAGAGACCAGGCATGGGCTAGGAGAGGAGCTACAAATGCTGTGGAGACAGCAAAAGCTCCAGTGGTGACACAAGCATGTCGGACGCAGAAGGGAGGGACCAGACTGCTCCGACAGAGACCAGCTCCAGCCATGTAAAGGTAAGGGGAACCTGGGGAGGACCTCCCCTGGCCTATAACCACCACCCATCCCCCTCAAGGGTTCAGCAAAGGGGGGGGTGGGCAGGTCCCTCCTGTGTCAGAGGGTTATTTTCATTGGGCACCTAGTGTGGTAAGCCCATATGGAAGACGCTGCGCACCTGCAAGATGCAGGAAGCTTATGTCAGTATTATGTGTGTGGGGTTTTTTCTTTGTCTTTTCAGAAACCTGACAAGTCTAAGCCCTCTCATAACTCAAAAAGGAGGTGCCCTTCTTGTAAAAACACACTTAAAGATTCCTGGGGGAAAGCATTATGTAAGGAATGTATTCACAAGTTAGTGCAAGAACATTCCACAGAGCAGGGCAGTGATTTAGCGGCATCTGTCAAGGAACTATCTAGTACCTTTGTATCTTTCAAGACCTTATTTGAAGGATTTCAGATCCCTCAACTGCAGACTGCTCCCCCACCAGTACTACCGGTGCTAGCAAACGCACAGGCACTACCCTCCACTAGTGCCGGTCCTTTAGTAACTCCTAGAGAGGAGGCAGAGGACGAGCCTGACAGCGCAGCGTCCGGCTCCCAAGAATCTGAGGGTGAAACACTGGAAGGGGATTCCAGAAGACCCTCTAGATACAAACTCTCTTTAGAAGAGGTAGACCAGCTGTTGGGAGCCATTCATACCACGCTGGGTATACAGACGGAAAAGAAACCTTTATCCCTGCATGATCAGATGTATGAGGGTTTAGGAGAACGGGAAAAGAAGAATTTTCCTGTTCATGAGGTCTTAATAGAGGCAATCAAAAAAGAATGGCAGGAACCTGAAAGGAAACCATTCTTTTCTAAAGCCTTAAAGAGACGGTTCCCATTTTCAGATGAGTCATCAGTGTGGAACAAAACCCCAAAACTAGACGCTGCCTTCTCACAAGTCTCCAGGCACACCGATCTAGCTTTTGAGGATATGGGGGTCCTTTCTGAAGCAATGGACAAAAGAATGGATGCCCTATTAAAAAAGTCATGGGACGCCACAGTGGGAAGCCTAAAGCCAGCCATGGCGGTCACGGTGGTAGCCAGATATGTAGAGTTCGGGCTCAACCGTATACAGGCACATATTGAGGAAGGAACTGCAAAGGAGCAAATTTTGTCCTCTCTTCCCACTCTGCTCAAAGGCATCACGTATATCGCAGACGCATCAGCAGAACTGGTACGCATGGCAGCCAGATCCTTGGCTCTAGCCAATTTTACCAGGCGGGCCCTATGGCTACAGACTTGGCAAGGGGATGCTGCGTCCAAAGCCAAGTTATGCGGGATCCCGTTTACGGGGGACCTCCTGTTTGGGCCAGGATTAGAGAAAGTGTTAGACCGTACAGCGGACAAAAAGAAAGCGTTTCCGCTGAAACGGAAAGCACCGTGGTCCCAGCCTCAACAAAACAGAGGCAAAGGAGGGATGCTAAGTCCCGCTTTTCAATTAATGCAACTAATGCAACTAATCAAAAGAAACCTTGGGGTCAGCGAGGGAATAGCAAAGGAGGAGCAATTTTTCACCCTCCTGAGCAGACCCGCGATAAAGAATGAAGCACTCCCAGTGGGAGGAAGACTGGGGGCCTTCATTTCACAATGGGAAGAAATATCCTCCAGTCAATTCATTTTAAGGACGATAAGAGACTGGTATTCCCTAGAATTCTCAAAATTCCCCCCAAACAGACTGTACATCACCAAGCTGCCAAACAGCAAGGAAAAAGCCAGAGGGTTAATGAGATCCATAAAGGACCTCAGGAAACAAGGTGTAATCATCACGGTACCAAGGGCAGACAGAGGACAGGGCTTCTACTCCCATATATTCGGAGTACAGAAACCCTCAGGAAAGGTCAGACCAATCCTCAACCTCAAACCACTAAATCTATCCATAACCTACAAAAGGTTCAGGATGGACTCCATATACTCAGTGAAGGCCCTGTTGCCCCCAAACTGTTATATGGCGTCGCTAGATTTAAAGGATGCGTACCTGCACATACCCATACACCTAAATCACCAGAAGTTTCTAAGGCTAGCAGTAGAAACAGGAAAAGGAACCGTACACCTTCAGTTTCAGGCTCTACCCTTTGGCCTATCATCTTCGCCAAGAATCTTTACCAAGGTTCTGGCAGAAGCTCTGGCACCATTGCGACTAAAAGGCATATCCATTATTGCCTATTTAGACTACCTTCTCCTTTTTGCAAAGACACCCGAAAGGCTATTAGAGAACCTCAAGTATACTCGGGCATTCCTAGAGAGTCTAAGTTGGTTGGTGAATGTGGAGAAGTCAAGTCTACAACCCACACAACAGATAAAATACCTGGGGTATATAATAGACTCAGTCCAGCAAAAAGTTTTTCTACCCAAAGAGAAGATAGAAAAAATGCAAAAAGAAATAGGAACAATACAGACCAATGTACCCTGTTCTATAAGAAAAATAATGTCAACATTAGGGTTGCTAACATCTGCAATCCCAGCAGTTCAGTGGGCAAACCTGCATTTCCGACCACTGCAAATGTTCCTACTAAAAGTGTGGGACCACAAGCAGGAGTCTCTGGATTTGCAGGTATCAATACCAGCAAGAGTAAAGAAGTCCTTATGGTGGTGAAGGACAGAAAATATAGCCGTAGGACGGCTGTGGATCCTACCTATCTCCCGAATCCTAACCACAGACGCAAGCGGTGTAGGATGGGGAGCACACTTAGACTCCCAGATAGCACAAGGTGCTTGGGGGAGGGAAGAGTGGACGAGATCGTCCAACTGGAAGGAGTTGAAAGCAGTATGGTTTGCACTCCAGTCCTTCCAGAAAGAGTTGAAAGGACATCATGTTCAGATCAGATCAGACAACTCGTCAGTTATAGCTTACATAAGCAAACAAGGGGGAACCAGAAGCGTAGTTCTGTGGGCCCTGGCAGAAGAGATCCTGAAATGGGGAGAGAAAAACATACTCTCCTTTTCAGCAGTACATCTAAAAGGAGACTTAAACAAAGTGGCAGACTTTCTCAGCAGAAAGAAAGTAAGAGAAGGAGACTGGGTGCTGAAACAGGAGGTATTCGACCAGATTACAAAAAAATGGGGAATACCTCAGGTAGACTTATTTGCTTCCAGAGAAAGCAGGAAAGTCCAAGCCTTCTTCTCCCTAAAAAGGGAGGAAGGAGCACTCGGAGTAGACGCATTAGCGCAGAAGTGGGAGTTCAGCAGATGTTATGCCTTCCCCCCACCAGTGCTACTACCCGCAGTAATAAGGAAATTACGTACAGAAAACACGTCATTGATCCTCATAGCACCTCACTGGCCCAGGATACCGTGGTTCTCTATGCTCAAAGAACTAGCCATAGAGCCCCCTTGGTTGCTACCAATCCAAGAGGATCTGCTAGCCCAGGGCCCAGTGCACTGTCCACAGGTGGAAAGGTGGAAACTAGCCGTCTGGTATCTGAGGAACAGCTACTAAAGGCGAAAGGGTTCTCAAGCCGTCTGATAGACACGGTCGGGTTTTTCTGGGAGGGCGTCCATGGACGTCCTCCCAGAATCTTGCTCTCGCGCGCCCCCGTCCCGCAAACATCCGTGACCTTCGGTTCCGGAAGGCCCAGCGCATCGTGGTAAACGCCCGTTGGTATCGGCCGTTTCCCACGTGATCACTCCGTCAAATGACGGAGCGATCATTTGTAAACAAACCAGCGTCATGAAATGAAGCCGGTTCCTCCCTCCCCTCCCTGTACTGATCGGTACAGTGTTAGGTGAGGGAGAGGGATTGCAGCAGCACTGTGGGCTGGATGTGTAGTGCCCACAGCGCTGCTCTGTGATAATACTCTGACAATACTCTGCAATAAATTTTAACAGAAACAAAGAATTTATTTATTCTTTACCGAATTTTCAGTCTTTTTGATAGCGCAAAAAAAAAAAACCCAGCGGTGATTAAATACCACCAAAAGAAAACTCCATTTGTGTGGGGAAAAAAAAAGGACAAAAATTTCATATGGGTACAGTGTTGTATGACTAGTAATTGTCATTCAAAATGTGAGAGCACCGAAAGCTGAAAATTTGGTCTGGTTAGGAAGGGGGTTTAAGTGCCCAGTGGTCAAGTGGTTAAAGTAAACTCCATTACAACTTGAGTAAAGATTCACAACTCCTTTACTTTAGTAAATCTGGATATGTATGGGTTAGAGCTGCATGATTCTGGCAAAAAATGAGGATCTAATTTTTTTTGTTGCCTAGAATAAAGTAACATCATCTTTCACATTATACAAAAAAATTTGGACTAACTTTTACTGTTTTTATTTATTTTTTTACCCATTGAAGTGTGTGTTTTCCCCAAAAATTAAGTTTGAAAGACCGCTGCGCAATTACAGTATGACATAAAATATTGCAACAACCGCCATTTTGTTCTCTAGGGTCTCTGTTAAAAAAACATGTTTTCCAGGTTCTAAGTAATTTTCTAGCAAAAAATACAGATTTTAACTTATAAGCAACAAGTGTTCAAAAAAGGCTTAGTTTTTAACCGGTTCCCAACCGGCGCACACCGATGAAATGGGCATATCTGTACATCCTTTTGAATTTGCCGCCTTGCCATCGTGTGTGTGCCGCCGCGAGCTTCCGTTAGTAGCTTGCGGATTCTATGTCCACGGGGATACCCGTGATCGTCTCACGGAAAGGAAGAACGGGGTGAAGCTGATGTAAACAAGCACAGGTTCTGCCTAGTGACACTGTCACTGATCATAGCTCCCTGTGATCGGGAGCTATGATCAGTGATGTGTCACACGTAACCCCTCCCCCCACATTTAGAATTATTACCTAGGACACACTTAACCCCTACAGTGCCACCTAGTTTTAAGGCATAAAAATGCCATAAAGCTATCCCCTATTTTGTAGACGCTATAACTTTTGTGCAAACCAATCAAACGCTTATCCTGAATTTTATTTATTTTTTTATTATTTTTTGCACAAAATATGTAGAAGTATATGTATCGGCCTAAACTGGGGGGGAGAAACTTTTTTTTTTATATATTTTTTTGGGGGATATTTATTATAGCAAAAAGCAAAAAATATTGCTTTTTTTTTTTCAAAATTGACGCTTTTTTTTTGTTTATAGCCCAAAAAATTAAAACCGCAGAGGTGATTTGTTTGGGAGCCACGTCGCACGACCGTGCAATTGTCCGTTAACCACTTCCCGACCGCCCCATGTATATATACGTCAACAGAATGGCACGTACAGGCAGAATCACGTACCTGTACGTGACATTCTTCCGGCGGTTGGGGGGTCCGATCGGACCCCCCTCCGCCGGCGGGGACGGTCGGGATCGTGTCAGGAGCGATCCGGGACGAGGGGACGGCCAGTGGTTTCTGGCCACCCCCTCGCGATCGCTCCTGGCCAATGAAAAGCTTCCCCTTCCTGTCTATTGTATAGACAGGAAGGCGGAAGTGATGTCACGCTCGGTGCGCCGGTCTATGTGACCGGAGACGCCGAGCGGTGAACATGTAAAGGTTAGTGCACAACAGTACACTGACACCAGTACAGTTAGGCACATATTCCACCCCCCTGTCACCCCCTGATCACCCCCCAGATCACCCCCTCCCCCCCCAGTCACAGTGTCACTAATTGCAGTGATCATTTATTTACTGATCACTGCATTTAGTGTCAGTGTGACTGTAATAACTGTCAGGGCAGTTAGTTTTAGGTCCAAGGTAGCCCCCTACCCCCCCTAATAAAGGTTTAACCCCCTGATTGCCCCTAGTTAACCCCTTCACCCCCTTTTGCCAGTGTCACTAAGCGATCGGTTTTCTGATCGCTGCATTAGTGTCGCTAGGTAACCATTTTTTTTTTTTTTTTACCGCCATGTTTATATAGGTTCATAAATAGGTTTATAGGTCAGGTACCCCCATATTACAACCTAAATAAAGGTTTTAACCCCCTGATTGCCCCTAGAGTTAACCCTTTCACCAGTGATCACTGTATAAATGTCACTGGTGACGCTGGTCAGCCAGTTAGTTATTTAGGTTCCCCGTCAGGTTTTTATATAGCGTCAGGTACCCCCATATATTACCTAATAAAGGTTTTAACCCCCTGATTGTCCCTAGTTAACCCTTTCACCCCCTTTTGCCAGTGTCACTAAGCGATCGTTTTTCTGATCGCTGCATTAGTGTCGCTAGGTAACCAGTTTTTTTTTGTATTACTGTTACGGGTGACGCTGGTTAGTTAGCTTGTTTTTTATACTGTCAGGGCACCCGCCATTTATTACCCAATAACGGTTTAACCCCCTGATCGCCCGGCGGGTGATATCAATTAGGTTTTAGGGTCTAATAAGGTCTGCGTCGCCCCAGGTTAGTGCCAGTACCGCAAACACCCACGCGCAAAGCATACACCTCCCTTAGTGGCACAGTATCTGAACAGATCAATATCTGATCAGATCTATACTAGCGTCCCAGCAGTTTAGGGTTCCAAAAAAAAACGCATTGTTAGCGGGATCAGCCCAGATACCTGCTAGCACCTGCGTTTTCCCCCTCCGCCCAGCCCAGCCCACCCAAGTGCAGTATCGATCGATCACTGTCACTTACAAAACACTAAGCACACATAACTGCAGCGTTCGCAGAGTCAGGCCTGATCCCTGCGATCGCTAACATTTTTTTTTTGTGGTAGTGTTTTGATTCAGTCGCTTCAGTCAGGAGCTTTTTTACCTGTGAATCTCAAAAAAATAAAAAAAAAAAAAATAGTTGTCGTTTTATTGTTCTCTCTCTCTCTCTCTCTCTCTATTGTTGCTCTTTTTTTACTCCATTCTATTCTGCAATGTTTTATTATGTTTTATCATGCTTGCTTTTCAGGTATGTAATTTTGTTTACTGTGTTTTAGTGTTAAGCATTTTTTTTTTGTTTTCAGGTGCGCCATTCAGTTGCAGTGCGGATTTATTTATCTTGACAGCAACAGCGTTTGCTCCCACGATACATAAAGCCGCGACTCCAACGCTGTAGGAGCTGCAGCATATATGCCGAAGCATGGGGGCAGCAGGGGGGGGGGGAGGAGCGATTGGCTCCTAATGCCACGTACATACGGTCGAAATTCCGACCGTGTGTACACGGCATAACTTTTGCGGGAGGATGCCCCCATGCATCGGCATATATAAATGGTGCATGTATGCCCATCATTAGAAGTGGGTGGATGAAGGGAGGTATTCTAATGGTGGGCACACCCACCAATCAATCTCTTTTTTTCGTTCAGCCAAGAGGCTGCATGAAAAAAAAAAAGATTACAATATATGTCCAGTATGTTGCTGGACTTTGAATGGTTATACCAGAATGATGCCTGCAGGTTTAGGTATCATCTTGGTATCATTCTTTTCAGCCAGTGATCGGCTTTCATGTAAAAGCAATTCTAGCGGGTAATTAGCCTCTAGACTGCTTTTACAAGCAGTGGGAGGGAATGTCCCCCCTCCCGGATATAAACCGCGCCATTGGGAAATTGGGAAAGCATTTTATCACACCAATCTTGGTGTGGTCAGATGCTTTGAGGGCAGAGGAAAGATCTAGGGTCTAATAGACCCCAATTTTTTCAAAAAAAGAGTACCTGTCACTGCCTATTGCTATCATAGGGGATATTTACATTCCCTGAGATAACAATAAAAATCATAACAAAGAAAAAAAATGGAAGGAACAGTTTAAAAATAAAATAAAAAAGCTAAATAAATAAAAAAAAAAAACAAAAAAAAAAAAAAAAAAGCACCCCTGCCCCCCCTTCTCTTGCGCAAAGGCGTACACAAGCGTTGGTCTGGCGTCATATGTAAACAGCAATTGCACCATGCATGTGAGGTATCACCGCGAAGGTCAGATCGAGGGCAGTAATTTTAGCAGTAGACCTCCTCCGTGAATCTAATGTGGTATCGTGTAAAGGCTTTTAAAGGCTTTTAAAAATGTATGTAGTTTGTCGCCACTGCGTGTTTGTGCGCAATTTTAAAGCATGTCGTGTTTGGTATCCATGTACTCGGCCTAAGATCATATTTTTTATTTCATCAAAAATTTGAGCAATATAGTGTGTTTTAGTGCATTAAAATAAAAAAAAGCAACACCCACCATTTTAATCTGTAGGGCCTTTGCTTTAACATTATATATAGTGTTTGGGGGTTCAACGTAATTTTCTTGTAAAAAAAAAATATGTTTTCATGTAAACAAAAAGTGTCAGAAAGGGCTTTATCTTCAAGTGGTTAGAAGAGTGGGTGACGTGTGACATAGGCTTCTAAATGTTGTGCATAAAATGCCAGGACAGTTCAAACCCCCCCCCCCCCAAATGACCCCATTTTGGAAAGTAGACACCCCAAGCTATTTGATGAGAGCAATGTTGAGCCCATTAAATATTTTATTTTTTTTTGTCCCAAGAGATTGAATAATGAAAAAAAAAAATATATATATTTTTTTTACAAAAAGTTGTCACTAAATGATATATTGCTCAAACATGTCATGGGCATATGTGGAAATACACCCCAAAATACATTCTGTTGCTTCTCCTGAGTACGGGGATACCACATGTGTGGGACTTTTTGGGAGCCTAGCTGCGTACGGAACCCCAAAAACCAATCACCGCCTTCAGGCTTTCTAAGGGTGTAATTTTTTTATTTCACTTCTCACTGCCAATCACAGTTTCGGAGGCCATGGAATGCCCAGATGGCATAAAACCCCCCAAAATGACCCCATTTTGGAAAGTAGACACCCCAAGCTATTTGCTGAGAGGTATGGTGAGTATTTTGCAGATCTCGCTTTTTGTCACAAAGTTTTGAAAATTGAAAAAAAAAAAAAAAGAAAAAAAAAAAAAAAAAATTTTTTCTTTACTTTCTTCATTTTCAAAAACAAATGAGAGCTGTAAAATACTCACCATGCCTCTCAACAAATAGCTTGGGGTGTCTACTTTCCAAAATGGGGTCATTTGGGGGGTTTTGTGCTATTTTGGCATTTTATGGCCTTCGAAACGGTGATAGGTAGTGAGGAGTGAAATCAAAAATTTGCACCCTTAGAAATCCTGAAGGCGGTGCTTGGGTTTCGGGGCCCCGTACGCGGCTAGGCTCCCAAAAAGTCCCACACATGTGGTATCCTCATACTCAGGAGAAGCAGCAAAATGTATTTTGGGGTGCAATTCCACATATAACTATGGCATGTGTGAGCAATATATCATTTAGTGACAACTTTTTGAAAAAAAAATAAATCTTTTTTATTTTTGTCTTTATTCAATCACTTGGGACTAAAAAAAAAAATATTCAATGGGCTCAACATGCCTCTCAGCAAATAGCTTGGGGTGTCTACTTTCCAAAATGGGGTCATTTGGGGGGGGTTTTGTACTTCCCTGCCATTTTAGCACCTCAAGAAATGAAATAGGCAGTCATAAATTAAAAGCGGTGTAAATTCCAGAAAATGTACTCTAGTTTGTAGACGCTATAACTTTTGCGCAAACCAATAAATATACGCTTATTGGCATTTTTTTTACTAAAGACATGTGGCTGAATACATTTTGGCCCAAATGTTTGACTAAAATTGAGTTTATTAGATTTTTTTTATAACAAAAAGTAGAAAATCTCTTTTTTTTTCAAAATTTTCGCTCTTTTTCCGTTTAAATCGCAAAAAATAAAAATCACAGAGGCAATCAAATACCATCAAAAGAAAGCTCTATTTGTGGGAAGAAAAGGACGCAAATTTCGTTTGGTTACAAAATTGCATGACCGCGCAATTACCAGTTAAAGTAGTGCAGTGCGAAATTGAAAAAAGACCTCTGGTCCTTTGGCTGCCAAATGGTCCGGGGCTGAAGTGGTTAAAGCAACAAAGTGCTCTGGTCTTTGGCCGGCCAAATGGTCCCGGGCTTAAGTGGTTAAACTGGCCCATTTACAGACCGAAGTTTATCCCTTTGAAAGAACTAAATAATAATTTGTTTATAGTTATCTCAGCTCTGAGGAATGTTGCTAAACATTTGGCGTTTCCCCCCCCCCCCCCCCCCCCAGCTCTGAGCAGAGAACAGCTCTGCACTTGTTACATAGAATCGAGGAAATGCCAGACTAAGATCGTGAGGGGGGTTCAATCGAGATCACGATTTTTTAACGATTAATTGTGCAGCTCTAGTATGGGTCCCTAAAAAGTATCAACCTTGTGAAACATTCATCGAGAAGCACTAGAAAGAGAAACATCCTGATGCGTTATGCCAGAAGGCTTGTTCAAAGAAGACCTAGTACTGCACTTGCAAAAACCCTTTGCTGGCATTATTTACTATATGTGGGTCTGAAGTCTTTAAATTTGGGCTACTTAAGGATGTTGGTCATTGCCAACTTAACGCAACATAATCGCGTACCTGTACTTCATCCTCTTAGTTGGCTGTGGGGCACCTGTGCTCCGCCAGAGCCACGCTCCCGATTTGATTGGACACAGCGGGAGCCAATCAGGTGTCCACCCGTGATCATTTAGAGGAGAGACGGAACGGCAGTCTGCCTATGTAAACAAGGCATACCGCTGTTCTGTCAGAAACCGGAACTAGGGAACACAGATGTCTCTCTTCCTCCAGTTAAACCATCCCCCACAAATGAATCACTCCCTAGGAGCACACTTAAGCCTTTGATCGCCCCTGATGTTAACCCCTACCATGCCAGTGTTGTTTATACGGTGATGGTGCATTTTTTTGCAATGTCGCAGTCCCGTTTAAAACAATAAGAAAAATAAAAAGTCCATAAAAATATCCCATAGTTTGTAGACGTTATAACTTTTGCGCAAACCAATATACTCTTATTGGGACTCTTTTTTCAAAAATATGTAGCATACATGTTGACCTAAATTGAAGAAGAAATTTGATTTTTATTTTTTTTTCCTTTTTTTTTTTTTTTTTAGGGTATGTGTTTTATAGCAGAAAGTAAAAAAATTGTTTATTTTCCAAATTGTCAGTCTCTTTATTTTTGTTTATAGCGCAAAAAATAAAAACCGCAGAGGTGATCAAATACCACCAAAAGAAAGCTTTGTGGGGAAAAAAAGGACATACGTTTTGTTTGGGTACAGCGTTGTACCACTGCGAAATTGTCAGTAAAAGAAATGCAGTGCCATATCACAAAAAATGGCCTAGTCAAGGTGGTAAAACCTTCCAGAGCTGATGTGGTTAAAGTGGTCTCTGCATATAAAAGTCTGTGATTTGTAACTATACAAAAATGGCCACTGTAAAGCCAATATAACAGTCGAGCTCCGAGCTGAGCACTTCTGGGTTCTTTCTAAAGGCCCGTACACATGATACAAAAATCGGATGGAAAAATTTGTACGTCGGGCTGTCTGGCGATTTTTGGATCGTTAATACGGTGCTTTCCACAGCCAATTTTGCTTTTTCGGCAGACAAAAGCTGGATGTGCAGACTATATAATTTTTGTCGGATGTGAACTCAACGTCCGATTTTCGTTTCATTAGTAGTTTTCGTACAAAAAAATCGTAAGGGCAAGACTATGCATGCCCTTGAAATGAAAGAATACATGCAAAAAAATTGACTGGAATAATGGCACTGCTGGGACAGTTAAAGGACAAAAATTTATAAACCTATTACAGGACAATTTTATGGTCCAGTTCATTGAGGCCCCAACCAGGAATGATGCTCTGCTGGATCTGGTAATCTCAAACCATGCAGAGCATATTACTAATGTTCAGATAAAGGAGCATCTGGGTAGCAGTGACCATAACATGATTTCATTTGATGTTAGCTGTAAGCAAAAATCACATACAGGAAAGATAACAACACTTAATTTCAAGAGGGCAAATTTTCCAAGGATGAGGGCTGCTCTCCAGAACTTAGACTGGGAGAGAATATTGGCAACAATGGGCACAGAACAGAAATGGGGATTCTTCAAAAAGACTGTTTGTGAACTCACTGCAAAGTATATTCCCATGGGCAATAAATTTAAAAGGCTAAAAATAAAACCTATGTGGCTCACGGCCAAAGTTAAAAAAGCTATAAACTATAAGAAAAGAGCTTTTAAAAAATATAAAAATGAAGGATCACTAGTGTCATTTAAATGTTACAAAGAACATAACAGAATATGTAAAAAGGAAATCAAGGATGCAAAAATTCAAAACGAAAGACAGATTGCAAAAGATAGTAGGACAAACCCCAAAAAATTCTTCAAATATATTAATAGTAAAAAGGTCAAGTCTGAGCATGTAGGCCCTTTACAAAATAATCTAGAGTGGGTGACTGGGGACAAAGAGAAGGCTAATTTATTAAATACTTTCTTCAGCTCTGTGTATACAAAGGAGCATGGGGGAGCTCATGTCCACAATGGGGGTGGTAGTGACACAGCCCTAAATCCACAATGGCTCAAAAGTGATATGGTCCAGAAATATTTAGACAGAATAAAGGTGGATAAAGCACCTGGACCTGATGGCATCCACCCACGGATCCTAAAAGAATTGAGCTCTGTAATTTCAAAGCCATTGTATCTAATTTTTAGGGAATCATTAATGACAGGAATAGTACCACTGGATTGGCGCAGGGCGAACGTGGTGCCTATATTTAAAAAGGGAACAAAGTCTTTACCAAGTAACTATAGACCTGTTAGTTTAACTTCTATAGTTGGGAAGATACTGGAGAGATTATTAAAAGACCACATAGACGAGTTCTTGCAGGAAAAAAATATTTTAAGCAACAGACAGCATGGGTTCATGAAAGACAGAAGTTGTCAGACAAACCTCATTTCTTTTTGAGGTGGTAAGTAAAACCTTGGACAGAGGCGTGGCTGTGGACGTGGTATACTTGGATTTTGCAAAAGCGTTCGATACAGTTCCCCACACACGGCTCATGTGTAAGGTAAGGTCTACAGGTTTGGAAATATCGGTTTGTAAATGGATAGAAAACTGGCTAAAAGACAGAATTCAGAGAGTCGTGGTTAATGATTCTTACTCTGAATGGGCTAAGGTTATCAGTGGTGTACCCCAAGGTTCAGTGCTGGGACCCTTACTTTTTAATATCTTTATAAATGATATTGGGTCTGGGATCAAAAGTAACATTTCTGTCTTTGCAGATGACACCAAGCTATGCAGTGGAATAACGTCCTTACAGGAGGTCTCCAATTTACAAGCTGACCTCAATGCTCTGTCAAATTGGGCGACTATGTGGCAGATGAGGTTTAATGTTGATAAATGTAAAGTTATGCACTTGGGGGCTAAGAATATGCATGCATCATACATGCTAGGGGGAGTACAACTGGGGGAATCTGTAGTGGAGAAGGATCTGGGGGTTTTGGTAGATCATAAACTCAATAATAGCATGCAATGCCAAGCTGCGGTTTCCAAAGCGAGCAAAGTCCTTTCTTGTATTAAGAGAGGTATGGACTCCAGAGAGAGAGATATCATTTTGCCCCTGTTCAAATCATTAGTAAGACCTCATCTGGAATATGCAGTTCAGTTTTGGGCACCAGTTCTCAAAAAGGATATTGGGGAACTGGAGAAAGTGCAGAGAAGGGCAACCAAACTGATAAGAGGCATGGAGGAGCTCAGCTATGAGGAAAGATTAGAGGAACTGAATTTATTCACCCTTGATAAGAGGAGATTAAGGGGGATATGATCAACATGTATAAATATATAAGGGGTCCATATAGTGAACTTGGTGTTGAGTTATTCACTTTACGGTCAACAAAGAGGACAAGGGGGCACTCTTTACGTCTAGAGGAGAAGAGATTTCATCTCCAAATAAGGAAAGGTTTCTTCACAGTAAGAGCTGTGAAAATGTGGAATAGACTCCCTGCAGAGGTGGTTCTAGCCAGCTCAGTAGATTGCTTTAAGAAAGGCCTGGATACTTTCCTAAATGTACATAATATAACTGGGTACTGACATTTATAGGTAAAGTTGATCCAGGGAAAATCCGATTGCCTCTCGGGGGATCAGGAAGGAATTTTTTTCCCCTGCTTTAGCAAATTGGAGAATGCTCTGCTGGGGTTTTTTTTGCCTTCCTCTGGATCAACTGTGGGTATAGAATGGGGTATATGGGATTGTATGATATATATATATATATATATATATATATATATATATATATATATATATATAATATTATTTTTTTTTTTTTAATATTTTTTTTTTTTTTGGTTTAATTTGTGGTTGAACTGGATGGACTTGTGTCTTTTTTCGACCTAACTAACTATGTAACTATGTAAAACGATTCAGCGCATTACGTCACTTCTGACGTATTCTGAAAAAATATGTTTGTCGCCCGAAAATCTGGTCGTGTGTGCGATGCTTTAGTTGAGGAGATTGGTGAGTTCACGAATATCATCCCCTGCTTGGCATCTGCACAGAAAACAGGACTTAAATTCATCCAGTCATGAAGTGCAATCTAGGGTGTTGCACCTTATTCAGCTGGGCCGCCATCAGGGGGTACAGCCATCACAAGTGTAAGGGGCCCGCCTGGGCCAGAAGAAGGCAGGACGGGTAGAGGGAAGCCGTGCTGTGCATTATAGAAACGTTTTTATAGCTTCTGCTATTCTCGTGTTACTAAGCTCAGACATCGAGCTCTTTACTGCCACCTCTGGATAACTATGTGCATGTGCACCTGTGTGATCTGTACTGTGCTTCTCAGCAACATGCCTGCTTTGTGAAAACAACCTGGGACTAGGTAGGAAGATCTTCTTTACAGATAGGGGCTATGTTTGTGTACAGGGAGGAGGTAGAGCCTTGTGTGTTTACAGGTTTGTGTATGCAGTGGTGTATTTTGGTTTTGTGCTGCCCTAGGCAAGATTAAAATCGGGTGCCCCCCTAAAATTGTCCCACCCCTTCCTTTTCAAGTGGCTATTCGGGGCCCCTGGTCCCTGTGCGGAGTCTCTGGTGGCTGTGCGGGGTCCCGGGTCCTTGGTGGCTGTGTGGGGTCCCTGGTCCACACAATTCCTCCCAATGACGCCAACAAAATTTACACAGCTTTGGGCCTGGCCCCCCGCCCCTGAGCCTAACCACCAACTTCCCCCAGGGCTTGCCCACGGGCCATCCTACCAAATCCGCTCACCGGCAACCTCATCTGTATATATGTCAGCCCCCCTCCTCAGTCCTGTATATATGTCAGCCCCCCCCCCCCACACCTGTATATATGCTATATAAATTTTATAATATACCCTCCTCACATACACACAGTGCTGTGTTTTGGCCTAGGGCAGAACTTTACTCACAATACAAAAATTTACATGACGACGTCAGAAGTGACGTAATGTGTTGAATCGTTTTGCATGTATTCTTTCATTTCTGAGCGTAGTCTTGCCCTTACGATTTTTTTGTACAAAAACTGTACTAATGAAACGAAAATCGGAGTTCACATCCGACAAAAAATTTATAGTCCTGCACATCCAGCTTTTGTTTGCCGAAAAAGCAAAATTGGTTGTGGAAAGCACCTTACTAACAATCCGAAAATCGGCAGACAGCTCGTCATACAAATTTTTCCATCCGATTTTTGTATCATGTGTACGGGCCTTTAGAAAGAACCCAGAAGTGCTCAGCTCAGAGCTCGACTGTTATATTGGTTTTATAGTGGCCATTTTTGTATGGCCTGGTCTACCATCTTTGTATAGTTACAAATCAAAGACTTTTATATGCAGCGACCACTTTAACCACTTCAGCTCTGTAAGGTTTTACCCCCGCCCCTTCCTGACTAGGCCATTTTTTGCGATATGGCACTGCATTGCTTTTACTGAAAATTTTGCAGTGGTACAACGCTGTACCCAAACAAAATGTCCTTTTTTTTTTCACCACAAAGCTTTCTTTTGGTGGTATTTGATCACCTCTGCGTTTTTTTTTATTTTATTTTTGCGCTATATACAAAAAAAAAAGACTGACAATTTGGAAAATAAACCATTATTTTTTACTTTCTGCTATAAAACACCTCCCATGAAAATAAATCAAATTTCTTCATTAATTGATGGAAGAGATGTAAGATATTTAAGTTAACGAGGAAATATAGCAAGGTATGCAGGCTGTAGGGGGAGAGGAGGAGGAGGAGGGGGGGGGGGGGGGCTCCCCTCCCTCCCACCCACCCACACATAATGGTAACAATTAAGCAACTTGTAGTTCAACTGATGCTACCTCTATTCTAGGACCTGCAGAACTCCAGGCCCTAGATCAGTTAGAAGACTTGTATATACAGATGATCTTGTCCAGTCACTTACTCAACATTTACCTACCTCCCCGCCCATTCAACATACCACTTTTAAACCTAAATCCATTTTTTATCCCACGTTTTCCAAAGGACCATATGTTCAAACCTTTTATCAGGTAGTTTATGCTGACATGCTCAGGATGTGCTAACAATCCAATTCACACACACATTCACCATCCAATCTAACCTTTGCAGAACGTACATACCTTAAATTACTCAGACAATAAAATGCTAACAATTAGGTCAGCAGATAAAGGTGGTGGCATTGTAGTTCAAAACCGCACTGATTATATGCAGGAAACAACCAGACTCCTATCAGATGTTACGACATATAAAAAACTCCCTAGAGATCCCCCTACCCGAGTTCATCATTAAAGCCCATGATATAATAGACCGAGCTGCCACAGATGGTATGGTGACAGCACCTGAGGCAGCATTTCTCAAGCATGACTTTTACCAAAGGCCATATTTTTACCATCTACCAAAGTTTTATAAAGATCACGTACATCCACCCGGCAGACCCATAGTGGCCGCTATGGGCCTCTCCCATCCTCTGGAACTCGCTGCCTCAACCTGTCCGGCTATCCCCTACTCTAGCTACCTTCAGGCGATCCCTGAAAACTCAGGCTTCCCTGAAGAGATATCATGTCTCCAACTAATCTTTTACCACTTCCATCAGCTCATTCCCCACAGTTACAACCTTTTGTATCACCTCCCCCACCCTATTAGATTGTAAGCTCTTCTGAGCAGGGCCCCCTTAATCCTCTTGTATTTTATTATAACTGTATTGTCTCCCTTTTTATATTGTAAAGCGCTGCGTAAACTGTTGGCGCTATATAAATCCTGTAATAAATAAATAAATATGGAAAGCATGACCAGTTATTTTTCCATTTACATAGATAATTTTTTGCAAAACGTACTACAAAATTTACCATCCTACATCAAAGACAGCATTCATTTACTTACTACGCTACAACACTACTCTTGGGAACCGACGTACCATGGCTCTCCTTAGATGTCATCTCCTTATACACATCCATCCCCTACGATATAGGAATCCAAGCCGTACAACACTACCTTAACAATGAGCCACAACTCAATCCACGCCAGAACCTATTTCTACTTGAAATTTTACAATTCTGCTTAACACATAACTATTTTGAATCCAATGGGGACTTCTACATCCAAACACAAAACTGCCATGGGGGACAATTTTGCCCCCAGCTACGCAAACCTTTACTATGGGTCTGTGGGAGCTACGACATATACAAAATAATAACCCGTATGCAGCCAATATAATTTTCTAAAGCCGCTACATAGATGATGTCATGATCATCTGGGATGGACCAGACACCCTCATTCCACCATTTGTACAACATTGTAACAACAACACAATGGGCCTATCCTTCACTTCGGTCACGGTGAGCGACAAATTGGCCTTTTTAGACTTGGAACTTTTTCACCATGATATAACCATCTGTGCCCAGAATTTTACAAAATCCACTTCAGGGAATTCATATTTGCATTATAACAGTTGCCACCATCCACGATGGGTAAGAGACATCCCAAAGAGTCAGTTTTGCCGCTTGAAGCATAACTGCACGCGAGTACAGGACTATGAAGTACATGGCCAAATATTAAAAGCTAAATTTAAAGATAAGGGCAACCCCGACCAAATCATTGAGGATGCCTTCCGTTACTACCTTCACGACAACATTAGGGAAACGAGAACAACCAACACTGATGAAACCAATATCGTTGACACCATCCAACCTGTCAGATTTGTCACCAAATTCCATAACAGATTTAAGAAAATGGAAAAAATCTTTTCTCCTATAACCTTCCAGGACGGCATACGTGAGAGATGAGGGCTCCTCCCTACAGGAAACACAATCACATGACAGATTTTTTATAAGCCCCACCCTCTCCCTTGATCCCCAGTATTGATTGTGTTTCTCCCGAACCTAGCAGCATGTTTGTTTTTTTCTAAACCGAATGACCGTGAAAGGGTCTAACGGTACCCCTGTTGAGACAGGTTTTTAGGGAAGCCGGGGAGGGCTGAACTAACCTGTAAGGCTTGTCCTTCCTCACAGGTCGCCCCAATGCTAGCATAGCGCTCTGGCCGCGGGGAGGCACACCATCGCTAAGGCTATTTTCAAATCCACCGCCCAGCCGCTCTCCACTGTTCAACAGGAAGTTCTGCCCTCCAAGCCTCGCTCTGAGAACGATCGCGTCGTTGGAAGTGGGCGGCGCCGAAGTCACAGCGCAACCCGGAAGTCAGATACACCGGGTGAAGCGTGCAGAGCGGCATGGTGAGCAGCTATCGGCTGGAGCAGGGGCGGTGTGAGACGGTCGCCAAAGACCTTGCTAAATCCTCTTCATGGAACAAGAAGAGGGAACAGCGTCTACTGCGGGCAGATCCAGGTCGGGGCCCGGTGAGTACAAACCCCCCTTGGAAAGAGAGCAGACGAAGGGATCAGTAGATACAGATTCATGAGAAGGAATCAGTGACAGAGTCAGGACAGGCTGACCTCCTAAACTTGACCCTTCCTCTCTCTGGTACAAGCCCGCAGTGTTGGGGGTAGACCTATAATGTGATGAATTTATGTCTCCTGTGTTAGAGTCCCCCAGTGGAGTCCAGGAGGCCCCAGATAAACGCCTTCCTGCCGCTTTAGGGCAAAAAAATGTGGGTACTGTAAAGATAAACTCCCAAAGTCTCACCCACATTCTGCTATAAACAAATTAGCAGGTAAAGAAGCCTCGGCATTGATGAAAGAGTTTTCTCTCATCCATACAGACAGAAATGTGGGCAACCTATAAAGCCCTCTGTGTTGCCGCCAGGCAAATTGCCCAGGGCCTTGAGACGGAGGAGCTTACCCCTAGAGAAGGCACACCTTCCCAGGCAAGCCTCTCTGGAAGGGGGCCTAGTGCCCCTATCCTACCCTCGCAGTCACCCCTGCTTACCTAGATAGGATAGCCATAAATCCGAACGAAAAATGTTTGGTCCTGGCTCTTTCCTCTCCCCTTTTGAAAAAGGGGGGGTCCCAGGAGAGGTATGAGGTTGTGTGACTCACACACAATCTGGGGTCCTGAGGTTGGAAAAGCGAGCCCTTTGGCTGGGGCAATACGTACTCCCCTTTTTACCTTGGGCGCTTAACAGCAGAGTCACTAATAAAAGCCAAGGGGTTTGAGGGGGTTAAGCTAGGACTCCCTCCCTCAATCCAGAGTGCTTATTACCCTTTCCCTTGTGTCTGGGAACAAATAGCCCAAAAAACTTCAGCTAGACCAATATACACAGCTTCCTTGTTAATTTAGATGCTGTGATCATTGCAAAACTAGCTTACCAGCCGACCACTATAAACCCCAAATAACACATCAATATGGGTGAATTTAGTGAAGAGGGGTGCTCTGTTAGACACCGTCTCTTATAGGCTGTTCCTACCACCAAACAGGGAATTTTGTGAGGTGTTTTACAGGAACCTGAGAATCCCAGGAATAAAATAGGTTTCCCCTGGTAAGCAAATTGCACACCAGGTAATCCAAATCTAGACCAGCTGCTATGAGTTTAGCAGGTGGCTTCATAATGGTGCATTGAGAGGGGGAAGGGTACCTGTGTGAACATCTCACGTTCCAACCTATTACCTCCCCCTTACACTGCTGCAATCAGTGTACAAAAGTTAATCCAACCCCCCTGTGGTTTAGGCTACAACTCGCCTATGAGCGGTACTAGAAACATAAAATGCTAACCCGCAACCATTAATGGATGGCTTCCTGGGACAAAACTCTGCAAAAGCTACAAAACTAGCCTGTATCTAGTGGAAGTCCTACAGGTGTCTGATTACCTCCAGGCCAAGATTGTGATCATCCCTCTGTGACTGATCTCTGTGGGTCAAGACCTTAGATGCTTGGACTCACTTCCACCTGTGGTGGATCAGTTACCCCTACTCAGACTTTTACAGTAATAGGGTAACAAATACCACTACCGTGGTATAGTCTCACACCTCAGACCTCCACTATTTGGAGCTATCATGCTCCGTCACCGGTGAGGGATTAATATCGGAAATTCAGGCTATGCCTAGGATAGATTGTCGGTCGGACCACATATCGGAAATACACACCATGGGGAGTTGGTTTGGTGTCTTTTCTGTGGTTTTAACTAGCTCATGGCTTAATAATAGTAATGCATAAGACTGATTATGTGACTGTACTCTGTGGCATATCAGAAACGCATAACATGGAATGAGTTGTGACATAACTGTATGTTATTTCCAATTAGAAAGGTACAACAAAAAAAGTGTCAGCAGCTTTTTTTGATTATATGGCTGTACAAGTTGCTATTCAGAAACGCACAGCATGGAGTTGTTGCTAGTGACATTTCTGTTATGGGACCATGCAGTCAGAAGTGCAGAGCATTGAATTTCTGCTAGTGACAGTTCGGTTGATTATACGACTGTACTATTTGCTATTCAGAAACGCATAGCATTGATTTTTTTGCTAGCGACATTTCTGTTATGGGACTGTGCAGTACTGTTAAACAGAGGTGCACAGCATTGAGTCCTAGCTAGTGACAGTTTTTGTTGGTTATACGACTGTACAAGCTGATATTCAGAAGCACACAACACCTGAGGTTTTACTAGTGCTAGTTCTGTTGGGTATACAACTGCACAACTTACTATTCAGAAACACACAGCATTGATTTTGTTGCTAGTGACATTTCTGTTATGGGACTGTGCAGTACTGTTAATCAGAGGTGCACAGCCTTGAGTCCCTGCTAGTGACAGTTCGGTCAGTTATACGACTGTACAAGCTGCTATTCAGAAACGCATAGCTTTGAGTCGTTGCTAGCGACTTTGCTATTATGGGATTGTGCAGTATTGTTAATCAGAGGTGCACAGCACTGAGTTTCTTGCTAGTGAAAGTTCAGTCGGTTATACGACTGTACAAGTTGCTATTCAGAAACGCACAGCACTGAGTTGTTGCCAGTGACATTGCTGTTACGGGACTGTGCAACACTATTAATCAAAAGTGCACAGCTGGAGTTCTTAGTTAGTGACGGTTCGGTTGAGTACACGATCGTACAAAGTTGCTACTCAGAAACGCACAGCATTGAGTTTGTTACTAGTAACATGGTTGTTATGAGACTGTGTGCAGTATTGTTAATCAGTAGTGCACAGCATTGAGTTTTCTTGCTAGTAAAAATTCTGTTGGTTACACGACTGTACAAGCTAATATTCAGAAACGCACAACATTGGGTTTTTGCTAGTGATATTTCTGCTGGTTATGCGACTGTACAAGTTTTGTTTAAAAACGCACAGCGTTGAGTTCGTTGCTAGTGACATCTCTGTTATAGGACTGAGCAGTGTCACTCATCAGAAGTGCGCAACATTGAACCATTGGTAACGTCCAGCACCAACAATACACGACCGTAGGTCACAGGTGTCTTGTCGGTTATCATACGGGGCTGGCTAATGCGATTGCATTGTCTTGATCACTAGAAATGAACTCCAGGTGTGAGTGTAATCTCTGTGGGTTATATGGCCATATGAGTTCAGTATCAGGAGTTCACAACACCATACTGATTCTTGGCCTTCTGTCCGGTATATATTACCTTACGGAACATCAGAAAACACAACAGTGAAAGGTGTCAGTGTCTTCGGTTTTTCATTTTGGTTACTCAGAAAAGCACTACTTTTTGCATTTGTTAGTGTCCTTTCTGTTAGATATATGACCTTACCTTGTTGAACATAAGCACACATTTTTAAGGTGTACATCAGAAAATGCAACAGGGAAGGCTGGGTGTGTCTCCCTGCTTCTGTGTTCCATATAAAGCCTGAGTGGACTACCCCTCAGAAATACAAGGTTTATGGCATGTATATCTGTGATGTTAATTTATATAATTGTCACTTTTTTATTCCAGACTTTATTTTCCATGCACATGGAAGGAACAGAGGTTCTGACTGCCTGGTTAGTGAGCGCCAGATCCTAAAGAGCAAGGACTGCTCAGAGAGAATATTAAATACCCTCTTCCTGGGTAGAAAACCAGTGACTTAAAAGATTTATTCCAAAGTGTGGAAGATCTTTTGTTCCTGGGGTAAAAGAAAGGCAGATAACCTCTGCCACTGTTCCAGTTGTCCTGGAGTTTCTCCAGGACGGAGTAGACTTTGGCCTAGGGATCAGCACCCTTCGGGTTCAGATAGCGCCCCTCTCGGTCTACCTCGATTTATAAGGTTGGCAAAAGAAAATCCTCATCCAACCTTTTTCTGTTGGCCAGGAAAAGGATGTTTCCTGTCGTTTAAAAGTAGTTTCCATCCATGGGATCTAACAAGGGTATTAGAGGTGTTATCTAAACACCCTTTTGAACCTCTATAGGAGATTCCCTTTAAGTTGTCTAACCTTAAAATGATAATTTAGGTTAGCAGTTGCTACGGCCAGAAGGGTCGGGGACCTGCAAGGTTCGTCCATGAAGGAACCCTTCCTATTGGGTACAGCCAGCTAGGGTCACCCCTAGGGCAGATCCCTTATATTTACCAGAGGTAGCATCCTCATTTCATAGGACGTAAGCCATAATGATAAACCAAAAAAATGAGAAGAAATATTCATTGTCTAGAAATAGGAAGAATGCCTCCTTACCTATCTAGAAAGACAGAGTTTTAGGAGGTCCAGTCACCTGCTAGTTTTATACACTGCGTCTAGAAAAGGACTACAGGCTTCAAAGGCCTTAGTATCTAGATCAGAGAAGCTATCTCTGAGGCGTACGAAGTTCTGGAGTTCCAGCACCAGCTAAAGCTCATTCAACCAGGTCACTAGCAATGTCCTGGGCTAAAAAAGGCAGGGGCCTCCTGGGAACAAATCTGCAGAGCAGCCACTTGTTCCAGTCAGGATACGTTCCTAAAGCACTACCGTGTGGAAGTGTTGCCACAACCAGATTGGGCTTTCAGTTGGAAGGCCCTACAAGCGGTGGTCCCACCCTGAAGGTAGGCCTGGGGGGTTGCTTTATTATCCTCTCATGTATGCCGTCCTGGAAGGTTATAGGAGAAAACCTACGTTAGACTTACCGGTAACAGTATTTCTACGAACCTTCCAGGACGGCAGGCCTACTTCCCACCTTATGTGGAGGGAAAGACTAGCTAAACGCTAGGTGGTAAGTACCTACGTAGAGCAATGCTCCTTGTGAACCGGTTTAGGATTACTTTATTACATACTGGGGATCAAGGGAGAGGGTGGGGCTTATAACAAATCTGTCATGTGATTGTGTTTCCTGTAGGGAGGAGCCCTCATCTCTCATGTATGCCATCCTGGAAGGTTCGTAGAAATACCGTTACCGGTAAGTCTAACGTAGGTTTTCTAAACATTGGTCTATCCTGCGTGAAGACCCACATTTAAAACTCCCTTTAAGTGACAGGCTGCTAGTGACCTACAGACGAGCCAAGAACCTTAAATCCCAAATGGCACCTAGTAAAATTAAACAATCACGTCCATCTGCCAGTGTGTCTTTAACGTTTTTTAACATTAAGGGCATGTATCGGTGTAAGAAGCCCCTGTGCCTCACTTGCGCCCACGTTACTCAGACAATAAGACTTCCATCATAAAGGAAGACAGTACATTATCCCTGACTTCTTTAACTGCAGTTCTGACTACGTCATTTAATGCCTCACTTGCCCTTGCGGCCTACTGTATGTTGGCCGCACTATACGGGCACTTCGCAAAAGATTTGGTGAGCATCGCAACCTGGTGGAAAAGGGCATTGCCAAACAGTGTGCCTAGACATTTTAAAGAACATCATGAGCAAATGTCTTCAGGATTACACTTCTGGTTGTTAGAATCTATCACACACACTCTCCCAACCGCAGAAGTGTTTGTGCGAAAGAGAATTATTGGATCTAAAAATTAGACACATTATCGCCAGGAGGCCTAAATGAGGGAATTTAAATTACTATCCTTCTGTGATTTTTTAATCTTGGCTACCCGTAATGATTATTATAATAATAATTTTAGTTGGTCTTCGCGTTTTTATTCCATATAAACAGTGTCCAGTCTATATGCACGCTCATGTGCACGACATTTCACGCGCATATTTGTATGTGTGTGGATTTTTATGTCTAATTTAGAACATCTCACTGTGTATATATGTAGTCATACGTATGTATGTATGTATGTATGTATGTGTATGTGTGTGTGTGTGTGTGTATATGTATATATATATATATATATATATATATATATATATATATATTTTGTGTGTGTGTGTGTGTGTGTGTGTGTATATGTATTTCTGAATGTGGAGAGGCTGGGGCACTAGGACAGGTGAGTTGTCCATAACCCCAGGGGCCACTCTCCTTTCCCTCCTACCTGACAGTGGTGGATGGTCAGGGGGGGCCGCTTGTACACCCCACATTGGCCGGAAGCTGGGCTCCAATGGCCGAATGTTTTTTTTTTTTTCTCCTCAGGGAGCTGTGCTGTCCTTTTGGGATAGACCGCTGTGCGAGCGGCGTGTGTAAGCCGCTACTGCGCATGTCCGGAAGCGGCCAGGCGCCGGTGTGACGTCATATCCGGCGCGCCGGGGCTTCAACAAAATGGCGGCGAGCACGTCGGTCAGAAGCACGGCGCGGCGGTTTGGAGTGAGGGGGCCCGAGGTCCACAGCCTTCACAGAGGATCCATCTACCGGTGCAGAGGCTGGAAGGCGGACCAGAGCTCACAGCATCAGAGGTCGCCACAGGGGGTCAGTGACTCGGCTGGAGCAAGGGGGGGCAGGCATTTGGGGTGGCCCTATTTCCCTGTCCCCCACACTGTTGTGTCTTGAGATGTTGGCTGATGGGGTGTTCCTTTCTTTATACAGAGACCGAACGCCCTGCTCAGGAGAGAGCCAGTAGGTCTGGGAAAGCCGCATCTAAAACTAAGCGCTGTGGGTCTTGTAGTGTTAAACTTCCACAGGACCACAGCAAGCCTTTTTGTTATAAATGCATTTACAAATTGGCAGGCAAAGAGACAGCCAGATCAGTAAGGGAATGCTCTCCCTCACAGGAAGATAGATCTACCTTTACAGGAGGGTCTCAGGAACCTGCCCCCTACTATTCAGAGGAGGAGGTTTGTAGCTCTGACTTAAGTTCCCAGGAAGGCGGATGACTCAGATCAGGATAGCCATGTGGAGGCCAGACCTGGGGGGCACCTCTTTTCAGCTGAGGATATGGAGGGTCTCCTCAGGGCAGTTTATGCGTCGGACATTCAGTTACCTTCCGCCCAAGTGTCAGCTCCGGATAAGGTCTATAGAGGTTTGGGTAAGCCACAGGCTAGATCCTTCCCAGTACATCAGTCCCTAAAATACATCATTTTAAGGGAGTGGAAGGAGCCTGAGCGTAAGCTCCTCAGAATTAAAACTTGGAAACGGAGATGACCTTTTAAGGAGGAGGAGGAAGAAATTTTTTTTAAAGTCCCACGCCTAGATGCGTCTTTGGCGCAGGTTTCTAAAAGGTCGGACTTATCCTTTGAGGACGCAGGTAACATTCAGGATCAGATGGATAAAAAATCTGAGATCCTGTTGCGAAGAGCTTGGGAGGCAAATGCATCGGCCATGAGCCCTGCATTGGCTTCAGCCTGTGTAGCCAGGAACGCAGATGCATGGCTCAACAAGCTGATGGACCATCTCATGCGTAAGAAGGCGTCCAGGGAAGTAGTAGAATCCCTGGAAGTTGTTGGGAGAGCCATCGCCTTTTTGGCAGATGCGGCAGTAGAGACAGTAAGGACGACTGCTAAGTCAGCTGCATTACTGAACTCAGCCAGGAGGGCCCTTTGGGTCAAGACTTGGGACGGAGACTTCACATCTAAGTCCCGACTCTGTGGTATCCCTTTTGAGGGCTCCCTGCTCTTTGGTTCAGGTCTAGAACAGGTCCTTTCCCGATCCACAGAGAAAGGTAAGGAATTTCCCACCAAACCTAAGAAGGAGAAGGGAAGGAAATTTTTTCGTGGCCCCCCTGCAAAAGGTCAGTTCAAGGGCAAGGGGGGACAAAGGAAGAAGTGGGGGATTGGAAAGGGCAAGGAAAAGGGTGGAATCCTTTTTTCCGGGTCCGGACCTTCCAGCAAAGAAGCAAAATGACCCCAGCATAAAATGGGGCGCAAGGCTCTCATGGTTCCTCCTCCAGTGGGAAAGGATCTCGGAGAGCCCCTACATTATAAAACTAGGTTACAAGCTGGAATTTCGGTCAGTCCCACCTCAAAACTTTTTGATTACTTACCTTCCCAAAGATTCTCTGAAAGCAAGGGGCTTGCTAGACAGTGTCCGCATACTCGCAGAACAGGAAGTAATTATCCCTGTCCCAGTGAGTCAGAGGGCTTTCGGTTTTTATTCCCACATTTTCGTGGTCCCGAAGCCATCGGGCAACTTTCGGTTGATTATCAATCTACGGAAACTAAACCGCTACCAGCTGTACAAGAGGTTCAGGATGGAAAGCATCTACACGGTCAGAAAACACCTCCAGAAGGGAGTTTTCATGATTACGTTCGATCTCAAAGATGCTTACCTGCACGTGTCCATTGCCCCGGATCATCATTAGTACTTGCGTTTCGCAGTGAGGACAGAACAGGGGGTGCAGCATTGGCAGTTCAGGGCACCCCCCTTCGGCCTTGCGGCCAGTCCAAGGATCTTTACCAAGGTTCTTGCGGAGGTGGTATCTTTCCTACACCTTCAGGGTATAGCTCTGATACCATATCTTGACGATCTGTTGATCTACATTCCATCCAGAGACCAACTCCTGAGGGATCGAGAGCTGGTCTTGACTACCCTGGATTCTCTAGGTTGGATGGTGAGTCAGGAGAAGTCCTCCCTGGACCCCTCACAATCAAAGATGTACTTGGGGTACCAGTTAGACTCAGTGGCCCAGAGAGTTTTTCTTCCACCCGAAAAGATCGGAAAGATTCGGGGCGCAGTGACAATGTGTCTCGAAGCCCCAGAGATGTCTTTGAGGAACATTATGAGGGTGCTGGGGCTGATGGCCTCTTGCATTCCAGCGGTTCCCTGGGCTCCACTCCACTCCCGCAATCTCCAGGGCTTCCTTCTCTCCTCCTGGGACGGGAGAAGAGAAACCCTGGAAGAAAGAGTTCCTCTGGTAGAGGAGGTAAGAAGCTCCCTAGCTTGGTGGCTCGATCATGTCAACCTATCTGGAGGTCGGACGTGGACGCAGCTAGACCCAGTAGGCATTACGACAGACGCAAGTGCCTGGGGTTGGGGGGCTCATTTAGGAGACCACTACGCCCAAGGTCCCTGGGACCAGAGTCAGAGCAGAGCTTCCTCAAATTTCAGGGAGCTTCTGGCAGTCGGGAAGGCATTATGTGTCTTCTGGCACTTGATCCAGGGAAAAGAAGTCCAGATCTTCTCAGACAATCGGGTAGCGGTATCCTATTTGAACCGTTAAGGGGGAACAAGGTCAGTCAGTTTAAGGGCACTGACTCAAGATTTCCTAGGAAAGGCAGAGAAGAACATTCTCTCGATCTCTGCAGTCCACATAAAAGGATCTCTCAATCTACAAGCAGACTTCCTCAGCAGACAGCCCATTCGTCAGGGAGAATGGGAGCTGAACGAGGAAGTTTTCGCTCTGGTAAGTCGTCATTTCGGAAGACCAGAGATTTATTTGCTTGTCAGAAAAATGCAAAAGTGCGGAGATTCTTCTCTCTCACAAGAGAGCAGGGATCCTCGGGGGTAGACGCCCTCGCTCAGAGCTGGGATTTCAGTCTGGTGTACGCCTTCCCTCCCTTAGTGCTCATCCCACGGGTGCTACAGAAGCTGTCCCAGGCGGATGGAGATCTTATCCTGATTGCACCCTGGCGGCCTGGCTCTTGAGAGGGAGATCCTCAGGAACAGGGGATGCTCGGAGAAGGTAATCGACACTCTTCTCCTTAGTAGGAAGAAGGTTACCAGACAAATTTATGCAAAGGTCTGGAAGGTCTTCTCCCAATGGGTTTAAGCTAAACAGAGAACTATCCAAACGATTCCAACTGTTTTGGATTTCCTCCAGGAAGGGGTAGACCAGGGGTTAGCGGTCAGTACCCTTAGGGTCCAGGTAGCAGCCCTGTCAGTGTTTTTCGACACTAGGTTAGCTCGAGACCCTCTTGTTAAGAGATTTTTGCTAGCCAGGGAAAGGTTAACCCCAGTAAGGACAGTTAGGTTCCCTCCGTGGGATTTGTCCCTGGTCCTGGACGCCCTAACGAAAGGGCACTTTGAGCCGTTGGATCAAATTTCATTTAATTTTCTTTCTCTTAAGATGGCCTTCCTTCTAGCCATTACCACAGCTAGAAGGATAGGTGACCTACAGGCCCTGACAATAAAAGAGCCTTTTTTGTTGATCCTAGAGGACAGGATAATCCTTAGACAGGATCCTCTTTATTTACCAAAAGTGACCTCTGGGTTCCACAGGTCACAAGAGATTATTCTTCCATCATTCTGCCAGAATCCTAAGAATGATAAGGAAGAAAAGTTGCACCTTTTTAGATGTTAGACGTTGTCTTTTAGCCTATCTAGAAAGGGTGAGAGAGTTTAGGAGATCAAATCATCTTCTAGTTACTTTTGGTGGCCAAAGAAAGGGTCTTCAGGCCTCAAAACCTACGATAGCCAGGTGGATTAAGCAGGCAATAGCATTAGCCTATAAACACTCGGGTAAACCGGTTCCATCCCACCTTAAGGCTCATTCAACCAGATCTCTGGCGACCTCCTGGGCAGAGAGGGCAGGCGCTTCCATAGATCAAATCTGCAAGGCAGCAACATGGACGAGCCATAATACCTTCCTGAGGCATTACAGAGTGGAGCTGTTGTCCCCTCAGGACTTGGCTTTTGGCAGGAAGGTCCTACAGGCGGTGTTCCCACCCTAAGGTAGGCCTGAACTTCTTGCTCATCGTCTCAGGTGTGCCGTCCTGGAAGATGACTGGAGAAAAGTACTAGTTAAACTTACTGGTAACGGATTTTCTAGGAAATCTTCCAGGACGGCAGGCCTACTTCCCTACCCTTAACTGTTAGTGATGTTTTATTCTTCACAGAATGTGCCCTCTGACACTGGTGTGGGTCTTTACTTTGTCATAACTGAGGGTCAGAGGGAGGGGTGGGGCTTTTTAAACTTTAATTGTGTTTCCTGCCACGTGAGACCAGTCATCCTCTCAGGTGTGCCGTCCTGGAAGATTTCCTAGAAAATCCGTTACCGGTAAGTGTAACTGGTACTTTTTTTGAGTTTTTTAGTTCAACATATTATGATGTTAATTTGATTAGTAGTAGCCTATCATATAATGTCATCTCTCTCTCTCTTTGTCCCATTCATTTTATATAGATTTCTTTTTTTTTTTTTTTTTTTTTTTTTTTTTTCACTTCAGAAAGAATATTCTTTGGGTGAGTGTCAGCTATGCCCGCATCTCCATCCCTCTAATTGTCTTAACATCATTAGTGGATTGTTTCATTCGCCCCCTTTTTTTTTTTTTTTTTTTTTTCTTTCCCCCCCTGGAGTTGGGGGGAATAGGGGTCCTGAGTCGGGCTTCCAAGAAATTTGCAGAGCTCAAAAAATACATATGTACATCCGAAATCCCCCCCAGCCTCCATTCCCCCTCCGTTTCCTTTGTCCTAGATCCCGTTCCCTCACTCTTCCAATTAGCCCCCCTGGGGGTTTTTATTTTTATTTTCCCCCCCCCCCTCCCCCCTGTCCCCCCCCATACCCCCACCCTCCCCATCCCCGTCCGCTGTTTTGTCGTTGTAAAATGGTCCTATCTCCCCAGTACCTTCTCCTGCCCTTAAAGTCTTCCTTTCCATGGCTAGATCTCTTTTCGGCTTCCCCCCCCTGGGATCATCAGTTGTCACGGCTGTACTCGCAAAGCCTCCCTATAACTCCAAGACCTTGAATTTTCTCCAACTCTCCCATCTGGCCCTCGTGGCCTCTCTGTCCTCCTCCCCGGTGTACAGCACACATTCCATCATGTAAGTGGACTCCACTGCGTCAACCCATTCCCATAAGGGTGGGCTTTCCTTGTCTTTCCACCTCCTTGGAATTACCCTTTTAGCCGCGTTGAGCAGATGGGGAATCAATGAGCCTTTATATTGTTTAGTTTCCTTGGATGTGGCATGCATAAGTGCCACCCAAGGATCATATTTTACCTCGATCGTTGTTATCTCTTTTATGTATTTTAGGATAGTCTCCCAGAATTTTTTGATTTTAGGACACCCCCACCATAGATGACCCATTGTGCCCCTTTGATCACACCCCCTCCAACAGTTCGCAGATGTTTCCGCCTGGAAATTGCTGACCCTATCTGGGGTTCTATACCACCTAGCCATGCACTTAAAGTTTGTTTCTGCAGTTCTCGCATCTACCGCTGACCCATGTGCTAATTTTAAAATTTTCTTACTTGTGCCTATTTCTAGTTGTGTTCCTAGTTCGTTTTCCCATTTGGTAAGGTATGACGGCATCTCCGGTCTATCTCTTTCTAATAACAATTTATATATTCTGGATATTCTTTTTTTTGATATTCTTTTTTTTGAACATTCAGCCGTGAAGATTTTCTCTAATTTTGTTAAATCCTTAGCCTCCCTTAATGGGCTAGGAAGAGAGCCCACAAAGTGGACCAGCTGGCGATGCCGCCATCCATCCATGGAAAAAGCCTCGCTATTCTGTAACTCGTGCAATGTCATAACCTTCCCCTTGCTAATAACTTCCCCTAGTCTTGTGTAGTCCTTTCTAATCCAATCACCTCCTATTTCCTTTAACCCTGGCGGAAAAAAAGGATTTTCTTTCAGTGCTATAAGTGGCGAATTATAATTTTTGTTGAATATTTTATATATTTTGTCCCAAATTTTCAAAGTCGTGATGGTGATTATATGTGTTTTTTCTCCCAGTGTCCGGCTTTTCTGAGGATTCCACACAATCTTCCCCAGCCTAGCTTCACTCAGTGCTTCCTCCAAACTGACCCATCTTTTAGTGTTACCTATTTTACCCCATTCTGCGATTCTTAATAGTGCTATAGCATGGTAGTAACTTTCTATGTCTGGGACCGCCAGACCGCCCTGACTTTTGTCTTGTTTTAGAACTTGGAGGGAGATTCTATGTTTTTTGTAATTCCATATGAAATTCATTATAATAGCTCTTAGTTTACCGAGGTACTGTTTTGGGAGAGGGAGGGGGAGCATCTGGAATTTATATGTGATGACTGGTAGGATCATCATTTTTACCGAATTGATCCTGCCTATCCAGGATAGAATTTTTCCCTTCAGCTCTTGGCATTTTTTTTTTATGTCTTCTAGGAGTGGGATATAATTTATTTTGTATAGTTTCCTCGGGTTGTTGGCCAGTTCTATTCCTAAGTATTTTATCCTTTTTTTCCAGACGAAACTAACTGTTTTCTGTAGGTTCTGTTTCTCTATTTTATTGAGGTTAATATTAAGGATAAATGTTTTTGAGGCATTGATTCTAAAGTTTGTTAGTTCCCCATATTCCTTCAAGATTTTAAGCAACATGGGGACTGACTTCTGGGGTGAACTTATGTAAAAGAGGACGTCGTCCGCGAAGGCCGCAAGTTTGTGCTCTTCGCTGCCGACTTTACAGCCTTCCACCTCTGGGTTTCCGCGAATTATGGCTAGCAGCGGTTCCAGGGATAGAATAAAAAGGAGAGGGGAGAGTGGACAGCCCTGCCTAGTACCATTAAACAGTTCGAACTCCGCGGAGGTCGTTCCATTGACCTTAATGTTGGTTTTCGGATGATTATATAGGGTTTTAATTTTTTGAATCATTCTGGGTCCGAAACCCATCCTCTGTAGAGTGTTAAACATGAACCCCCAGTCTACTCTGTCGAACGCTTTTTCAGCGTCTATCGAGAGGAGTAGACTGGGGGTTCTCGAATCTCCCATCCTCTGTATGGCTAGCAATGTCCGAATCCCATTGTCCCTCCCCTCTCTGCCCGGGACAAACCCGACCTGGTCCGGATGGATCAGTGTGCCCAAATGCCCCTTTATTCGATCTGCCAATATTTTAGCGTATAATTTTGTGTCAAAATTTAATAAGGAGATGGGTCTGTAGTTCGAGCACACCGATCCATCCTTCCCGTCCTTCCTCAGAAGAGTGATTGTGGCTTTTAGGGCCTCTTCGCTCATATCATAATCTATCCCAAGTCCATTCATATATCGCAGCAATCTCGGTATAAGGATCTCTTTGTACGTTTTGTAATATGAGGCCGTGAAGCCGTCCGGGCCCGGGCTCTTCCCTGTTGGAGCGTTGTTGATGGCTGCTAATATCTCTTCCTCGGTTATTGGCCTCTCCAACTCTTCTCTCTCCTCCCCCCCTAGGACCATTAGCCCTGCCCTCTCTAGGAACTCTGATGTTTTCTGTTTATTTCCTATGCTATCGTTATTTCCCTTAGTTTTCACCTTGTAGAGTTCTTTGTAGTAGTCTCGGAATGTAGAGGCTATTTCGCTAGATGTGAACTTCATCTCCCCATTTTTTGTTTGAATTTTTTCAATGAAATTTCTGGTTTTCTTTTTTTGTAGTTTCCTTGCTAGAAATTTCCCTGGCTTGTTACCCCATATATATTGTTCCCTGGTCAATTTATTGAACTTCTGTCTGACTTCCTGTTCAGCTAGATCTTTTAATTCCTCTCTCTTATCTATAAGTTCTATGTATATGCTCTGGCTAAGTGCCCCCCCAGCTTTGTGCTTTTGCTCCAGAGTTTTAATCTCGGCCATCAGCACCTGCGTCTTTCTCACCCTCTCCTTTTTCTTCCATGAAGCTTTAGCAATCAGGAGCCCCCTGATGAACGCTTTATGCGCGTCCCACAGTTGTGCCTCTGAGACCTCTCCGTTGTCGTTAACTTGAAAGAACCATTCTAGTTCCTTTTTGATATACTCCCTAATTTCTTTGTCATGTAACAATTCAGGATTGAGTTTCCATCCGCTAGAGGATTGTTTGTGTTCGGGGAACCTTAGCCTCATAGATACCGGCGCGTGGTCCGAGAAGGAAGTTATTCCAATTTCGGTTTCTTTCACCCTTTCCAATATGCCATGGTCTATTAAAATATAGTCCAAGCGAGAGTACATCTGGTGGACTGGGGAGAAGAACGAGTAATCCCTCAACTGCGGGTGCTGTATCCTCCACACGTCCAACAGTTGGTGCTCCGATAGTTTTTTCTTAATAAGCTTCAGTTGTATGTTACCCCTCCCCGTGCCACCGGACGTACTGTCCTTCGCGGGGTCCATCACAAAATTAAGGTCCCCCATCAAGATCAAATATCCTCTCCTGAAGGCCCTTAGCTTACGCAGAATTGCCTCAAGAAATAAGATAGGTTTGGTGTTGGGGGCATAAACATTGGCCAATGTAAGTTCTACCCCTAGGAGAGAGCCCCTCAGAAACAGGAATCTCCCCTCGGGGTCCGTCATTCTCTCCTCCACCGTGAAGTCGATGTCCCTCGCAATCCCAATTGCCACTCCTCTTGCCCTGCTCGAGATCGTGTCTCCGTAGAACCATTTTGGGAGAGCTGGGGAAAAAAGTCTAGTATTTGAGGAGTGTGCCAGATGAGTCTCTTGCAGGAACACTATACCTGCACCATATCTCTCAGCTTCCTCCAAAATTTTAGATCGCTTGCCGGGGGAGTTTAAGCCTTTCACATTATATGATAGAAATTTGATTTCTATGTCCTTCATTTATCTTTTGGAAGATTTTTTTTTTTTTTTTTTTTTTTTTTTTCCTCTGAAATATTGATGGTGACAACAGCCCCACAGCGGACGTGGTTTCCCTCCCTCTTCCCCCTCCCCTCCCTCCCCCTTCCCTCTCCCTGCCTCCCCCCCCCCCTCCCTTCCTCTCCCCTCCCTCCCTTCCTCTCCCCCCCCCCCCCCCCCCCCCCCCCCCCCCCCCCTCTCTATCCCCGACTAGGGTCCCCGGGTCCTTGGGGGCCATCCTTTGTGGCTTCCCTTAGACTCCGGATTCCTGGTGAGGTGGAGCTTATTGGCCCTCCCCTCCTCCTCCGCGACCCCCTCTGGGACAGCGATCCCGAGTTTTGTACAAAATCCCTGCACTTCTTCCGGGTACCTCAACCTGGCCGTGCACCCCTCTTTTGACCCTATTAAACATGAGGGAAAACCCCAGTTATATCTTATGTTTTCCCTTTTCAGTATTTCCAACAGGGGTTTCTGGTGTCTCCGTCTTTCAAGGGTTCGGGCCGATAGGTCTGCGTATACTTGAATTTCCGTGTCCTTATGCAGTATTGGGGACTTGTTTTTTATTTTAGCCCACAAATCCTCTTTTTCTTTGAAGTGACCAAATCTGACAATTATGTCCCGGGTCCGCTCTATACCCCCCCTTTCGGATCTTCCTACTCTGTGTATCCTTTCTATATGGGGAAAGTGTTCTGAGTCTTTGCCACTTATGGGGCCCAATATTTCCCAAAGTTTTCTTTCTAGGTCCTCCCCTCTTTGTTCCGGGACGGCACGCAGCCTCAAGTTTTGCCTCCTATCCCTATTTTCTTGGTCCTCTATTTTATAGAGGGTGTCTCTCTGGGTAAGATAGGCACCTTTTAATTGTGTTTTCATCTTCGCAATTTCCAGATCTATAGAGTCCACTCTCCCTTCCACCACCTCCACCCTGGACAGCAGATGGCCCATGTCCTCTCGTAGAGAGTTGATTTCAAGTTTGATTACATTCTCCAGGCGTAATAACATCGCCTCCATTTCAAGTTTGTTGGGAATGTGGGTTCCTGATTGTTGATCCTCCCCCCTACTAGGCTCAATCTCAGTCTCCATTGTGAGGTCCGCTCTTGAGTCGTTGATTTCTCCTTCCGCCCCACCCCTACTCTCCGGGGAGACTCCGACCCGGGTTTCTTTTCCCGACGTTTTTGGGCTTGCACCTTGTCTTAGATAGTGTTTAATTGTACTTGTCTCCCCTTTGCTGCCTTTAGTGGCTGTTTTCTTAGGCTGTTTGGCTTGATCTTTGCTCATGTTGGCCTTCCTCGTGGGTCTAATTCTTTTCCCCAGTCTTATTGCAAACCTAGGCCTCCTGGGCCCTTCTTCGCCTCCTCTCTTTTAATGGGGTCCTTACTTTAAGGCTATCTTTTGTCCTTGATAGTTTAACAGTTTCTTTCCTTTTTTTTTTTTTTCTCTTCTCTCCTTCCCTCCCCTTCCCTTCTCGGGGTCGCGGACTATACCGTGGTCGTCTGGGGAGCCTAGGCCCCTCACTGTATTTCCCCGTCCCCAAGTTGCTATCTTGTGGTATTTAGGGCTGAGTTACTCCTTTGAGTTCTATTCAATCTGAGGTCGGGCGGCCTTATCAGTCTCTCAAAGTCCTGTCCGGGCTACTCGGGAGTGTTGGGGTGTTGCTGGGGGTCCCTCCTCTTGGTGGTGTGGGCTACCTACGCACAGGTGATTTTGTAGTTTGACCTTGGTTTCCGGCAAAAAAAAAAAAAAAAAAAAGGAAAGAAGAGAACCCGGAATGCCGCCTACACAGTCTGCGATTTTTGGTCTTATTCAGACATCTGTCGTCAGGTTTAACAGGATGGCCAAAAAGTCTTCGTAGATACCAGTCAAAGTCACCCTTTCATTCATAAGGCAGCATTTGGTAATAGTAATAAATCTTCATGGGCACCAATCATGATTTCACTTTTTTTCCATAGAGCAATTCTCAGTGTATGGCATTCAATCTTCCCAGGCACCGATCCGAGTCGCTCCCTTAATTGAATATGCGAATTTTAATGTGAGAGAGAAAAAAAAAAAAAAAAAGAAAAAAGCCTCATAAACACCCATCCGAGTCACGCTTGCAATCTGTGGCAGTTTTTGATGTGTGTAATGACTATAAGGCAGGTTCAGAAATTTTCATTTCCCTCAACTTTCCACCGTTAAGGACTATGATGTCCACAACCATGGGTTTTGAAAAACAGAAAATACACCCGTATGCATATGTAATGCTTAAAAGGGTCGCTTTGGCACTCCACTTTTTATCCCAGCTGTATTTAAAGGGAAGGGAACCTGCCCACCCCCTTACAGAAGTTGTCTACTCCAAAGCTACTCTATGTGATTTAAGTATACCTATAGGTTTTCACACCGCAGTATGCACACAGGGGGGCCAGGGGGGGGCGCAGGTAGCTGTTCCCCTCTTGATATGAGAGCGAATTATGCTGCAGCCCACCCAACCCCTCTTGCGAGAGGGGGGGGGGGTAATACCCCAGCAGGGGTAGATGGAAGGGGGGGAAGACAGGAGCACCCAGACAAAGCAGGGAAACAAGGGGCCAGATCTACCACTCAATGAAAAACAGGAAAGAAACAAAAAAGCAGAGAATAGAACTTGTGCCAGTTGTCCTGGCTACCCCTCCAGGTATCTCAATCTCAGTCTTATCATAAAGCACTCCTGGCTCCATGGCCCGTCTTGTAATAGCATTCTGTGCTCCAAATCCCTTAATGGGTAGATCTTACCTCCCACTTGTGCAGGCTTCCAGGGGGGGTATACTGGTTACTCACGGCCGATGCTGATGGCCTCCTTGATTGGTGTCAGCCTGGGGGTCCGTCCCCGCCGGGTCTGCGGGGGTTCGTTGGTGGGGGGGGAGATGGGGGAAGAGGAGAGGAACCGCCGCCGCGACACCGCGTGTCCCGGTCTATGCCGCTGGTCTGCTGCTTTGCTAGTTAGCCAGGATTACCCTCGGTGGAGCGCACGCATCCTGCGCTGCTTTCCCTGGGGGCACTCGGTGATCGTCCGCGGGCATCCGCTGCATCTCGTCGGCGGCACGATCCCGCGTCCACCCAGCTGCACGCCCGTTCTCTCCGGCCCTCCGTCTCAAGCCCCTCCCTCCGTGCGGACACTACGTCAGCACGTCCCGCATCCTCTGTCAGTGATCAGTGTATTCTGATGCTTATATAGATTTCTTAATGGTCGTTCCAATATAATGGCTAGAAAAAAATTGCGCTTGGCAAAACTCAATATATAAGTAGCTGAACACCGTAACCCAGATGCTGGGCACAATAACCATAAAGAAAAAGTGCAGCGCTTAACCCATAAATAATAATGACGGAATTGCAATAATTAAAGTGCAAAAGTGCTAAACAAAAAATAAGTAACAATCAATGTACAAATATAATGACATATATATATACATACACAACACCAAATTGATTAAGATAATTAAATGAAAAAATATATTAATGGAAAAAAAAAACATATATAAAGTTCATGTGTAAATCGTGTGTATGTATATATGTATGTATGCCATTATATTTGTACATTGATTGTCACTTATTTTTTGTTTAGCACTTTTGCACTTTAATTATTGCAATTCCTTCATTATCATTATTTATAGTTTTAAGCGCTGCACCTTTTCTTTTTCGTTCCCATATAATGACTGTAAGTATATAGTTAATAGCATAATGTCATAGCAAATAATATAGTAATGCAAGCAGTCCAATAGCGATATATGTTAAAGTTGATTAAATTGCTTCCATTCCTTTTTAGTATCAATTATTAATAACTTCTACTAATATCACCATCAATCCCCCTGTCATAAATAATATGTGTGTGCATATATAGATATAAAAACATTTGTGTAATAATACTATGCCACATTGAATTTATACTTCGTTAATTCCATATATATATATATTTAAGCTTCTCTCCCATACACCCAAATACACAGCCGTTACTCTGGTTCCCATGGTTACCCGCGCACGTCACTTTCCCAGTCCCGCCCCCCCCGTCCCTTCACCCATCACCATTCCGCCCCTCCCTTCCCTTAGGGTATATTATCCCTCACCTAAGATGGCCACTGACATAGCCTGATGAAGGAGCACGCATGCTCCGAAGCGCAGCCCATTTGACCCCGTTCCCGGAAGTGATCGCCGCACGATACAGCTGTACAGCGGAGCATCACAGAACATCCACCGTCTGTGCTCCAGCCACCCAGAAACACTGGGCCCCCACAGCGCCATTGGAGAAGCTAAGAGACAAGGACACAGGACCCTTTTCGATCAGCTTGTGACAATCGCTTCACTCGGGAGAAACAACGGATGAAAAGTTACCCTTGACATGCCTAAACTAACATCTCTTTTGTGAGTGTTTTTAATTCACTTGTAATAAATATCTCTTAACACATGCTGCACTTAGAGGGCTCCATCTTTCTTTCTCTTTTTGTGTGGCAGAGACTGAAGTATCTGTACATAGGATGACAGTAAGCCGTACGCTCCAAAGAGTTGGGCTTTATGGCAGAGTGGCCAGAAGAAATCCATTACTTTCAGCAAAAAACAAAATGGCACACTTTGAGTTTGCGAAAAGGCATGTGGGAGACTCCCAAAATGTATGGTGGAAGGTGCTCTGGTCTGATGACACTAAAATTAAACTTTTTGGCCATCAAAGAAAACACTGTACCACTCTGTGTGTGATTTGAGGCTAGGACGGAGGTTCACCTTCCAGCAGGACAATGACCCCAAACACACTGCTAAAGCAACACTTGAGTGGTTTAAGGGGAAACATGTAAATGTGTTGGAATGGCCTAGTCAAAACCCAGACCTCAATCCAATAGAAATATATCAAAGGACAATGGCGCTCAGTAAACCAATGTAAATCACTGAGTAAAATCAAATCGAGTTAAATAAATGGAAGTACATATAATAAATGTGAATGACAATAACATGAAGATCTTCAAAGAACTAATGTCCAAACGCAAGTTAAATATAAAATAAAAGTCCTTGAAAATATGCAGTAAGTCCGATCAATTAAATCTTGCTGGGTGGACAGTCAATGGGTATGTACACTTTCACAGAAGGCTGCTTTTCTCCAGAGTGAAGCCAGCTCGGTCATAAGAAGAAAAAACAAATAGAAGAGCGCCACTCAGTAAAAGGTTCTTTAATCAAAGGTAAAACTGATATGTATCACTTGCATATAAAAGCAGGGAGCTGTGTGCAAACAAGAGTTACTGCTGTTGTCACGAGCATGTCCAAGAGTACCGTGGAGGTCTGTAGTAGTGGCCACAACACACTGGGGGAGAGCCTGGCTATGTCGAGCATCTGAAGAACTGCAGAGCGGCTCGTGGAAACAGCGTGTGACGTCAGAGGTGCAGGGTAACACAACGCGTTTCTGAGCATGCGTGAGGTCCGTTAGGGCACCTGCGCGCTCCTTTCTCAAGTGTAATAAGGGGAGGACGGGAAGACGGCTCTTAAATACATAACCTCAGTTAGCAGTGTAAAGTTATGCAAATCAGACCACAATTATATAGTAAAGCTGACAATGCAGAGTTACTGTGCCAATAAAGAGCTATGGACATCATACCAAGGTGTACAATAACCACACTAAATTAAAAAAGTTAAATTTAAGCGATACTAGCAATACAATATTGGTGTATAATAAATTCTAATAGGCTAGTAATAATAATTAAAAAAAGAAATAATGAGATAAGAAAAAAAAAAAAATATATATATATATATATATATATTATATACTAAAAAAGAAATGAATATAAAAACGTGAAGTTCATTATATAAAAAATATCAGTTAAAAGTTATCTTATTGTGTAACCAAATGCACACCTGTATCTAGATGCCAATGACACACTGAGGCACATAAATGGCACTATTAAAACAAATTGTATACATATCATGGAATCAAAGGATTGTGTGTATCTCAATCTCCTCGTTAAGGTCATTAGGGGCAACAGTGTCCAAAGTAAAAATCCAGAACGTTTCACGCTCACATATTTTCGAGAAACGGTCTGCTTGGGAAATGCTGCCGGGTATGGATTCGATCACCCACACTCTGAGGCCCACCGTGGACTGATCATGGAACTCTAAGAATCCACATATTGGCTTGGTTTTATTTATTCATTTGCACAGATTTCTTTTGCTCATTTGCACAGAGATTTTATTATTGTTCACATTGATTTTTATTATCGTTCACACACATATGAATTGCCATTCGGCTTTTTATTGCATTTTGATTATTTTATTGCATTATTCGATTTTTGATGTTTTACTTGAATATGTGGTAATTTTATCTTCATTTTAGGTGTTTCCTTGTTTGGATCAATATTGATTGGTATAGCATTGCTTGATTATCTGTTGCTATACGCTGATAGTTTTAATATTAATTTGCAGACGCTTCTTTGGAGCTATCCTGGTTTATTATACCTTAGGAGTGGTAACCTCTGTTTTTTTACCTACCAGCAAGTGCCACATTTTTTCTTTTATTAACTCTAAGAAGTGTCGTGACACGATGTGTTTGTGAGCCGACGATGCTTGCCAAAGTGTTGCCTAAGAGGACAAAAGGTACGACCTACATATAACATTTTACATGGGCACATCAAACAATATACAACCTAATTGCTAGAGCAATTATGGAATTGGTTGAATTGATAAGTGATGCCTTTGTGAATGAAGTTTTTTTGGCCATGATTAACGAAATGGCAAGTTTTACAAAGGGGCTTATTGCACCTATACATCCCTGTAAGTGGAATAAGACGCAAAAGGGTTCATGTCACGTTTACATTTTAACTTGCCAGATGCAATCTTGTTCTTGAGTGCAGGGGCCCTCCTGTAAGTAACTTTAGGTCTGTCGCCCAATGTAGAGTTCAGATGGGGGTCCTGCTTTAAAATATTAGTGTTTTGCTAGGATATGTTCCATTCTTTTGTAGTGTCTGTGGAACCCTGTGATAAGACGTACAACAGGTTCTTCCGGGGGTTTGGCAACCTTAGGTTTCTTCCCAGGGAGAAAATATTTATTTATATATATATATTTTTTTTCTTATCTCATTCTTTTTTTTAAATTATTATTACTAGCCTATTAGAATTTATTATACACCAATATTGTATTGTTGGTTTCGCTTAAATTTTAAATTTAGTGTGGTTATTGTACACCTTGGTATGATGTCCATAGCTCTTTATTGGCACAGTAACTCTACATTGTCAGCTAAACTATATAATTGTGGTCTGATTTGCATATCTTTACACTGCTAACTGAGGTTAGGTATTTAAGAGCTGTCTTCCCATCCTCCCCTTATCATTAAACTTGAGAAAGGAGCACGCAGGTGCCTTACGGACCTTGCGCATGCTCAGAAACGCGTTGTTACCCTGCACCTCTGACGTCACACGCTGTTTCCACGAGCCGCTCTGCAGTTCTTCAGACGCTCGACATAGCCGTGCTCTCCCCCAGTTGTTTGCGGCCACTACTACAGACCTCCACGGTACTCTTGGACACGCTCGTGACAACAGCAGTAACTCTTGTCTGCACAAAGCTCCCTGCTTTTATATGTAAGTGACGCATATCAGTTTTACCTTTTTGATTAAAGAACCTTTTACTGAGTGGCGCTCTTCTATTTGTTTTTTCAATCAAATAGAATATCTGTGGTCAGACTTAGATTTCTGTTCACACGCGCAAACCATCCAACTTTAAGGAGCTGGAGCAGTTTTGCAAGGAGGAATGGGCAAAAACCCCAGTGGTAAGATGTTGCAAGCTCATAGAGACTTATCCAAAGGGATAGCTGAGATAGCCGCAAAAGGTGGCTCTACAAAGTATTGACTTTAGGGGTGTGAATAGTTATGCACATTGAATTTTTCTGTTATTTTGTCCCAACTGGAATGCCCTGAATCTGACTGCACTGATTTGAACTATGCCATTGGAAGCCATATAACCTACTTTCCATGCATTTTTGATGTAGAAAAAAAAATGCACTGAAATGTAGTGTGAACTGGCTCAAATGATAAATGAATCTGGTACATATTGGACTCGAGGATGAACATTTTTATTTCAAGAAAAAAAATTAAGACCTAAAACATTGTTTTACAGATTTTCAGACAGGACTGTAATATAATATTATGCATGACAGACTCCCTTGTCATAGGTTAGATAGCTTGATACAAGCTTCCTGCACCTGCTGTCACTTATGCTGGCCATACACAAACACATTTTTCCTTCGAATATTTTTGTTTTAAGAACATTCATTCAATTTTCTAATCGTTGGGGTCAAATCAACATTAATTTTTTACCACAGTGACAGGAAAATTCAAAGGAGCAAAGAAACTTTTTTTCGATCTAATGAATTTTTTGACAGTGTATGTGGTTTTTGTTCAGAAATTACATTTATTTTAAAATTGAATGTTAAAAGCAAGTGAAGTTTTCGAATGACATTCTTCCATTCATCGAATGTACAAAGAATTTTCGTACAACTATTTACTACTTCAAAAGTTGTGTGTGTAAGGCCCCTTTCACACGATCGGACCGTTCAGATCCGCCTGTCAGTTTTGACGGCGGATCTGAACGGCCGCTCCATGTTAGTCTATGGAGCGTCGGATGTCAGCGGAGACATGTCCGCTGACATCCGACCCGGTCCGATCCGCCAAAAGCAGACGTATGGCCCCCACGTCCAGATCCGTCGCTGGCGGATCGGATCGGGTGAGATCTGATGAAAACGGACACACTGTCCGTTTTCATCCGATCTCTCCATAGAGACCAGCGCCGCTCGCAAGCCCCTCCCCGCTCAGTGAGCAGAGAGGGACTTGTCATCTGCCGATTCAGCGGAGATCAACGGAGTGATCTCCCGCTGAGCCGGTGGACAGAGGCGGGCTCCGTGGAAGCGGAGTCCGCCTCGTGTGAAAGGGGCCTTATACACGCGCACACACACAATCTCACCCCTCACATTTTTGTAAATATTTTATTATATCTTTTCATCTGACAAAACTGAAGAAATTACACTTTGCTACAATGTAAAGTAGTGAGTGTACAGGTTGTATAACAATGTAATTTTGCTGTCCTCTCAAAATAACTCAGCACGCAGCCATTAATGTCTAAAACGCTGGCAACAAAAGTGAGTACACCCCTAAGTGAAAATGTCAAAATTGGGCCCAAAGTGTCAACATTTTGTGTAGCCACCTTTTTATTTTTCAGCACTCCCTTAACGCTCTTGGGCATGGAGTTCACCAGAGCTTCATAGGTTGCCACTGGAGTCCTTTTCCACTCCTCCATGACGACATTGCGGAGCTGGTGGATGTTGAAGACCTTGTGCTCCTCCACCTTCTGTTTGAGGATGCCCCACAGATGCTCAATAGTGTTTTAGGTCTGGAGACATGCTTGGCCAGGCCATCACCTTTACCCTCAGCTTCTTTAGCAAGGCAGTGGTCGTCTTGGAAGTGTGTATGGGGTCGTTATGTTGGAATACTGCCCTGCAGCCCAGTCTTTGAAGGGAGGCAATCATGCTCTGCTTCAGTATGTCACAGTACATGTTGGCATTCATGGTTCCCTCAATGAACTGTAGCTTCCCATGCAGCCCCAGACCATGACACTCCCACCACCATGCTTGACTGTATGCAAGATACACTTGTCTTTGTGCTCCTCGCCTGGTTGCTGCCAAACACGCTGGACACCATCTGAACCAAATAAGTTTATCTTGGCCTCATCAGACCACAGGACATGTTTCCAGTAATACATGTCCTTAGTCTGCTTGTGTTCAGCAAACTATTTGTGGGCTTTCTTGTGCATCGTCTTTAGAAGAGGCTTCCTTCTGGGACGATAGCCATGCAGACCAATTTGATGCAGGGTGCAGCGTATGGTCTGAGCACTGAAAGGTTGACCCCCCACTCCAACCTCTGCAGCACTCATATGTCTATTTCCTAAAAGCAACCTCTAGATATGATGCCGAGCCCGTGCACTTAACTTCTTTGGTCGACCATGTCGAGGCCTGTTCTGAGTGGAACCTGTACTGTTAAACCGCTGTATGGTGCTGCAGCTCAGTTTCAGGGTCTTGGCAATCTTCTTATAGCCTAGGCCGGGGGTTAGCAACCAGTAGATCATGGACAGGTGACTGGTAGATTGCAGTCTGAGCTTGCTGACCCACCATTCTAGAACATCAAAGAGTGCAATGCAGAGGGAATACTTGTTATGTTGGAGCTGTAGTAAAAAGCAAGAGCCACATACATTGATGTCTCCTCTGTAGTGCTAGCTCCTGTCCCATGCGGAGCAATATCAATTCCACCTCTTATCCTTGCTAGCCATCTCTAGATTCGTGCCAGCAGCAGGAAAGAGGAGATCTTCAGATCAATGTGAAACAATACACTGGGCATAATAGCATTGTGGTGTGTTCTCACCACTTGTTTTAACCCCTTGCACCTCTCAGAAGCATGAAGTTGTGGGGCGTTTGCAGAGTGGCCCCATTTACTTGAATCGGTCACCATTGGTAGGCGGTTGCACCCACCAAATGGGGGTGGGGATTGGAAGCGGTAAAACTGGAACTCAATCACCCCCCAACATTACATGTAAATGAGCCCTAAGGGTGCCGCTGCTGAATGCAACTAAGGGCTCATGTACAAATGCAGCAGGCACTGCTCCTTCCCTGAAAAGCAACCCGAGTGTGTTTGACAGGTGGTGAGGCGGCAATATGTTGCCACTTCACCACCTGATTTAAACCCATGATTGCTGTGCAATGCACGAGATTGCGACACAGTAGTACAGCAATTAGAGGTTTAAATTAGGTTGAAGGAGGCAACACTGTGCCCGATGGTCTTTGACATCTTACATATGTTGTTCAGGTAGATCTCTACCTCTGTAAGGTTGCCTATCCCTGGCCTAGGTCATCTTTATGCAGAACAACAATTTATTTTTTACAGATCCTCAGGGTTCTTTGCCATGAGGTGCCATGTTGAACTTCCAGTGACCAGTTCTGTAACTAGTCCTACCAGGCCGGGTGGGATCTTCTTCTTCTTCTTCTGACTCTTCTTCTGACTCGTCGCTCTCTCTGGCCGGAATGGCATACACGCGCTGTGCTGTGACTTATATAGGGACAAGGGGGCAGGGTCACATGCTCATGTCACATGGTGACCCCGCCCACATATGATGTCACAGTCCCAGCATCCTCCGGGACTGTGACATCATATGTGGGCGGGGTCACCATGTGACATGAGCATGTAACCCTGCCTCCTTGTCCCTATATAAGTCACAACACAGCGCGTGTATGCCATTCCGGCCAGAGAGAGGGACGAGTCAACATCTGAAGAAGGCGGTGCAGAAGGCGACGACAGCGGCAAGAGCAGAAGAGACCCCGGAAGACGGAACGAGACCCCCAGACGGCGACGACGAAGAAGAAAGCCGGGCTCTTCCGCTCGTGAAAGAGCTAGGTAAAAGAGCAGAAGAGAGTGGAGGAGTCCGGCGAGAAGACCCTCCAAGACGGAAGAAGGCCCCTGGAGCAGTGCAATAAAATATTTTTTAAACATTGTGTGTTTTTTTTTATTTACACTTTTACACCTTAGGTGAATGGGTAGGGGTACATCGTACCCCATACTCATTCACATAGGGTGGGGGGCCGGGATCTGGGGGCTCCCTTATTAAAGGGGGCTCCCGAATTCCGATAAGCCCCCTGCCCGCAGACCCCGACAACCAACGGCCAGGGTTGTCAGGAAGAGGCCCTTGTCCTCGTCAACATGGGGACAAGGTGCTTTGGGGTGGGGGGGCCGCAGGGCGCCCCCCTTCCCCAAAGCATCCACCCCCCCATGTTGAGGGCATGCGGCCTGGTACGGTTCAGGAGGGGAGGGGCGCTCGCTCGTCCCCACCCCCTTTCCTGACCTGCCAGGCTGCGTGCTCGGATAAGGGTCTGGTGTGGATTTTGGGGGATCCCCACGCCTTTTTTTCGGCGTAGGGGGTCACCCTTAAAATCCATACCAGACCTAAGAGCCTGTTATGCTCCTTGAGGGGAATCCATACCGTTTTTTATTTTT